>JAZDUA010000035.1:1455000-2022500 GCA_038098605.1 Gryllus longicercus
AAAGCAACTGAAAAGAAAATTATAAAGGATGTTTTCAAGAAGGGGGATAAAGTATTTAACTCTGGTAAGATAATTTATTTTGTATTTAAAATGTTAACGGCCTTATGGTAAAAACCATAATGAAAATAAGAACAAGCATCAAATAGTATTGTGAACATATTTTAAATTTAAGTTAATTTCTATACAATCCTGAAATTTAGAGTAATGTTGGTCAATAAACAATTTATTTTTCTCTAGGTGATATGCTAGTAATGGACGAGTTCGGGTACTTTTTCTTCAAGGATAGAATTGGAGACACATTTAGGTAAGAGATTTAACAATTAGAAATCGGAAAGAAAAATTTGCTTGAACCCATATACGTACTTAGACTGGATTTCCTGTCATCAGTCTGTAGTCTCTTCCTGTACTGAAATAGGAATAACACACAACATATAACAAGTATAATAATGGATGACATGGCAGATAGCAGGCACTGTATGACAGACTGAACTGATTACATTAAAATATTGTTATTTTACATGCCTAACAGAAGTCTCTAACACAATAAAAAACCTAAAATCTTTCAGAATAATAATTGCCAAGCAACTTCTGAAACTTATTAAGAAGCCAGTATATGATTACCCAATCAATGAATTGAATCTCTTTGCCTACAGCACATGATATAGGGGCACTTTCCAAGGTTGTCAAAGGACAGCTAGGTTTCTTCTCAAAATCCAACACGTTATGACCCTTAGAGAAGAGTGGGATAGCTCTGCATTGTGAAGATGGTTTTAGATTTTTACATTAAACTGAATTGTTTTTGAAATCAAAGTATCCTAGTGTTTTAAGGTGATATTTTCCTTGGTTTGTTTTTGAAAAAGAAAGAATTGTTTCTACTCTCTAGTTTTAAAAAAGATGTATCTGAGCAAAAAAGTTTTACAAACATGATACCAGCTGGTTAACTCTAACATGATATTTTCATAATACTTTTATTTTATCAAAATGTAATGGTTCTCATTCCACGTTATGAGTAACCATATATTGAATCAAATTGTACAAACTGCTTTGTATAGTTCTGAAGCATGAATTGATTTGATTTGCAGTTGGGAATAGAAACACTGGGGGAATGTTCTTCTTAAATGTCATAAATAAAGAATAACAGAATCCTGCATCACTAATGGAAATGTGAGCAATATGAACTTTAAAGCCGCAAGTATTTTTATCAATACCCAGAGGATTGAATTTAGTATATTTTAAGAGCCAAGGAAAAAGGTTTTGGGACTTTTTCTGAATGTGTGAGAATGGGAAAAATGCTCGTTTTTTCAAATTACTTTCAAACCATGCTGGGAAAAAAAATATGAATTTCCCTCACTAAGATCAAACAGATTTTCTCTAGAACTGTTTTAAACCAGAGTATGGGTTATTAACTAAACCCCATTAGTATTTACAGTTAACCATTAGCAGATACTAGAATTAAACTTGCAAGCTTCTGAAACCATGAAAAATCATAATAATTTAGGGGAATATTTGTTTCATTCTTATCTTCAGAAGTTTGATTTAACTATTACATTACATTACAATACAAAACAAAAGATTATTTTTGAAATATGGTACTACACTTCAAAAAGAAATGTAGGATGAAGATGCCCTCTTACTAAAATTTGTGTTAATCACAGCATTAAAACACGTTAATTTAGTGGGTTTACTGGTTGAGAAATTGCAATAGTTTTCAGTGATTCCCGAGTAGAGTATTTTGATGATAAATTAAATGTATCTATATCTAAGTAGTCTTGATTTGTATCTCCATTAATTTTATATTCTTTGGGGGAATACATTTTTCAGATGGAGGGGTGAAAATGTTTCCACAGCAGAAGTTGAAGCAATAATCAGCAATGTTGTAGAACTCAATGATGCAGTTGTATATGGAGTTGAGGTAGATGATGTTGTCTTTACATTACTTATAGATGATACATTCAGTGTTCCTCTCCTTTTCTTTTACATACTTATAATTTTATAGGTTCCAAATGTAGAAGGAAGGGCTGGAATGGCTGCTATTGTTGATGAACAGGGCAATTTAGATCTGAAGAAGCTTGCTGAAGGTGTCAAAAAGAATTTACCAGCATATGCAAGACCATTGTTTCTTCGTGTATTAACAAGTTTACCAAAGACTGGTAAGATCCATAAACATTAAACTACAAATAGTCATCATATTTTTTTTATGAATTTAATGAAGGTACAAAGAAAAGCATTAGCTTAAAACCTTTTGGATCACTTTCAGCCATTTGTGTTGGTAGAAAATTAGCATTCTTATAATAAAGATTTTACAGTTCAGGAGCATAGCTCTTGAATATAAATGTATATGCTTTTACATAAATATGAAATTTAATGAATTTTGTATTTCTGATTTACAGGAACGTACAAATTGAAGAAGCAGGACTTGCTTCAAGAAGGATTTGATCCAAATGTTATCTCAGACAAGTTATATTACTTTGAGAATCCAGGCAACTACATACCTCTCACTCCAGAACTGTACAATGATATTTTAGTAGGAAAAGTAAGGCTTTAGCAAGTCTGTTTTCTTCTCAAAGGACTTGGGTGTATATGTGGAAGTTAAAAATCAAATAAGACATTTTTTAATTTTTCATCTGGCTGTGGAAAGCCAATTACCATAAAGTATGGCTGGAGATGATATTCACTACTGAGAAGTATGAAAAGACTAATTTCAAGTAAGAATGTGAATGTATATTTTTACATTGAAATATTGATAGGATAGTTGGAACTTGTTGCATTGTTTTGTGGAGAATATAATATATTTTTCATACTAAATAATTAATTTACATAAAGAAGAAAGCGCAAGTCTTATCTTTGTAAAGAGTATTCAGACATAGAGAATATTTGTTATGTAAGAGTTAAAGAAGTGAAAGGACAGGTAGTAAACCTTTTGATTGTTGGTTTACTAGTATGGAATGAAAGTGGAAAAAGTTTGTCCAAGTGCCATACTTCCATTCTATAGGGACCAATCTCAAATGCAGTTTTGTTATTTATTCTTTTGGAATACATGACTGTATCTAAATACACATACTTGAGGAGCTGTTGTAAATGAAAACAGTGCTTTTAATATAATGGTGCTGTACATTTCTAAGAATGGCATTAAAATTGCAAAGTGACAAAATTGTGTAACTTGCGGTTAAATTCCTTCGAATTTCCTTATATGAACGAATGGAAGTTGGTACAGAATACTTATTTATAGTGTAGAATTTAAATGTTCTTTGTACATTGAATTTGGTTGTGAATAGAATGTACAATCGTGTTCTTTCTCTATCAGTCTTCAGTGTAGTTCTGCAGAACGGTATTTAAAATAGTCCTTTTCTAAACACAATGGATTTTTACAATCTACAAAAACTTGAGTCACAAAAAATAATGAAATTACTCCTACATAAATTTACACATTACTCCTACTTAAATACCACACAATGTGTCCAGTATGAGTAATTTGTGTTATGATGGCTCAAAACTTGGAGCTTACCTTTCGAATCTCACAAAGACCAGTACATAAGTCTGCAGTACTATGAATTTTCCCATTTATTAGCTCTTTAATGAGCATGTTAACTGTGTGCATGGAATATTTTTCTTATTTAGAATGGTACAAAGTTTTCATCTTGTTGAATACAAACAATATTTGTGTATATTAAATGGAAGAATGTGTAAACCACACTGTATTATTTTAATAACTTATATCATTCTTCACCACAAGTATGGTGCTTCAACATTTTCTTTGAACATCAGTAGCATTCTACATTTTGTGAATTATTTTAATTGATCCTTCCTTCCTTTACTTGTAAGTCAAGAAGCACGAGTGCTTTCATACTAATTGTCTGCCTGTTGACTGTATGTTATGCACTTCAACCGTACAAAATCATTAACTTGCTAATGGTAAGTTTTAGCATTATCTTCAAATGTTCACTTGAGTTGTGACTTAAACATGGCTGCATTACACTCTCTGCTACAAATAGACTTTCATAATATTAAAAAAAAATAATTTCTTTTTAATCTCAATGTGTACCAAAAACTGAAATCTTTAGATGGCTTTCAGCACTTAGTGGTTCAATGCTTCTCCTTGGCAAAGAGTTTACTAGTGGATTGAAGCATTCACAAGAATGTAGGATGGAAAGAGCAAGACGTGTAGCCTTATGCTCTTCCAATCTCAATATTCAGCAAGTCCATTGTCCAATTCTGAATTACAGATAAACAATTATTGATGAATTCTGCAAATCACATGCACATTAGCCACTTCTACTTAGAAGAAAATAGATTGTTGAAAGACCTTTTGTTGCGAGACAACAAACATTACCATTTCACTTATTTATATACAAATGGTTGTTGTTGGGTTTTTTTCCCTACTTTTGAGGGATGAGAAAGTTGGTTCTATGATGAAGTACTTTGAAAAGCATGGTGCCATTGTTTAAAAAAAATGGTCTCCTTGTAAACTTTGTACTGTTATAATCAATTGCTAAGTTCAGATACTTAAGACTTGCCCTCGCATTTACAGTGCAGTGATGATGAACCTATGGCAAGAAATAAATTGCTGGACAGTTTGAGTACACTCAAATGTTTAGAGATAATGTTCTTCAATCAAAATTCTTTCGTAAGGCCTTACTCTCAATGTTAAATACTTATGAAGACAATAAAAGCAGCAATGTCAAGCCCAGGGAATCCATGAGAGTTTGTTCTCTCCTCCACAACATTTAATTAACAATAATTATTATTTTAGTTGTTTAATGTTACTGGCAGCAGTACACTGATTACAGCTTAATCAGTAAAGATTAGTTGTGTAGAATAGTAATATAATAGTGAAAATTAAGTGTAATTGTAAATATCAGTAGCCCAAAACACAATATCCAACATCATTATCCTCAGAACATGTCATTGAAGCAAAGTTGATTGGATATCTCAATGTGGTCCTGGCCTGAGCTACACGGTCCAACCTACACTAGTAACCAGGAATCCAAAAGGTTTTATATCTTTGCTTGGATTTGTCAGTCATTCATGATTTTATAACACTGTGGAAAATTATTCCAGAGTTCAACAATTATTATTGGTTATAAATTTCTTGTCGTACAGCATTTTGAATTTTGTATTGCTCGGTGTTAAATTGTGCTCCCTCAGTTATGTATTGTTGGGGCATATGTATAGATGCTGTACTTAAGACATTGTAGAAGTCTTTCATAATTTTGAAGGTTTCTTTAATATCTGCTCTCTATCAAAAAGTTCAAAGGGAGCTACATTTGTAGTAGTGTTCATAGGAAAGGCTTCTTGGGCCAATTGGAATGTGGTGATTCAGAGAAACACACTCCACGTCTATATCCTTTCACAGGCGTGGGTTCCATACCGAGCTTCTGTACCATTTTTCTAAGTAGCCACACAAGTATTCCCATAAAGCCCAAGTGGGAGACACTTCAAGAAGATATTTACATACTAAGTGTCAATTTTCTTCAGCAAAATTTACGGAGGGCAAGCAGTCGGAGACACTTCAAGAAGATATTTACATACTAAGTGTCAATTTTCTTCAGCAAAATTTACGGAGGGCAAGCAGTCTAACCTTGGACCCTCCCCAAAATACTTTCTCAATTCATGCCTGATAAAGCAGAGTACTTGCTTGGGCCCGAATATGAAAAACCAACCTCTAATTGAAGGACTTGGGAAATTAAAATCAGCCACAGTCACAAACATAGATAACTATGTGTAATAAATCAAATTGATATATTTTACCAAGGCTTTACTAACAAATTTTGACACCTGGTTCAAAAGGTTTGCTGTCATTTGTATCACGAAAACACTTTTAAGGTAAATATAATATACAAACCAGCTCTTGTTAAAGATGCAGAAATAGAAGAGGAAAATGGGCATTAAACCAGACACATGCATTGCTACACTTAAGGGTAAAAATATAAAATTGTTTAAAATTTGTAAATTTATTCCTGAGAGATTTAATGCATTTCCACAAAAACTTTGATTCTGTATATGTAAAGGTTATGTTCTTACACAAGATTTTTTTAAAACTGTTTTGATCAATTCATGATAGGATTTGAGGGTTGTGTTAAAGATTATCTTGAGTAACAAAGAGGAAAGCATCTCTCCAGAATATGGAATATGTAGTCAGATAATCCTTACAAACGGAAGGTCTCAATTCAAACAATAAAGTGAACTTCAAGAAATGTGTATGTGCTGTTGGGAGCTGTTCTTTCATTGGGAGGACCTGGAGTTACCCACTGAGTTATGAAGTTGTATTATGAGGCAAGGCATACACTACAAAAATAGAATAACATTTTTTGTACAATATTCTCGGTTCTCAAATGATTCATTTGAAAAACTGGGGGTAGAATAAACATGAACATTTGGAACCAAGCTGTATGACTAATTGTAAAACTGTGTATACACGTATGTATATATATATATTTTTTTATACAAAAAAACCTCTTTAATATACATTTGTTTAATGAATATTCTCTGGTAATGAGGAATCTTAAACCTACAGATAATGAGTCAAATTTTCATAGCAGTTCTTTATTTACAAATTTATATCTTCTTTGATACTTTAGAATTGAAATATAAATAGAACACTACCTATTATTCAACATTGAGACATCATTTATAAAGATTTTTCAGTGTTAAACTTTTAACTGTACAGAATATCAAATTTATATAATTTTCATAGATCATGAAAATGAAATGACATACATTTAAAATAATTGAAACGAATTTAAAGAAAAGCAAGCAATTGTAATTTTTAAAACAAACACACACATCTGCCACTATAAACAATGGATTTAACAGAATCCAACACACAATAACTACAGGCAAGCTTTACATTTGTACGGCAAGGATACCTTCGCATCAGTGTACAATTCACAATTATTGTTGCTTCCCCCTCTCAAAGGAGACAGCATTCCCTCACATAATGAAATGTCATGAATTTGTTTCAAGAATGAACACACATTTCCCAAAGTCTTTAATTCTTTATCAGAACTCAAAGCAAGAACTTCCTTCCCAAAAATTTTAACATGTGGAGCTGCAGTTTCCTTAAATATTATACATTTATCAATCATCAATTTTGGGAAAGGAGAAAGTTCTGAAATATGAAACACAATTACAAAACTTCCATCAGGATGCTTATGAAGAGACCACATATCTGAGGGCATTTTCACGTAATGTGACCACTTCCACAGCTTTTTATACGAAACTGTTCCTTTGCCTTGAGAAGGGAATCTTGAATTTTTGTGGACTATTCTTGGCTTGAAAAAATATGCATCAGGGATCAATAGTCTTCCTTCATTAGAATGAAAAATTGTCCCTTGATGCCTTAAATAAAGTTTTTGTGTCCCAATTCTGTTTTCCTCACTCTCTGATTCAGGAACTCCACTTGCTTCTTCTAAAAGATCACAAATTTTTTCAAGTAACTCTTCACCATCATCAAATACTTCAGAACTTTTTTGTATTTTTTTCCCCAAATCATCAGACTTAGTTTCTGAAATTGTTTTGGAATTAGAGTTTTCTTTTTCTAGGCCTCTATTAATCCGCTTTGAATCTTTCCTTATACTACTTAACTTTTCAAGATCTTTGGTAGCTTCCTTTGGCACTGAGTGATCAGTCTTTCCCACTCCAATATCAATGCCTTTTTCTGAGGCTTTCTCCTTTATTTTATTTTCAACTGCTTTTCCATCTTTAGTTTTCAATTTTGATGTGATGCCACTCCTTTCCCTACCGCTTGAATGTCTCTTCTTTACCTCAATTTTCGATTTTTGTAGTTTCTTGGAGACAACTTCAATGGTCTTGCTCTGAGTTTTGCTTCTAAGTGTTTTCTTTTCCAAGTCCTTTTCAATATATTTTGCCTTATTATCTGAACCTGACATCCGAGCACTTCTCTTCATATGTAAAGGATTACGGTCACTTAACTTCGGTGGGTCTTTGGAAGGAATTATCTTTTTTTTCTTTATAGAATCAGACCTCAATTTTACATCTATAATTCTCTTTGTTTTCTCCTTATTTTGTTCAGAAAAAGTTGGTTCATTTGGCAATTTAGAATTTTTTCTCTCTATAAGTACCTTTTTAGCTCGAATTTGGGAATTTTCATCTTTAATGGCTCTCCTTTTTCGTGAAACTTCAGATCCTGATGCACTTTCTACCATGTCTTCTGACTCTTCTTTCTTGGCCTTCCTCTCGTTATTTTTTTCACTTTGTTTGTCACCTCTTCCATTCCTTAAGCTGTGATCTAATGGAGATTTATTAATAAGAGTATTTACTTCAGAGGCTTTGGCAGAATCAGCATTGATTTCTTGTTCTTTGACTGACAATGGCACTGCTGTTTGTGGCTTTTTCTCATTATCAGTCTTAACTTTCTGTTTTACCATACCCTCCTTCTTTTTTCTTATTCCTCTGCTTACAATGATAGAATTTGAAGTAGTTGCATTTGGAGGTGTTCTTGTGTCCATTTTCAATACAGATTTCTCTTTTGTTTTATTATCAGGTTTAGATATCTGCTTTTTTCCTGATTTTATTCCCTCTCTTCCTTTCTCAATAACAGCACCCTTTTCAATGTGACTTTTAACACTTTCAATGTCAGATTTGGAAGATGATTTTTCAGCATCTTTTTTGACAGGAATTGAAAATGCTTGAATTTTTTTTTCAAGATCATCGTCATCTGTACATACTACATTTGATTCAGCACTTCCCGTTGATACACTTTCACTGCTTGGATCTTCACTCTCTTCTAAAGCATCAGTATGCACCTTACTATTTTCACTTCCATCTTCAGAAACTGGCATCTAAACAGAAAATCATGGCAATTAATAATTTTGATTTATTTTTTCACATTATATTATTGTCAACACTTCACAAATAATGTTAACAATTATTAAATTGGTACATATGGACTTTAATATAGGTACTGATGTTCGGCACTTAAAAACACAATAGTAAAGTGCAGAAGTTACCATAAAAGTTACATTTCAAGTGTGCATTCACTTGTTTTGAAAAGTATTTATTTTCATTTTGTAGAAATTAATTTCTGTATGTTCTGTACCACTATAGAATTAATAGAATCAAGTATTTCTTTAAGAAAACAGAAGATAAACTTTAGTTCATTTCATTTGACACTTTTTTTCAAAAAAGTGTATTCTATTTGTTTACATTCTCAGGTTTTAAAGAATTACAGTACATTCCAATCATCTTAAAGCACTCACTAGTGATATAAACATTAAATAACTGGGGAACTAGGGTAAATTTCTTAACAATAAAATTTCTAGTTGTAAAGGCAGCACATTACCTGAGTTAACATATCCAGTTTCTGTAAAGACACGAAAGCTTTCTTCAATTTCGGCAGTTCAATACGATTCATATCGTTTGTAGAATTACTTAGTTCCATTAGTATTAAAATATTATTTCGTTTGATCACACGATGTTTATATGGTAATAAAATTTCAAAAACCCTTTAAACATAAACAATCATTATCCCGCGCATTGCAAGAATCCTTCCACTCTTCTCTACAGTGTGAAAAATTGCGCAGCTAGCTTTTCATTGAGGAACCAACATAATAAAATCGTAACATTCTGAAGGGGATTAAATGGAATGAACTTTAGGAGCGAATAGCATCTTTTACATCTCAAAAATATTGAAAATTACCAGATATAATGAAGTATTCTTTGTAAGTGAAAAAAAATTTGTACACGGTAATAAACAAAAACTCATGTATTGTCTGTTAGTTTATTACCCTGACAGCGTTCACGAATCGCAAGCTCGAGATTGTTTCTGTCTTCTCTCGAGTATTAATGATCACAGAATATTTAGAATTAAGTTGATACCAGAGAGTATTTTACTATCTTCGGGTATCTGAAAATATTTACATCGTGAGACCTACTACGTAGCGAATAAGTGTATTCCATTGAGTTGTTATGATGTGTATTTTACCGATATGAATCCTATGTCCGCAAGTGTCTCTATGCATGCCCATTGATGTATGGACTTGTGAAATGATTGACAATGATCTCCAAACATTGATTTGCCCGTCAGTTGTGTAAGCTGTGTTTGAGTATAATCGTGTTAGGCGCCTGGGGCCCAATTTCGACAGGGAACATGAACGAAGTGGAAAAACTCGAACATCTTTCTCTTGTGTCCAAAATATGTACGGAATTGGAGAATCACTTGGGACTAAACGACAAAGATTTAGGTAAGGTTATGCCATTTATGACAATCCGAGAGTCAAATTATACAAATGTTAGACATAAAAGTAAGAGGTAAACTAATTTCTTCCCCTCGATGATATATTGCGTTTCGTATTTGCAGCTGAATTTATCATTGATTTGGCTGAGAAAAATACAACATTCGACAGTTTTAAAAAGGTACTTCTTGACAATGGAGCTGAATTCTCTGTAAGTTTTCTAGTTTTTCATAGGTTTATAATATTGAGGAAATGTTCATTATTGTAATTTCAATGAGTATTGTATGAAAGTTTTCTACAGTCTTTAACCAACAGGCAATATATCTATTGCAGGATTCTTTTATTACAAACTTGCTTAGAATCATACAGCATATGAAACCCAAAAATGGTCAGAGAGACACAAGTGTTCCAAAAACTAAAAAAGATGTTTTATCAGAAAAATTTCCTGGTCTTGCTATTCCTAATGACCCCAAATTTTATGGTGGAAATGAAAATAAAGAAAAGAAAAAGAAGAAGAAAAAAGAAGATGGCTTGGGTGATGCTGTTGTTGATAATGCCATGGCAGAGTTGGAAGCACTTGCACCATCTCAGCTTGGGTAAGTTTTTGATGCATGACAAGTTGGAAATTTATATTAATGGGTTGAAGAACATTGAGATTATATTTTGAACTTGTTGGACAATGTATTAAATTCAAATTTGTAATGTGTAAGTGTAGTAGTAGTAGCAGAAGTAGTAGTAGTAGTAGTAGTAGTAGTAGTAGTAGTAGTAGTTACTTCGACATTACATTGAAAATCCTTTGACTCTGTTCCCCAGGCTCAAAGTGTCTGGCTTTCTTGTTATTAATAGAATAATTTTGTTTTAACATAAACTAATTAGCTAATACATTAGATTTTCAATTTTTTTTTAATGCCAGAATCTGAGGATTTGATGATTAATAAATTTCAATAATCAATTTGCATAAATCTCAGAAACATTTAAATGAAATCATGTGTATGTAACTTGCTTGTGTGAGATTTTATTCAATTTCACAATGTCGTCCTTACGGCTTCCGCAAATTTTCTCATGTTCATAATTTTTTTCATGTAACAAGCACTGTACTGGGATTTTCTAGAGTTAAAGTCCCCTGCTGATATCAATTGTTCATTTTTGTAGACTCATTATTTCATTCTGCAGCTATTCATAAAATATTTCTGATTCCTTCCATTTTCTCATACCAGGGGCATAGACACTTATTACAGTTAAGTATTCTTTTTCACTCTATAGCCTCTACCATCCCTTTGCTAATAAAACTATTCTGAGTTTTCATTTCCAGTTTGGATTAACTCTAATAAGTACTCCAGCCCTTGCTGTTTCATATTCATCTACTCCACAACAGGACATGATACTTTGGCCAATATCCTTTGCACTCAATACCGGCCAAGGTACCATTTCTAGGACACTTTTGAATCTAAATTTCTTGAATTAAACTAAAGGGAAAATTTTGTAATTTTGCTAATCGATAGAAGATATAATAATAATAATAATAATAATAATAATGATAATAATAATAATAATGATAATGATAATAATAACAACAATAATAACAACAATACTAATAATAACAATAATAGTTATTTTAAAAAAAAGTTGTATAATTTTTACTTACATTAATTTATTTGTTTCTGAATCGAAATATCAACATCACAAGTGTCTTAAAATAGAGAACCCTGCATAAAACAGAAATCTTACTAAATCGGAATTTTATTTGTCCTGATCGATTCCAGGTTAAACAGATTTTACTGTACCATTTTTCTTTGTGCTTGACACTTGGACTTTGGTAGAGACAGCATTTTAGCCCTCTACTACTCTTGCTATATGTATGCTGCATGATCTTTCATGGGCTGTCTGAAGTGTATACTGTTCCTATACTTTTGATATTTTTCATTCCCATATCTATATACTGTCTGGATACATTTAATGATGTGATGTGTGGATATTTCATGTCCAAATGTGTGGCAGAAGTGTGCAGCTGATACGATGCTCTATCTCCATTATTTATTCGTTTTGAATTAGTGACGAGTGTAGATTATGTCGCTAGGAAATTTGCTGCTATTGTGTGTCAACAGGAAACCATTGTCCGAGACACCATGTGACTCTCTTTGATGACATATAGACATTAAAAATATTAAAACTGTTTTACATACATATTTTTTTGGAATACTGGTAAATTTTCAAGAGTTTCTGTTAAAGGTTTTAATAGCTTTAGGTTTATAAATGTTAAGTTGTTGAGCATAAGTTGTCAGAATTGTTTTCATTTACTGGTGACATCAATTTGAAATTTCTTCATTGTTTAAATATTTATGTAAATTTTATATGAATTGTAAATATTTAATTTCAGGAATGTCAAAGTCAAATCCGAACCAGAAAGTTCTGATGATGATGACGAGACAACTCTTAAAAAGGAAGAAGTCAGTAAAAGTGAAGGTGTCAAAGAAAAAGGGCATTGGGACAATCAAGCTCATAGTAAACAAGAGAAGAGCAGACACAGAAAAGAAAGAAGTAGAAGTAGAGAAAAAAGAGTGAATAGAGATAGAAGTAGGAGCCGTGGTAGGGGGGATCGAAGCAGAAGTAGAGACCGTGGTGATTACAGCAAAAGTAGGGATTACAGAGATCGTAGAGCAAGAAGTAGAAGTAGAGGTCACCATGGTCGCAGTAGGAGTAGAGATAGAAGAGATAGAAGTAGAAGTAGGGACAGAAGGAAGGAACGATCCCACAGAGACAGGAGTAGGGAGAGGAGAGGAGGAAGTCGTGATCGAAAGAGGGGTCGAGAGAAAAGTGAAAGCCCTGATAGTTCACTAAAGCATCCCAGAGGTAGCAGTCGTGATCGAGACCGGAGAGGAGAAATAGAGGCTACAGCTACAGAACCAGAAATTGGCAAGGTAATGACCAATGAAATTACTTTCTATTAAATTCTAACATTTTTCAAAATAGTATGAAATGTATGGTGTATTATTTATTATTGTTATCTCTTTTATTTCAGATCTATTCTGGAAAAGTAGCAAATATTGTACCATTTGGGTGTTTTGTTCAATTAGAAGGATTGCGTCGTCGCTGGGAAGGCTTGGTGCACATATCTCAATTGAGAAGAGAAGGAAGAGTGACAAATGTATCAGATGTTGTTACACGTGGTCAGAAAGTGAAGGTAAATTCATTAACTTCATTTTAATAATATTTTGTAGAATATAACTTGTATTTGACTATATTAACAAAGTGTGACAACTTGAAATTTGTTATTATCATTCAAATATTTAAAACAAATATTTATTTAAAGCAATGTTATATTGATCAGAAATTAACAATAGTTTTTTTGTTTTAAAATTAAATATTCCTTTAATTCTCAGAGAAAATTTTACGAGTTTTCATTCAATAATAGATCAAGACATCAAAGTTTTTAATAATTTCAAATTTTCAATCAATCTGTTTATCAGGTAGTTCCAGAAATAAATTTATTTATTTGTATAGTTTTTAATTAATTGTGTGTTTGATGCTGTAATATTGTGAGATAGAATAAAATCTAAATTTATAGAAAATTTAATTTAAAACGATTTCAATTCATGGATGTAATTAGTCTAAGAGTTCAACCCTTGTATTATTTTTTGAAAAAATTTCAAAAGTATTGAGAGTTCAAAAGAAAATGTCCCTAATGGTCATTTTAGAAGGTGTTTTAAATTTGAATGAACTATTTATTTTATAAAAATTCAGCCAAGAACCCATATTCATCTGTAATCATATTGTGAACAATATTTTGGATTTTCATCAAATGGGCCTACATACTTTAACAGCAGTTACTTATTTTTTTTGTAATGAAGTGTTTAAAGATGCAATAAAAAATTGAGGTGTCCATTCATGGGGATGAAGTACATCATAAAGTTCTACTTCCATTTCTCTGTCTTGCAGATAAAGGTGCTTTCCTTTACGGGACAGAAAGTGTCTTTATCAATGAAAGATGTGGATCAAGAGACCGGAGAAGATCTCAATCCCTCTAGCAATAATTTACTTCTTGGCAAAGACAGGTATGTAGGTAGAAATGTGCAAATAGGAAACTAAACATTCACTGACAATTTTTGCTAATGTTTTGAAGAACATCTCATCTCTTTGAGAGCTTCTAATGCAGTGTTTCTATATTATTTGTAATATTTTGTCTTAGAGATGAGGAACAAGCCCATCGTAACCCTGATAGACCTACTTCTTTATTGGATCTACAAGGCTCTCTTGCTGAGGAAGATGAAACACACAGTAGGAAGCGTGTTCATCGGATATCATCTCCAGAAAAGTGGGAAATTAAGCAGGTAAAATACTTGCATCATAGTCTCTAAGGGTCATTGCTTCTACAAATATATATATATATATATATATATATATATATATATATATATATATATATATATATATATATATATATATATATATATATATTTGTGATATATATATATATATATATACTTTTTTTCATTCTTTCTTTTTTCTTTCTTCTTCTTCTTCTTCTTCTTCTTCTTCTTCTTCTTCTTCTTCTTCTTCTTCTTCTTCTCCTTCTTCTCCTTCTTCTCCTTCTTCTCCTTCTTCTTCTTCTTCTTCTTCTTCTTCTTCTTCTTCTTCTTCTTCTTCTTCTTCTTCTTCTCCTTCTTCTCCTTCTTCTTCTTCTTCTTCTCCTCCTTCTTCTTCTTCTCCTCCTCCTCCTTCTTCTCTTTCTTTTTCTTCTTCTTCTTCTCCTTCTTCTTCTCCTTCTCCTCCTTCTTCTTCTCCTTCTTCTCCTTCTTCTCCTTCTCTCCTCCTCAAACTATGTCTATTGTGTTCATTTTGAAACTGGGGTACCTCTGTAGTTCTGCAGTCTGCTTCAGACCATGTACACTTCTTGATGCTTGTTAGAGATTTCGGAGATAAGTGGGAGGAGCCATACGAGAGAAGGTGATCAAATCACTTCTTGGCCGTAAGGAATGGAATAATGAAGGAAGGATCGCATTTGTTCGGTGGTCCATATTCTAGGATGCTGCTCTGACGTTTGCCTGAAGCAGGGAAATCCTAGAAAAACATTGATCAGAGAAGTTGGATCTATCTGTGATTTGGCCATTGCCTTAGTGCTTACTTGTTATTTGAGTTGGTTTCTTGTTTTCTTATTTGTCACATTTCTTCTCTTTTCAATGTTTTGTTCCCGTTTATCAACTTGTAAATGTGTGTATTTTCCAAAAATTAAAATTTGGAATCTTTTATTCGAAAAATGTATTTTTTTCTGATAACTCTTTTTCTTCTTTTTTTTACAGATGTTGGCTGCTAATTGCATAGATAAATCTGAACTGCCTGATTTTGATGATGAAACCGGTCTCCTTCCAAAGGAGGAAGATGAAGAAGAGGATATTGAAATAGAAATGGTGGAGGATGAACCTCCATTTCTGCAAGGTCATGGTCGAATGCTTCATGATCTGAGCCCTGTTCGGATTGTTAAAAATCCTGATGGATCATTGGCACAGGTATGTACATTTCTTTCATCTTTCATCAGAATAGAAGGAAATAATTCTGCTTTCTAAGAACTTTTTTCTAGATATTGCTTGAGAAATTCATAGCTGCATCATTCTTCTTTTCTTATCAACTTCTAGAACAATTTGTAGTTAGAGTTTGTTAGTCATGTGAGTTATTGGCATTCAGACATTCTGAAGTAAATGGGAAAGTCTTAAACTGGGACTATCAAGTAGAAGTGATTTGCGTTAATTTCACAAATGTTCACTAACTTGTGTTGGGTCTGTGGTACTCCTTACTATTTTTGTCAAACTGTGAACAGGAGAGTATTTGCATGAAATCAATTAATTTGTTATTAAAATTCAAGAAAAGTGCTCTTTAAAGCTGCTATTTAAATGTTATTTATTTGTATTGTAGTCTTGTGCCGGAAAACGGGTAATTTTCCAAAAAAAACTCATATTGATGGACCCTAGTAACGGAAAAGTGGGTACATCATGTACCTGTATATAGTAAATTACTTTCTCTATCACATGGTGTAGCCAGAATCTGTCTTTTGTGGGTCCTTGATACTCAAAAATCGATCGACGGCAAACCATGATTGTCTGTCGATGGTCATTGCTAGCGCCAAAACTGTTCAGCCATTTTTGAAAATTGATATTCCCTGATTGATCTGAATGAACTCAAAGCTTTGCTAGTTTGTTACATATATGTAGCACATATGTTTTAATTTACTATATATTTGGACAGGATTTATCCAGTTCTTCTAAATCAGTACGAGTTTTTTGTTGAAAAATTGATTTTTTCTTCTTTTTTCTCCCTGCATTTTTACGTAACCAATACGTTTATTTCTCCATATAATACTCACATATATGAACAAGTAAAAAATAGGGGAAAAAAGACTTAAAATGGGAAGCTCTCTTCATATCAAGTTGTAAAATATAGGCTTTATGATGGGACCAACAAAAAGTTATGTAAAAGACAAGTGTAAAATGCAGGATCCTAAAAACAGGGTTTTACTGTACTTGTTGTTTTGCATTGCAAAATCCAGAGCCAGTATTCACTTGCTGGTCTTGGTCTGCCCCTGACCTGAGTACCAAGAAAAATAAACTTTCTAACCTGATACAAAGTGAGGCATTTCTGATTCATAATGGATTAAAGTTTTGCTTTAGATTCTGGCTACAATCTTCTGTTCTCTTTTCTAGGCAGCCATGATGCAGAGTGCCTTGGCAAAAGAAAGAAGAGAAGTGAAAATGCTACAACGAGAGCAAGAAATGGACTCCATTCCTACTGGTCTTAACAAAAATTGGATAGATCCTTTACCAGATGGTGAGTTGTAAGGTTGCCTAGTTGTGAGAGTTCAAGTTCATATTACAAAGCATTTTATAACATCTATTTGTATTTTGAGATCTGGTTTAGAAATTACTTGTACATGTTAAAACCATTACAGGAGAAAGGAAACAAAATGAAAGCAATTTAGAAAAATTCAAATCCAAACTTAAACGTACAGAAGTATTGTTGGACCATATCTTTAAAATGTGACTTAATTACTCTCCAGCCATTTTAGGAAAACATTGAAGTGTTTGCAGGCATTTGGAAACTGAAAAGTTCATTGTTATTTTTAAAATCTGCCCATTCAGATTACCATCAGTTGGTTCGCAGAGTGGGTCCCCAGTAGCTTCTTCGTTGCATTTAGCATTTCTTGATATTTAACAATTGATACACAGTTGATTTCCTAGTAAAGGGTCTGTGTTGTTTGATGTTGACAAACATTGATACACATATTCAACTGCTAGTTGTAGGTTGTTATGATGGAAAGGCAGTGTTAATCGTTTTCTTTAAACATATTGTATTTACCCAAATCTTACGCTGGTTCTAATAAATCTAAATATAAGTTTTTTCTCCTAAATATCTCATTTGGAAAATGTGGGGATATAATATTTACACATTAAGCATTGTCTGTTAGGATTTTTATTTTTACTTTACTTTTCCATTCCAAGAAGAAACTATTGCTGATGAAACAATATGCTGCAAAGACAATAAATTTCATATGTATTTGTAATACCTAAGTATATTCACAGGCATATTGTTGCCATTCTCTGCAAATTTTGCAACCACTTCAGATCAATAGCTGGTCTGGTAAAGAGAGAATCTCTAACTAATGACCTTGTATTATTATACTATGGCTTTGCTTTATCATCATTATAGTAAGTGAAAATGTATAAAAATCATTGCCGAGATTTTGCTCTACAGTGCACTGATTAATGAGCTCTTGTGGACTCTTAGTTCTATTCCCAGTGAGAACCGATTTTGGTTTTTCGAGAAATGGAAATGAATAAAGTCACTTTGATGGAAGTACTTGTTCTATATACAAACACAGAAGCACAGAATAATACAAAATTATTTTCTTAGCAAAAACTTCTCAAACTTGCAAGCTTGCCACTCTTGACCCAGTATGGAGGAATGGAGACGTACGAGTTTGCAGGTTACAACTTGATCACACAGGCATTTATATATACTACGGAATTGCTGTACAGTTGTCACTGTTTCTCCGCTCTGCCTCCATGCCTCTATTTGACCATTGATCATCTTGCATTTCTCTTGCTGTCATACCCTCTTGCACTCCCTGCTGCCATGCAAGTCTGGGCCTTCCTCTGGTCTGTCTTTCTGTTGGCACCCATTACAGGACTTATTTTTGCCATCTTTTGTCCGTCATTTGCATGACATGACCATACCACATGTTTTTTTGTTTGTTTTTTCCTCTATTTCGTCAAGGATATCTTTCTATCCATTTTCTTTCTTATGTCGTCGTTCCTGATTCTGTCACGTCTGCTATAACAGCAACTTCTTCGCCAGAAGTCCATTCCAAGGGCCAGCAGCTTCCCTCTTGTTCTTTTATCAACCTCCCAAACTTCTGAACCATACGTTGTGACACTAGTGTAGAGTAAAGACGTCTTTTAGTAATGTTAGTGATAGTTTTGTTCCATAAGTTAAAGTTTATACTTTGTTTCTTCCCAAGCATATTTGTCTCTCCATGTCTTCTTGGCTATTTCCGTTTTTGTTAAAAGGTTCACCCAAATATTTATATTTGTGTACTCCTTTCATTTTTCCTCCATTTTCCAGAAGATGTTCCATCTTGTTGTTACCAACTGCCAGGTATTCAGATTTGTCCTTGTTAATTTTAAGTCCTGCTTTTAAAAAGTGTTCATTGAGTTTACGGATCATGAAACTCAAATCGTATGCATCTTCTGCAATTACTACTTGGTCATCGGCAAAGTATAATGTATATAATTTATCCTCTCCAATCGTCATTCCCATTATTCTGCATGGTTTCTCCCACTGCTGTAAAATTTGATGCAGATATATTTTCAACAGTGCTAAGGAAAGACAACAACCCTGACAAAGACCTTTACTGACTGGGAATGGATTCGAGAGCCTGCTGGAGATCTTGATCTTGCTTAAAGTTGGTGTTCTTACATAGATTCTGTGTAGCTCCAATTAAGTTTTCACTGATTTTAAGTCCATCCATTTCTTCCTGTTCTCCCTGTTGTATCATGCACAAGTCATAATTGGATGCTTCTGGGGTTCTTCCCATGTAAGGCCTGTCTACTACACTCTACAGAAATTAGGAAGGAAAATGATGAAAGGCTCCTTAGCCCTCAAAATCTAATAGTGTTGGGGTCAGAAATAAACAAGAATTGACCAAGAAAGGCCAATAAAATAGATGAAAGCATTGTGGCACAAGAAATATTAAAGATGGTAGATGAAGAAATCATAACAAGATGAACACATTGTTATCGGGGAAGGACAAAAAAGATGGGAAAGAATGGACGGTTAAGATTGGGCTGGAAAGTACGTGTTAGGACATGACTTAGTCTGGCCCCTCAATGTAGGCTTGTTTGGCATCGGTGACCATACCAGTAGTCATGCATAGAAAAAAGTCATGATACTGCTGGCTTAGCCCTCCACCTCACTGAAGCACTCAAGCTTCCCTGCTCGCACAGATAGTGCTACTTCAAGACGATGTCCCCAGAGGAGGACTTGACTTTGCAAATTTCAAGTGCATCTGAGAAAGAATTCTTAGAGAATCAGAGGCCATAAACAAAAGTATGACTGGAAGAAAATCCAGAGACACAGGAAGGAATGTTCTTAGGTAGCATCATATGAAAGTCAAACAAATTCAATGCCCAAAATTTTGATATACAATAATACAATTTTTTTTAAAAACATATTTGTGTAAATACAGTAATTCTTATTGATTTTTTCATTCATTTCTAAAACAAATTGTTTTTTTCTATGTTTTAATACAGCTGATGGAAGAGCTTTGGCAGCCAATATGAGAGGTATTGGTCTTGCCAATCAAGATCTTCCTGAATGGAAGAAACATGTCATTGGTGGGAAGAAGACATCTTTTGGTCGTAAAACAGATATGACCCTCTTGGAACAGCGACAATCCCTTCCTATATACAAGTTGAAGGACGAATTGACAAAGGTATGTGTAAAAGTTACACCATCACGGGTAAATCATTTTGATGTTTTTAGGAGAAATGAAATACATTCATGTTTTTCAGGCTGTCACAAATAACCAAATTTTGATTGTCATTGGTGAGACTGGTTCGGGCAAAACAACCCAGATTACACAATACCTTGCTGAAGCTGGTTTTACTAGTCGAGGTAAAATTGGTTGCACTCAACCTCGGCGAGTGGCAGCGATGTCTGTTGCCAAACGTGTTGCTGAAGAATTTGGGTGTCGTTTGGGACAAGAAGTTGGATATACTATACGTTTTGAAGACTGCACCAGTCCTGAGACAGTTATAAAGTAAGTAACTAAGTTTATATCCTTGTTGTTGTTGTGTTTTTTTGTTTTTGTTTGTTTGAAGAAATTGTATTAATTCACATATTCAGTAGTTTTGAAAGTGATGGTGGTCTACAGGTCTCTTTCCCCTCAGTTGAGCCAAATCTGAAAATCCAATTAGCACTTTCTACACTGCTAAAATATGAACATGACCTCTTGCTTTGGCAATATTTTAAATCAGCCTGAAATGTTTAAGATAGGTGAATAGTGTGTCTTATGTGTATACCATAAGTTGAATACCTAATTTTAGAGAATATAGAGCATTTACAAATGTGAATTTATTAGCTTTAACATGTCAACATCTCACCGCTCAGACCCTGTATTCAGAAAGTGAGTGACATGTTGCCATGGATCCTCATTGAGAACATTAAATGTAAATGTACACGTTCTCTCTTTAGGCTTCAGGCTTTACACAAAAACTTATCATTTTGTCGTCATCAGGGTAAGACGGAAGATATGCTGTACAAGTCTGATTTCAAGCTGTTTAGAGCAATTAAGATGGATTTAACAAATAGTTTCTTTATTGGGAGACCACAATATATAAATCCAATTGTGAATGTCCAATTGGCGGTCAATTTAACGATAAAAATGGACGCTTCAGTAACATCTCAATTAATTTACACATTTCAACTGTATACTTTTTTCCCTCACCAGAAAACGCAGCTCAATAAAATATTTTTCATGTCTTTTAATTTCTCCCTTTTTTAGGTACATGACAGATGGTATGTTGCTTAGAGAATGCTTAGTTGACTTGGACCTGAAGTACTATTCTGTCATTATGTTGGATGAAGCTCATGAAAGGACAATTCATACTGATGTACTTTTTGGTGAGTAAACATTTGTAATGTTATGAATTATTTATGAATCATGTGTATTAGAAATATTTTAATAAACTGATTGTTAATGGGTTTGTTCTTGCAGGATTGTTGAAGCAAGCTGTAAAAAAACGCCCTGAATTGAAATTAATTGTTACATCTGCAACTTTAGATGCTGTGAAATTCTCACAGTATTTTTTTGAAGCTCCAATTTTTACCATTCCTGGTCGTACATTTCCTGTTGAAGTGTTGTATACAAAAGAGCCAGAAACAGATTACCTGGATGCCTCTCTTATTACTGTTATGCAGATACATTTAAGAGAACCTCCTGGAGATATTCTGTTATTTTTGACTGGCCAAGAAGAAATTGATACTGCTTGTGAAATACTTTATGAACGAATGAAGTCCTTGGGACCTGATGTGCCAGAATTGATTATCTTACCTGTATATTCTGCTCTTCCTAGTGAAATGCAGACAAGGATTTTTGAACCAGCTCCTCCAGGATCACGAAAGGTAAGCATGTTTTCTATTCTTTTTTGCCAGCAAGCATTGCAATGGAATATTCTCCATTATTAAGTTTGTTGTTATAACAACAGTACAGTGTTACAATACTGTTCAGTATTCACATTTTATTTCTTTTACTTGTCACTTATTTATTGTTCACTTACTTTGTAGTACTTGGAACAAAAGGAGGAAATTTGTTTTTTATTTAGTAGAAGGAGAAAGCACATGTTCTCTTCTACCTTTCATGAAGGAATGCAATTTGCAGAAAGTTCTTACATTCATTGTGAAAAATTGTTGCAGGTTGTAATTGCCACAAATATTGCTGAAACGTCTCTTACAATAGATGGAATTTATTATGTAGTAGACCCAGGATTTGTTAAACAAAAAGTGTACAATTCAAAGACTGGAATGGATTCTCTTGTAGTTACTCCAATTTCGCAGGTAAAGATACAATTACTGTTTTCAAAATTTGTTATTATTTAATTGTTGAATTATGAATTGATTAAAAAAATAATAATAATAATATTACAGGCTCAAGCAAAACAACGTGCAGGTCGAGCAGGCAGAACAGGACCTGGTAAATGTTATCGTCTGTACACAGAAAGAGCCTACAGAGATGAAATGCTTCCCACTCCTGTCCCAGAAATACAGCGAACTAATTTAGCTACCACAGTGCTCCAGTTGAAGACAATGGGTATCAATGATTTGTTGCATTTTGATTTCATGGATGCTCCCCCTGTGGAGTCTTTAATTATGGCATTGGAGCAGCTGCATTCGCTTAGTGCCCTTGATAATGAAGGGCTACTGACACGACTGGGAAGAAGGGTATGCACCATTGAAAAGTTTTTTGCCAAAAATTGATTTGCCTGGAAAGATGAATTTCTAAAATTGAAAATCAGTTTGTCTGATTGGTTTGTTTTTTTCCCAATTACAGATGGCAGAATTTCCTCTGGAGCCCAATCTTTCAAAAATGCTGATAATGTCTGTGCATCTTAATTGTTCTGATGAAGTACTTACCATAGTATCAATGCTATCTGTGCAGAATGTCTTTTACCGGTGAGTTGTGATTTCTTTTATATTATTTCACAGTAATTCACAGTAAGAGGACTTACTTATTTGTTTTAAAATTTGTTATTTAATTAAATGTTTTAATTAATTATTTTTTCCCCTCCCCAGACCGAAAGATAAACAAGCCCTTGCTGATCAGAAAAAGGCAAAATTTAATCAGCCAGAGGGAGATCATTTGACATTACTATCAGTATATAATTCATGGAAAAACAACAAGTTTTCCAATGCATGGTGCTATGAAAATTTTGTGCAGATTCGTACATTGAAAAGAGCCCAAGATGTTAGGAAACAATTATTGGGTATTATGGATAGGTAAGCTAATGTTGTAATACAGAGACTAATGATAGATGCTTTACTTAAGATACAAGTCAACAGAAACTTATTTCAAAATTTGAGAAGTGTTCAAATAGAAAACATCTCAGAAATGTTTTGCCAATGGATCAGTGATTTCTCTTTACTTTCTTAAGTAATCCTAAATAAAGGAAATTATGCGAAGAAAAAGAGAATCAAGTTTTGTTCATGGTGGTATTCTTAATTTCAGGCACAAATTGGATGTAGTGTCTGCGGGTAAAAATACTGTCCGGATTCAGAAGACTGTATGTTCAGGTTTTTTCCGAAATGCTGCAAAGAAAGATCCTCAAGAAGGCTACAGAACACTAGTGGATAGCCAAGTTGTTTACATTCATCCATCTAGTGCCTTGTTCAATCGCCAACCAGAGTGGTGAGTATATTGTAGACATCAATTTCAAATGAACATCGACGGCTGACATTTTCTTTTAATGTGCTAGATTTGTTCCACCAAGCACTTGTGAATGGAAATAGTCATTAAGTACCCAAATGACCTCTTTCGATGGCATCCAAAAACATTGGCAGCTGGGCAGTTTTGTTCGTCTGATATTGGCCAATCAAAATTGCCGTTATTGTGACCGGCACCAAAGTTTCTAAGAACCTAAGTAAAACAGACTTACTGCTTATGTGCCAATGCCTTTACTTTTGGAAATGTCTATGTTTTTTAAAATTAAAACTCCTGGGTTTTTTTCTTTCAGAATAGTGAGCACTGATAATTGTGGCACAGTTAATTGAGGTTCTGCTGTATAATTCTTCAAAATATTATTCACATAATTCTACTACGCATGTTGATACATGAGTGGTATTGGTTAAGTTATGTGCAACTTCCAATGCAAAAAATCATGCTATTGGATGGGTGGGAGTTCAAGGTGTACAAACAACCAATGGATGTTACAATTTCGTATCTGAATTGTAGAGTTCAATTTCCAGTTTTAACAACCAAAAATACAAACGTTAAAAAAAAAAACATTTTTAAATCCAATGAAAAATTTACTGGGACATTGCAAAACATCTGCAATTACTGTGTATAATTATGTCATGTTTCTCTCATCTAATGAATATTCAACTCTTTCATATGTATGCTAATTTTGAAGTAATTTTGATCCTGTAATGGATATACTGCAATACGTGTTCTGAAGAATAAATGTACTTCATTAACCTGAAAATTCAATATAATAAATTACTCAAGTTACCACAGTTTCACTATACTGGTATTTTATTGTGTTGACTTTTAGTAGCGAAGCTATTCATCCTCGATCAAATCTTCTCCTTCAATTCAAGTCTTACATCTGGCAGGGACTCCAGGTTTGTTTGTTTGTTTGTTTGTTTGTTTGTGGTCTTCGTAAGTCTCTTCTACCTCAAGGGTTATATTGGAAAATTGTGGTGAACACGTGTTATCCATTCTTTGTGAATGTTGTAGCCACTTACTATTTCGATATTCCAACTTTCTTTAATTGAATCGTTCTGGGTAGCTTATACATTTGTTATCCTTGACGTCAGACCCTAAGCTTAAATGATGGAACTTATTTTTATGAAAGTTCAGCATTCAAACTTCAAGAATGATATGATCTGCGAGATTAGAAATTTTAGAATCAACAATGAGTTCCTATTGTGAAACGAAATGTTGGCCCGATTTTATATTTTAACAGATTTTTCATCATGTTCATTGTGCTTATGTTTATCCTACCCAACAATATAAAACCCTGAAAGTGTTTTACTGCTGAAGAAAGAATTAATTCCCAATCCTGCGAAAAACAGATTTAAGACAAAAACAATGGAACACATTACAGTACAATTCACTGTATCATCGTGCATAACTTGGAAAAGATTCATATTAGACTTTCAATCACTGTTTTTATGACCCTAAAGAGACACAAGTGAAACTTTCTTGTGCTGTAACAAAAAAAAGACCTTTTTAATGATATTTTACATTTTTGGAAGGTATTCCTCTTCATTTTATTGGCTGTCAGAAAAGTTCATGGATACCAAAATTATTTTCACTTTCAAAACAATGATTTAAAAAGTTCAGAATGTTCACATGGGTCCAGGTGACAGATGACAAAAGTCATGGAATACCTCCTCATATGACAGACCTTGGCCTGATGAAGTGCATCTTGACATGATGTGAATCAACAAATTGTAGGATGTCCCCTGCAGACATATTGAGCCGTGCTGCCTCTATAGCTGGCCATTATAGCAAAAGTGTTGGCTGTGAAGGATTTGACAGAGAACTGACTTCTTGATTATGTCCCATAAATGATTGATGGGATTCACGATTACTTATTTATTATTATACGGACAATTAAATCCATCATTTACAAAAAGAGTACAATAAAAAAATTGCATATAGCAACATATTATAAAAATAGAAACATTTATAAAGAAAAACATTCAATAATAACATATGAAATATATCGGGTATAACAGTAGCTCTACCACGCCTACTCATTCAAATTTCAAGATTTTGTTGCTCGCTAGTGATAAAAAAGCAGATTTATCCATATTACATATATCAATATTCAAACTGTTGGCTGATTTACAACATTGATTTGTAACATTATTTGCTGTGTAAGATTGACAGTAAAATCTGGTTTTAGAATTAAAATTAGGTGTTTTGTACACTATCTTGTTTTGCAAGATTTTGCAGTCGACCTCACCCTATAACAGTTTTCTCAAAAACAAGTCGTTCAAGTCTCTCTGAGACCTTAGTGAAGGAATGGACAATTGCAGAACCAAGACAATATATTCATGTTTTATATACGTATCTTCCTATTCCAAACCATAGGCTGACATTCTGAAAACTTTATGGTGGACTGTTTCAATTTGTGATTTATATTTCGAAAAAAACAGAAACCAAATCACAGAAGAGTACATCAATATTGGCTTGACCAGCATAAAATAGTGGTCTCAAGACCACTACTGAGAGTAATTCGTGGCAGAATCTGTTAATGAATCCCCAGACTTGGATTGATTTGACTATTGTGCGATGAAAATGATTCGTGAAAGTCATCCTGGAATCAGAAATCAGGCCCAGATCTCCAGTGGAGAGAGATTCATCATATAATTAGAGATTTCATTAGATCTAGATCTTGCAAACGATTGTTCTTCATGCACCACGCATATAAGGCATTTAGAGTGTTTTGCATAAAGACTCTGTCTTCATCAGATTGGATTTTTAAAAATAAATTTAAGGTCATCAGCAAAAAGCAGATACTCTATGTCCAATATACTGTCGCATATGTCGTTAATCAAGATGTTAAATGAGAGAGGACCTAAGTGTGACCTCTGAGGGACACCTGAAGATGCCTCTATAAGATTGGAAACAATACTCTTATATGAAACCATCTGAACTCAATGAGCCAGGTTACTGTGAAACCACTCTAGTAACGGTCCACTGACCCCCAACCGCTCCAGTTTAACTAGAAATATCTGACTTGGTTTACCTAGTCAAATGCCTTGCTAAAATCTGTATATATACAGTCAACTTGAAGTTTATGTTCCATAGCTTCAAGTATATAACAAGAGTAATAGGACAAATTGGCTTGTATATTTCTCCGAGACATAAAACCAAATTGTCTATCCGAAAGATGTGGCTAAATAACAACTCCGATTTTATCCAAAATCAAGGATTCAAAAAGTTTTGGGATAACACTTAAAATGGAAATCGGTCTGTAATTCTTGATGTCATTTCTGTCCCCAGACTTAAAGATGAGTAGTATGAATGAAGAAATCCATTCGCTCAGAAAAGTGCCCTCAATCAAAGACTTTTCAAATAATAATCTGAGAATTTATGCATAAACAAATTTTCAGTTCTTCAATAGTTTAGAGGGAATGCCATCTGGACCTGCTGAGCTCTTTGTTTCCAACTTCAATTCTGCGCAGTATGTCAGCTACATCAATTTTCAAACCACACAGCGCCAGAGGAGACTCAGATATTTCAACCAATCCATAGTGACATTAGAATTCTTGTTGAAAGATGAAAAATATCTCGCAAACCCATCCACGATAGATTTGGTATCATTAAAAGCTGATGAGTCACAGTGCATAGTATTTGGAAGGCCCCTTTTTTGAATTAACTTATTTCCAAAAAAAAAATTTTGGTCAGTAGTGATACATCTTTTCAGATTCACATTGTAATTCGCAAAATGTCTCCTCGCTAAGCTTTTACAAATTGATCTGAGTTTACAAAATCTCGTATACAGAATAGGAGAGTTACATCATTTATAACTAACATGATGATGAGCAAAGTGGGTGACCAAATCATTTGCAGAAATTGTCCAGAATATTCTTTAAACCAATCGTGAATATTTGTGGCCCAGTGACATGGCGCGTTGTCATCTATAAAAATTCTATCATTGTTTGGAAACGTGAATTTTGTGGCTGCAATGGCTGCAAATGGTCTCCAAGAAGCCGAACATAACCATTTTCAGTCAATAATCGGTTCAACCTCCGGTTTGTACCGGAGGTCCCAGTCCATTCTATGAAAAAACAGCCCACTCCGTTACCAAGCCACTACCATTTGCACAGTGGCTTGTTGACAACTTCGGTTGATGGCTTCATGGGGTTTGCACTATACTCCAACTCCCAAGCCCTTACCAACTGAAATGGAGATTTACCTGATCAAGCAACAGTTTTCCAGGTGTCTAGTGTCCAATCAGTATGGTCACAAGCTCAGGAGAGGTGCTGCTGGTGATGATGTGCTGTTAGCAAAGGCTCTGGAGTCAGTCTTATGCTGCTTAAAAAAACATTTAAGTCAAATTTCACCACACTGTCCTAATGGATGGGTTCATCATACATCTCACATTGATTTCTACAGTCGTGTCACACAATGTTGCTTGTTTGTTAGCACTGATAACTACGCAAATGCTGCTGTTCTCGGACATTAAGTGAAGGCCATCACACACTATGTTTTCTGTTGTGAGAGGTTAAGCTTGAAATTAGGTATACTCATCACACTCTTGATACTGCATCTTGGAATATTGAAATCCCTAACGATTTCCGAAATGGAATCTCCTATGCATCTATCGTTCTATCCAACTATCGTTCTGTGTTCAAAAACTATTAATTCCTGTCATGCATAATCATGTCAGAAACCTTTCCACATGAAACACTTCAGTATAAATGAAAGCTCTTCCAATGCACTGTCGTTTTATACCATATGTACACAATTCTACTGCCATCTGTAAATTGGAATATTGCTATCCCATAATTTTTATGCGTACCTGATAAGTGGAAATATTTGTTATTTACATACGTGATTTTTTTGTTTCAGGGTTATTTATCATGAACTAGTTCAGACCACTAAAGAATATATGCGTGAAGTAACAACAATAGATCCCAAATGGCTTGTTGAGTTTGCACCAGCTTTCTTCAAGTTCTCCGACCCAACTAAGTTGAGCAAATTCAAGAAGAATCAAAGATTGGAACCACTTTATAACAAATATGAAGAGCCCAATGCCTGGAGAATATCTCGTGTTAGAAGGAGAAGAAATTAAAAGCCCATATGAAATTTTGCTAACTTCTGTCTTTTCAGAATGCTGTCTGCAAATTATTGTCATTGTATACCATTTAAGGAAAAGGATTTCCTCTTTTGGTGGTATACTCAAGATTGTTATCACACTAAGAGGATCTTATTTATATAATTTATAATTGTTTCAGTGTAAATGAAGGACATATATATCATTTAAAGTGTGCATGTAATATTGTTACAATTTTATGTATATAGTGTACATACATTATTGTATGATTTTTATGGAAACAAAATGTTTAGAAAATACAACAAATGTCCAATATTTGATTTTATTTTTTTATTTTCAGAATGTTATAATTTTAACTTCTTGTGAAAATATTTCTCTTTTGTTAAACACGGCAGTAAGCCTGTTTCAGACTAGAACTCTCATATAATTGATAGTGATAGTATGGCATTTGTCTCTAAATCACTGGTGGCTGGTGCCCCAAAAAAACTAGGGATGATGGATGTAATTTCCAAAATTCAGAACACATGTATAATAAAACGTAAGCAATTCATGTAAAGTAATTAAAACTAAGTGTAATAAAAGTCTATACTCAAACATTACTTTAATAATTTTATGCGTAGTGCCCATATCAGGTATGTTCACCTCACATGCACATTGTTCTGGCTTTGATTTCCAATGGGCACTCAAGTTTTTGCATTAGATCTGCATTCAGACAATTGCTAGTAATAGAATTCATACAAACAAAAACAAACTAGGCTTTGATAATTAGGTGAATGCACTCCAGCGCTTAACAACAAACTTTATTATTTGGTCTGTTTTAAACTATAGGTATAGGTGTTGTGGTGAGTTATCATTGGCATTTCTAATGAAATAATTATATGCGTCGTCATTGCCAACAATATTATTTATTAAAAAAGCAGCTTTCGATGGCTTAGCCATCATCATCAGTTTTCTGCTGTATGGAAGCCGCAAAAACGACTACTAGTCGATTGATTACTGATGATGATGGCTAAGCCATCGAAAGCTGCTTTTTTAATAAATAATATTGTTGGCAATGACGATGCATATAATTATTTCACTGTTTTAAACTAGTTGATTTAATGATCTTTGTTGATATTGCTGCTACTAGTGGATGTGATAACAAAATAAAATTATTTTATTTTGTAATTTCATAACCCTGGTATATATTGCAATAATGAAAATCTGTAATTTTTAGGAATGTATTCTTAAATCAGTAGAGATTTTTATTTGCCTGAGGAAGATGATTTGTTTGCAGCATCAGTAACAACCACAAACCACACGTACAATAACTATCTCTTGAGATGTTCCACACACTCAATCATGATCAGTTCACTCAAGTCATCATCATTCACAAGGCTAGTGATGACTAGTGATGAGACATTGATGTTAAAAAACATAGACTAAATCAATAATCTAAACTATCAATGTGTTACAACATTGATGTTTTTAGACTGGTTTAGTTACCTATAACATTAAATTCAGGTGCTTTAAAATTTAATGTTCGTGTTCATGAATCCGACAAAGTACAAGAAGAAGGATAGACCTTACCCCACAGCATATTTGTTGACCACCTCTTCTTTTTCTTCTATGTTGGTGGAACCTGTTATTCTTCACACATCACCATCATGAAGAGTCAGAAGATGTCATTGCCCAACTTTTGATCCATCTTTTCTTTGGTTTTCTTGGATACCGCGTACCTAAGGGTTTAAATCTCTTGCTATTCTGATAAGCCTGCTTTTATCTGTCCTGGAAATATATTCATCCCAGCATTTTCTTATTGTTCTTATGAATTTTACTATATCTCTCACACCTCATTCGTTCCTTATATCATGATCATTTATTCTATCCCATCTTGTTTTCCCTTTTATTGCTCTTAAAGTAATTATCTCTGAAGTTCTTAGTAGAGTTGTAGTTCGAGCATCGGCCTGCGTCTCTGCTCTATGAGTCATAACTGGTCTTACTATGGTTTTGTATATTTTAACTATACTTTCTGTATTAAGATACTTATTTCTCCAAGGTTACATCTTTTAGATACCCCAATACTCTAGCTCCTTTAATCACTTGCTGTTTAACTTCATTATAATTGTCCCACATGCTTGAAATTTCCACTCCTAAATATGTGGCTTTTATGACTGGTTGAATTATTGACCACATCTCATTGTGTGAAATGAACATTAAGAAAGAAGAAATGCATGGGCATGGAGGTCATCTTGAACAAGAGAGTTTGGTTGAAGAAGGTAGTACAAACAATGTTCCTTAGGTTCCAAAACATGAACTAACACTATTACCATCAGTTATTATTTCATATTTTAAGTGTTATGGTACTGTGATCATGTGAATTTTACATTCAGAAACAAAACATCGATGTTAGAAAAACATTGGCATCAATACATCAATGTTTCTATAAAAACATTGACATTGATATCGCATCCCTAGTGATGACTGCTGGTCCGAAGTGAAAGAACTGCGTTAGAAAGAGGAACTTTCTTCCAGAACGATCAACGATGCACAAAGGACTCATCAAATGCATATTTGGAATTAACAACCCTGCCATTAAATGAAAGTTCATTCCCCAAACATCATAAATAATGCATAAAATACCATCAAGAATTGACTGAACTTTCAATAATATGTGAAATTCATAAAATGAAGTTTGAGATGAAGACCCAAAATTTGTATTTCTCTTGAGACACCACACTGGCCCACGGCTGCTAGACAGCTGTATTGTAAGCCAGTGGCCTTAGTTGTGCGAAAACAAGGACCCTAAGCTGACGCATAGAAATGCACACAGGGAGTAAACGCAGTAAAAGAGCATAACATGAAACACTGCCTGGAAGCACATGAGACACTAGCAAGAATACTTATCTTGCTCTCTTTGATTTCTAAATGATCTCATATACATCAATATTGCTGCATTATCTTGAATTGAATGTCATTAAATGGAAAATGTATAGTCATAACATAATCATTTCTCCACATGTTCCCTACCTATCTCCAATCTCACGATCTGTTAGAACTCACCTGTCCTCTAAAATGTAGTGTTCTAATAGGATGATTGCAATAATTTGTTTTGTATGTCATAATCTGCAAACTTCTATTATTTTGACGAAATCTGTTGGATGTAGGACTTGGGTGTAATTTCCTAACCACCAGTAGCACACTTACAGAGTTTTGTCTCTTTGGGTGCTCATAAACTGCCATAAACATCTTTCTTAGCCTTTGATATACTATGCAATGGAATATAAAGCTTCAAAAACATGATAATTTGTAACTAAATTCCAACATCAAAAAAGTATTGGATGGTACAAAAAGAAAACAAATGTATAATAATCCCAAAAATAAATTCACAGAACTGTTGCAGTAAAACTTTAAAAGAATAATAAAGTCATTAGTGGTTTTGAAGGCATAAAAAGGGTAAAAATAGTTTTTGTTTCTTTAACTATAGCCTTACAATCGAAAAAAATCTGAAAAACATGCACATCAATCAGGGTTTAAGAGGAAGTTTTAAGATTGTCTTGTGCCTATTCATGTGTTCTAAACCCCTACATTTTGAAGTTAAATTAAAAAAATGTTTTTGACTGTAGAGGTGCTGGGGTGGGAGGGGGCCTAAGAATCTCTCTAATTATCTTATTTTCATGTTACGAGTCTTAGTTTAATTTCTCATATGTCATTTGATCCTTGGAAACTTTTTAACACTTTTTCCAGGGGTTCCCTTTGTAGAGGGCATGTCTGAGTTGATTACCTGTATGATGCAACAATTAAATCAAGGCCAACTTGAATTTTTTAGGGAACAATAGATACTTTGATCGTTTTTGCTGGCAGGTGTTACGTTTTACTACAAAGTGTTTACAAATATTCTATTATGGCAGAGGGGAAAATTCAATCAAAAGATATTAATGATGATGTGAAAAAAATAAAAGATCTTTTTGGCAAAATACCAGAAACTGGAGATGTATTTCCTGCAATACCACGAACTGATAACAGTGCAGACATTTCACATGTCATCAAAGAAATATTTCAAGAATATCTTAAAGATGAACTTCCATCTTATGAATCGGCAAGGAACATGCAGATAACCTGCAAAGATAACGAAAGGCTGAAGAATTTTGCAGATAACGTAGTTGCGGTGAGGTTATGTTTGTATTTGCTTCTATTAAGTTACTGAAATACATTCCAATTTGGAGAAATATTTATGTATGATATTGAGGTGGATTTTACTAAACTAATCCTATGATAGTGTTTTTGAAAGTTATTCTGAACATGGAATGTTTTCAGATGTATGAAAGACATAATGAAGCTTTAAAGGATATTGCTTCTGTGGAAGAAATAATGATGAAAAATCATGCTAGGTATATTTTGAAAAGAGATGAAATACAGAGAAATGCTCTAGTTAGTAATGTTATAGCTATGAAGTCCAGACCTATATTCAGACCTCTTGATGAAAACATTCTTCAAAAATATCCTCTTATTAAATCTAATGATGTGTTCTTTAAGGAAGTGCATGGCAATGTTGGTAAGACTCGGGTAAAGAAAATTATATTTTAATATTTTGTGCGTTCAGTACTAATTACATTGACATGAAAGATTTTCAGAAAGACGAGCCAGATGAATTTGCTGACTATTTAATATCTGATGATAAGAACTTACCCATTGATGTAGTTTTCCAGCGAAATACAGATGTGAAACATGAATTTGTGAAAAAGGATGAGAAGAAAGAAGATCAAATTCATAAATGGGAACCATTTTCTCCCAAGTATTTATGTGCACTCTGTTCCAATAAAATTACATTTTGTGTTAAACTAGTTGTAATTTAAAAAATATATATTCATTTCAGAAGAGATTGTTATGAAATATGTTTTAGGGAATCTTCTGTAATAAGATATGTATCAAAACCAAAAAAACATTTAATTAAAGTGGAACCTAATCAAATTGTTTTTACGTCATATGATCGAGGTTGTGTGTATCAGGTACTAAAATATATACTAAAGCATATATAAAGCAGTCATTCTTTTAATTATGTATAAAATTAATGAATATCTTTTTAGGAAATTATGTGGGTTCAAAATATCGGAAAATCTGTTGCTCGCATTCAAATATTACCTTTTAAGGAAACTTCAAAATTTAAACTACAATGGAGTAAAAAGTTAGGTGGAATTATAGCAATAGCTTCAGGCTTGTCTATCACAGCAAAAGTGGAGTTCCATTGTAAGTCATTGGATGATGTAACTGATGAACTTGTTTTGAAAGTTGAAGGAGGAAAAGATATTATTGTTCCAATCATAGCTAAACGACTTCCACCAATTCTGGAGGGTGTGTGAAATATGTAATTATTTAAGGAATTTAATTACAATTTGCAATTCTTTTTATTAACTATGCTGGGATTTGTTATTTCAGCATTAGAACCGGAAATCACTTATGATCTTGTGTTATGGTCACTGGAGAAAAGAGGTGTTGAAGCAACTTTAGATTGTGGAGTCGCATTAGTAGGTGACAGTGTTCTTCATACTATAAATTTGTTTAATGATGGAGGAGACGGCAGTTTTTGGATTATGACTGAAGAAGAATGGATACACTGTGAAGTGAAGGTACTTGAAGGTTATTGTGAAGGGATCTTCAAAATAATGACACAATTCACTTCCTAATTGCATTAATTTGAAATACTTATAATTAAAGGATGTGACAATAGTGTTTTTACGAATTATTATAAAAATGGAAACTTAAATTGACGTTTTGCTTAACTTCTAAATATTTTAATACAGTGAAACCTGTCTTAAGTGGTCACCAATGGATCTGACAAAAATTGGTCGTTAATAAAGATGGCTACTTAAACAAGGTTGAATTCTGAAAAATTATATCAAATCTAATAGTGCTAATTGGCATGAAACATACAAACTACATTTCATTTAACATTTTTAAGTTCTACAAATAACAAAACACAATTTAATAAGAAATTTAGGAACATTTGCGTCTTCTTGGCTTTCAATCCTTGGCTTCTCACTCATTCTCATAGTTAAATAACTTGTATTCCCTTGTCACCAAATTGAACAAGCAAACTAGATTTGCTGATGCACTTCACATCCAGTAGAAATTTTTCAGCAGAACTGACTGTCGTAACTGCATGCAGCGTGCTCCATGAGTCCTTAACAGATTCCCACAGAAGGGAAGCAGGAGGTAGCAAACTACAGGAATTCTGTGAAATGAGTGAAAGGGAAACATCATTGTTTGATTAAGAGACAGTTATTAAAATCATATGTTACATGAAACACAAATGATTCCCCTGCAAAATAAGCGATTCTACATGTACATGTCTTGCACTTACTAGTGTAAGAAGAGAAAGTATTGTAATTGTGGGCTGAAAAATGCTGAATATACAACACAAAAACAGTTATTGCTGAGCCCTCATAACGAAAAAATTGATAAACCCAGTTGATAAATGTAGGGGGAAAAAATCCTCTATCGCATGATGTGGCCGGAATCTATGTTTTGTATGTAATTTCAAAAAATTGATTGATGGAAAAAACATCTGTGGGTCGGTCCGTCCGCGTGTGCACAACACTCGCATATAAACCATTCAGCCGATTTTCTCCCAAAAATTATATTCCTCAATCATTTTGGCTTAAGTCACGGTCCCTGGATTTTGAAACCGGTATTTTAATTTTGGGGGGTTCTTTTTATGAAGGGCATTTGCAAAATGAGAAAAAATTGCTCCAAATATTTTGAATAAATTTTGTTGTTGAGTAGTTCAAAGTTTAAGTGAGTAGTGCAGATCTCATTTTCGTTCATATCCCTGATTTTTTGAAAATTACAATGAAAAGAAAATAAATTTTTAAACTACAAAATCGAAGGTAGATATTGTTGCCTCAGACAAAGTATGTTGTACAAACTTACTCTGGTCGTGTACAAGTTCTAGAAAAACTGAGTTGTTTTTGCGTAATTTGCACTTTAAATTCTTGCAATTTTTTTCTCAAAAACTGCTCTAAATTTTTTCACCATATATGTAGTAAGGGGCGGTAAGAAATGTGGTGTTAATCCCATTTTCAAGTATTGCTCGATATTTTAGAAAATTGTTAAAAAAAATTTAAAACTACAAAATTGAAGATAAAGATTTTGCTTTTGACAAAGTCTGTTGTACAAAATTAACTCTTTAAAAAAGGTCATGTTCAATTCTTTGTAAAAGTTAGTAGTTTTTGTGTAATTTCTGTTTAAAAGTAATAAAGCATTATGGATGTCCTATCATATATAACAATAACATTGTAATATTGAGAGAAAGTACTTGCTGTTGAAGCATCACTAGTTCAACTTTCTACAGCTCAAAATCACTTGAGGTGATTGATGAATAAATATCAATCTTAAAAATTGTGCCTGGCCATTGACCGCTGAAAATGAAAAATATTTACATGAGTCTCGGAGAAAAATTAATCAGTTCCACGAAAAAAGAAAAAGAGATGTTAATGGAGGTGTCTGCATAATCGAGGTGGCCATTTGATCAGGTTCAAAGAATGTCAAATATTTGAATGTACTATGCTCAACCTTTAAACTTTCTCATACACGTAAGGTATAGAAAGAATTGTTTAAACTGCAAAAATCAATGTCAAGATATTGATAGAAATACTTGTTGGGAGGGTCTCTGATATCGTCAAAGTGGTTTCTTCATAATGTTTGGCAACATTAACAACTAAACCACTCAAGAGATGTTGATGTAATAATTGTTAGGAAAGAATATGATAAAGCAAAAGTGATTTCTTCCAAAAATCTTGCAAAACTAACATCAAAAACATTCAGAGGATTTTATCCAAAACAAATATTCCTCCCATTGTTCTGACTACACTCTTTAAAATGTGACATCAAATTTTCTCCCTTAACTTATCCTTTACACAAAGATTATGATAAGAATAAAGATTCTGTAGTACCTATTTTTAAAAGTCACATTTTCATTTATTCTATAAAATAGAGAGAATGTGAAAAGAGTGAGTGTGTCTGGTCAAACACAGTATCTTTTTTCAGTCAAACACAGTAGCAATTTTTCATGAATTAGTAATGAAGGAGTTGGCTATTTTAACATGGAACAATTTTTCAGGAATGTTTCAATGGTAGTGATTTTACTAATGAAATAACTTCTTGCATAGAATAGACTTTGATAAAATTTGAATTATTGGTTATATTTACAGTAAAACAATTAATTTTCCTTTTGAACAAAGTTACATAATCTTAAATAATTAATTGACAACAATAATAATTAATAATTCTTAAATTATTATTGTTAGGTGTAATAAACTGAGATAACTTTTTTTGGTTTTCAGTGTGGATCTCTGAATAATGTTTTAAAAATTCCTCCATTTTTATTTACACCATTCTATTTTGCTTTGAAATCCAAAGAAGAAATCACGTTATGTGTTCTTTATGAACCTCAATCGCATGGATTACAAATTGAGCACCTGAAAATATTGTGCAACAATTGTGTGATTCATTCACTGGACATACTGGCTGATGCTGTGTTCTTTGAAAGTAAATTTATTTCATTTACAGTGAGTATATTGTAACTGAATTGAAGTGAAATTCTTTTTTCATACCTCATTCATCCTGACAATAGTAATTAAAATTTCTTATTACATTCAATACGATTTAAGAAATTTTAATAAGATGTTCTTATTATGCAAAATTATTTTTTTCTTCAGAGCTTAGAAAAAATATTTGCTGTTGAAGTGGATGATGACTTTTTTGCTGATTTTTATTTTAATATTGGACGTATTCTTCCAAACGGTTCTGTACAGAAATCATTTTATCTTACGAATGAAAGGTTTGCATCTCTCTAATTTTATATGTTTGTTTGATTTCTACAAATATGTATGTACCCACACACATACACAGTAGAAGTCTGTTATAAGAGACCTGGGTATCTAGATTTTTCCTTCTTTTAGGAAGGAACCTTTCAAAGGAAGAAATGGGAATCCTTTCTTATACTGCCTTTGTCAAGGGTGCTTGAGGGTAGAAGCAAAGTCGCCCAGCTTGCTGTGTGAGAAAATTTGTTGTTTCAACTTTGTTCCCTTATGAAGGGGAGGGATTTTTCTGGAACCAATATTTTGAGTACTATATATTGGAAACTTATAAGTGACCACATGGAAAGAAAATTCCTATAATTTTTGCTTTGAGTGTGATTACAGCCAGTATTGTCTCTAATACGCTAAGTTCTCTTATAACAGCTTTATATCATACATATTTATTAGAGAGATAGTGTTTTATATACAATTTAATAAAGGTATTTCATAAATGGTATGTATGAATACGTATGTACTGTATAATATTAATAGCTGTATTCCTGGATGTAAATAAAAGTTAATTTAGAGGTATATTTATAAAATTATTTTATGCATATTTTGGCACTATTCTGAGGGCTCACGCTGTCCGTTTCTGTAAACCAAAGGTCCTAACACATTGACCTTCATTTTTCATGAAACATGGATCATGAAAAGACTTTAAAAGGCTATTATTTCATTAGTTATTTAGTAGGCAATTATGAAATTGTAAATTGTGAAGTAAATGATTTGAGGTATGATCTGTTTTCTTCCTCATCGCAATTACAAGATGATTGAAATATTATGTGTCATACTGTGTAAGATTGAAGTTTCCCTACTGATCGCAGAGTAGTTACAACAGTCATCTATGTCAGTGGGTTGGTTGCAAACCCCTAAAAATTGTGTTCTTCTTTTCTTAATACTGATTTGTGAATCTGAAGAAAGGCTTTATTTATTAATCAATTTTTAGTATTTCTGTTTGGTTAAAGAAATTCCAATCTTACATTTTATCTTTATTTTACAATCTCCATGTTTTTATTTACTTCTAATGCAAAGTTCTGTCTTTTTATGATGGTAAAAGGAAGGAGAAAGAAAAATGAACATAAATTTTAATTCATAATAGTCATTTGACAAGAACTGTACAAGTTTATTTCAAGTATCCTCAATTTTTCTACTTTACTAGAATGTCATTTATACTTAAAAATTGTTTAAAATACTTAAACTTGCATTTCAGTAAGATTTAATATATTTTTTCTTTTCAAATTCTTACAGTGATTTAGAATTGCAGTTTTATTGGAAGAAACGTGTAATTAAATTCCCAAAAGTGAGCGAGTCCCCTCCATATGCTCTTCATCATATACCTTTGGATAGAATAAGTGTCGTTCCTTCTGAAGGAGTACTGTCTCCAAAATCAGATCAACATTTTATTGTCAAATGTGCATTAACAAATGGAGAGCGAGGACATTATAGAGCAGTTTTATCGTGAGTCTATTACAATTTTGTGCTTCAAGAATTAAAATATAGTTCTCTTGTTATTTATTTGCAATGTCTGCATTAAAATTTGATTTGTTATCCATTTTCGGTAGTAGAATTCTGACATTTTGGATTTGTATCTTCTGATTTTGTGATATTCAGTATTATTAATAGTCATCTAACACATACATGTGTGTAGTACATTTAATTAGGTAATTATTGTAAAAATTTCCCTCTAATTGTTAAATGTTGTATTATATCTTAAGAATATCAAAATTCAAGCTGATTATTTTGTACAGGTTATAAAATAATTCATTCTCATTAATCAACAAATTTAATTTAAATCTTTCTCTGAATTTTCATTTACATGCAAAGTTTTTCAGATTTTTCATTGAGAACTTACCATGGAAATGTGTAACAAAGGAATCATATGTAAGGAAAGTTTTTGTAAATCCTATTCATGCTGAAAGAGTGGATATTCTTTTAAATGAAATAGAACTTTGGGTGGAGTGTGTACCATTGGCTGTGATGCTCCAGCCTTGTATTATCAAGATAACCAGTGAGAAATTAAGGTTAGAAGAATGTTCATTGACTGAATTGATTTCCCATATTAGTTAATTCTTGGACTGAATCCTTATTGAGTATTGTTAGTTCTACACAGTTTGACTTATAAAATTTTAAGTCCTGGAACGCACTCCAAAATTAATTATTAATTTAATAGAAATAGTTATATATTTACAGTATAGTTAAATACTTATTCCCAAGGTACTGCCTTGTGCATTGCATTACATTACTTGGGCATAAAGAGTTCCCCTGGATAAGATGGTAAAAATTTCCCTAAAACCAAACAACATATGATAGTTAAACTATGACAGGAATATAAATATAAAATTTTTGAAAGGTTTCTTACCCCCATGCCACCACCACTATAGAGCCACAAACTTGTTTTTTTATTTTAATTTTTTTCATCAACTTACCATTATTTTAACTGATTGAAAAAATGTTTTGATTTCTTCTTGGTGCCAAGTTCAAGCGTAAAAAATTTATTAAAAAAAATTACAAAAATATTTTTTACTGTGCCTTGTAATTCTGTAACAGGAATGAAAAAAATCTCAAAACACTAATCATTGTGAATTTCTTTCAGAATTTTTTTCAATTGATGGGCTATTGTTAAAAAAATTTAAACTTTTTTATTCTTTTTCCCCCTTAAATCATTTATGTCTTTAAATACACTAAAAATGACTGCAACAGTTCCCTACATTTGTTTTAGTTTTCATTATAAATTTATATACATTGCTGTAGCCAGTAATTTTTTGATCTTGGAATTTAGGTACTAATAATCACAGTTTTAAAGCTTTATAATGATTTATATAACATAAGCTAAGGAAAGAGGATAGTTTTTGGCAAATTATAAGTATCCTTCAACACAACCCCTTTAAGTATGCTACTGTTAGGTGTAAGAACACCCCAGTCCTACAACTGGCTTTCAGATTTCAGAAGAAAAAATAGAAGTTAGCAGATTATGACTTACAAAACAGATCATTGCAGCACACATTACAATTGCAGGTAACTTGGAAGTGATGCATCCCAGGCCTTTTAAATCCTTTGTAAATCCCATTTGATCACAACTTTTTTGATGACAAGTGAGTTCTGAATATAATTGGCTATCCGGGTGAAGCTGCGTCCATGGCAAAGGTGTCGACGTTTTGGTTGCCATTCTGCGACCTTCCTCAGGGCGTAATATGCGGAGATGTATGCATTATGCCCTGAGGATGGTCGCAGAATGGCGACCAAAACGTCAGCACCTTTGCCATGGACGCAGCATCACCCGGACAGCCAATTATATACTGACTCTGGCCGCGGAAGCCTATGCTCTCTAGTGAGTTCTGGCATTCCACCTGTTTTGGAGGACTGGTAAGGGACATATGGGGAAATGAAGGACAGTTCAGGGAGAGGTGAAGAATTGGTGAGGGACATGCAAAGAAATGAAAGGGGACAGGTTGGACCTAGATTATGTTCTGAGACAGAATTCTACAACATAATACATTTTTGAACTTTATTTAACAATTTTTCAGAGTTAGTTCTTTTGGGTGTCCCCACTCCATATCATTGATGGTCAGAAAAATACAGAAGTGTAAATAATTGTAAAATAAAATGGAAAAAAAAAATACCGCAATTATTTTGACAAGAGTTTTTTAATTTTCTGTGCATTTTAATCTCAATGCTCAGCAACAGTGGAATGGTTTCTCTCACACAGTACTGGACCTGGACAGTTCGGGGCATGAACATTTGCATTTGGATTGAACATTAAATCAATATCCAGTTTTCAAAGAATTATTATTTACAAACCACAGAGTTTTGCCTGTGTCTACAGTAGTGGCAGCATACATGCAACTGACAGTTCTCTCGTCATGTGCTTTGGTATGTCATGTGACCCGCTCTGATTTCTTGTTTCTATAGATTTCTTGTTGTTGTTGTTTCTTTTCTTTTTTCCCCTCCTATGGCCAAGTAATTGAAAAAATCTAAAAAATATCAGCAACAACATGTTTTGAGAGGAAGTTTTGATATTTTTTGTGACTACCGATGTTCCCAGAGACAGTAAAACAGTTCTTATAAATCTGGATCCAACCTGTTTCCCTTCATTTTCCCACATTTTTCCAGCAGTTGTTTCCAAACTGGTTTCTTAGAAACTGCCAAAAATAATTTTCCTTAGTATATGTTACACTATTTAAAGGATTGTAAAGCTTTGAAATTATGTTAATTAGTAACTAAATTCCAAGATCAAAAAATTACTGGGTGCTACAGAAATGTATATAAATGTATAATAATATCTAAAATAAATGTACAGAACTGTTGCAGTCATTTTGAGTGTATTTAAAGTTAGAAATGATTTTAGGGGGAAAAGAGTAAAAAAGTTTTAATTTCTTTTAACAAGAGCTCAGTAATCAAAAAAATCCACAATTGGTGTTTTAAGAGAAAAGTTTGAAATATTTTCTTAGCTGTTCAGGATTCTAAAATACAGTATAAAGTATTTTTTGTAATTTTTTACAAAAATATTTTTTTTGCGTTTGAAATTGGCACTGAGAAAATATGGAAAAAAAAAAGAAATTCTGGTAGTATAAATTATTTTCTTATTTTTTCAATCAGATAAAATAATGTTCATTTAAGTTCATAAAAACATTAAAATAACAATCATGTTTTCAGCTCTAGAATAGAGGGGTGGTGGTGGTGGTGGTGGTGGTGGTTGGGAGACGGTGCTAAGAAACCTTTCAAAAATTATTTTTATGTTAATGTCATAGTTTAACTTCTCATATGTCATTTGGTTTTAGGGAACTTTTTACCATCTTACCTAGGTGTATCCTTTGTTCTTATCCAATCAAATATTTGTATTTGTTATTTTGAAACCCTTCATTGTTAAGTAATTTCAAAAGTGTAATTATTTTCAGATGTAATGATGAACCCGTTCTTCCTAAAATCACTTTAGCTAACATAACATTGGAAGATATCGGGTTTCATTGGATACCTGTTTCTTCACCATTTTCTGAACCTGCTGCTGCAAGTGTAATTGAGATGTTGGTAGAGTGTGGTACAATTAAAACTAAAACTTTTATGCCTTGCCCTCTTAAAATTACTACTCTGTCACATGGCTTGCTTTTACATGAAATAAGGTATTATGTGATTATGTTTACATTGTTGTTAATTCAATTTTTGTCTGTCTCAATAGTATATTAATATTTATAAGGAAATTTACAGATGCAGTATCAATGAAGGCGAAAAATCAGTAGAAATGCTAGTTTGTGCCCAGGTTGCAGAACCTCAAATAAATTCTTCAAAATACATTCTTAATTTTGGAAGTGTGAAAAAAAACTCTTCAGTGAGTCAACAATTCAAAATAAGCAATGAATCAAACACAACTGTTGTGTGGGTAGCAAGAGAATTTAAATATCATTTTGAATCAGGAACATTAAAAAATATGATAGAATGCAGATTACTTCCAGACAGTGGTTGCTTCCGGCACTCCAACAGTGTTTGTACCGTTGATTATGCTCTGGATACACGGGTAAGAAAATTAAATGAATGAGTAGGTTATCAAAAAATAATTTTAAAATTCTAGGTATGTTTTGTAAATTCTTCTTAGTTTTAAATTTGCTGTGTGCTTCCGAAATATAAATTTATAATTTGTTGGCATTGCAATTTCACAAAATTAAATTTCTTTAGCATATTAATAAGAAAGTGTAAAACTTGGTTATAAAATTTTATTTGCCTGACAACTATTTTGCCTGATCCCATGGCAAAAGAAACTAGTGTAGATGCCCTGTGAGATCTTTAATGTAATTTACAAAACTCATTGCTATTTAGCCCTGGAAGTATAATGTACATAGATATTGTGTGCCCTACAACTTTTAGAGAAGTCTGAAAATATTTCATGGAGTGTGTTATTTTTACTTGTTTTACTTCAACAAACCCTTCATATATATTTTTATACTTCCTTTCCTTTTTTTGTGATTTTTGGGGATACATTATATTTGATTACATAATTTGTGTTATTAATTAAATATTCAAAATTTTTAACTTTTATGTATTTATATGAAATAATTTAATTTTAACATTGCGAGTTAATTTTTGTCTGTATATTTTCATCAAGTGCGTAAAGAAGCTAATTTTTTCAAATTTTGTTTTTATTCTAATTTAGAGAACAGGAATATGGATATCCATTATCGAACTCAGTATACTGTGCCTTTCCCGACGTTATCGTCAGCATTTCATATTAGTTGTGGGTGACATCCAAGAACCACAATTGACCATGAGATCCCCTCCACGTTCCACTGCATTTCTTTGCCCAACGAACCCTTTGTATTTGGGGATACCTGTTGTGTCAATTATTGTCTTATGTAATCATTCAAATGTTCCTGGGAAATTCAGATGGGGAGTGCCTTTAGGTCAGGACATCCATAAAATGAGGTTTGATATAAAACCTCGACATGGAGTCATACAACCTACAGATTGTATGCCACTGACAGTCCTTATTATCCCTTTAGAATTGGTAAGTTTGAAATTGATTTTCCTTCCCCTTACAACAGTGGGTTTTTATAAATCCAAAGTATTGTTTAAATCTAAAATTAATGAAATATTACTAAGGAATTAGTAAAAACTGTTTCTTCCTAGGGTTGTATATCCAGCTTTTTCATACCATGTTTTGTTGAGAAAAATAACGATCCAATAGTGTTGGGTATTCATTGTGACATTAAAGGATTATGTGTAACCTTTATAATACCCACAGAAGTAGTTACAGGACATAAAAGTTCTTCTGAAGTACTTGTAACATGGAAAGCTGGTGATCAAATAATGTTTCCAATACAAACATTACCTCATCAAGAAGAAGAGTACAGATGGACTCTTGATGATCAAACTAAAGTATGTGAAGAAATCCACCCAGACATGAAAAGTTATGGAGAAATTGTCGATGCAAAACAGTCAAAACAAGGAAGTATTTATGAACAAGTTTTGAAGCAAGTTGATTATGATAATGAAAATGTTGGAAATATAAAAGATTACTATGAACATTCAGGTGAAAGTGATGAAAGTGAACACATAATGCTGGATGGGAAAATAGGAAATATGTATGTAGAAGAAAAATCTCGATTGATGCTTCATTTTCAACTGTGGGAAAGCACTGCTGTTATGCAAACACATGTGTATAATGCAGAGAAACCTGTTAAGGAAATTGATGTTTCTCAAAAATTATCTGAGATTGAATTACCTGCATTTCATACTTATCCTCTTGCTAGTAAAGAAAAATTGAATGAAGGTAGTGATTCAAGAATTTTGAATGAAGAACAAGTGAAGAAGAACAAAAGGAGAAACACAGAAGTTGACATGCTAAAAGAAGACAATGTAAAGCAGAAAAGTCAAGAAGTAGTTCAAGGTCTCATTGGAGAATGTCTCGGCCAAATATTCAATGCAGATGGTAAGACGTGTCTTGTACATTCATATACTTTTCTTAGTACTTTGATGTAAAAAGGAATATACCCTGTTTGATATAAACATAATGAATATTTGCCAGGTGATTCATCTTCAGGCAGGGAAAAGGCTGAAAAAATGGAATTCTATAAAGATATTGCAGTTCAGGAAATTGGCCCTAAAACACATACAGTGAAAGAAATAAGAATGAAAGGTGTTAAAGTCAAACAAAGTATGTATGTTAAACAGTTTTCTCATGATGATTCAGCAATATTGAAGTCCTATTAGTTCTTTCATTCATTTTCATTTATAGTTGCCTCTACAAAATTTTACATTCAAAACGAAACTCCTATTGACGGTCGTGTGGAAATTTATGGAAACAACTTCCCACCAAATACTTATGTAAAAATAGAGGACATAATTGAAACTGTTCACTGTGAAACAACATTTAAAGAACAAGGTAACAGCTACAAACAACTTGATATAATATAATTTCTATTAAAGGAAAATGCTCACATTAATGAAAATATAATACAACTTCTTGTTTTACAACATTTGCAGATAAAATAGAATGCTGCATTCTAAAAGGAAATGGTATTGTGGTGTTCGTTAACCAACAGTCGAAAAATTTGAAACCATATGATTCAATAGATGTAGAGTTAATTGTTTATGCTAATACATGGGGCATTTACAATGAAACTATTGTTTGCAATATCACAGGATTGCCAACATTTTACATCAAATTAACTGTAGAAGTACAAGGTCAACCTCTTTTATTTGCTTTGGCACCACATGATATTCTTTGTAAATATCCTGTGAGGTAAGATAATTTTCTTTAAATGTAAGCCATTGTTTAAAGATTTGTATTACTTAAAACTTTGTTAATGGAGCAATTAGTTCATAATAACTCATTAGATATTTAGACAATTTACCCAAATCCCTTGAAATTACTTTTAAATGTTTTCCATGAAATTACTTATTTACAAAAACTACATTTAATGTTTAAAGTGCCAATTTCAACAATACAATCTAAAAATGCCATTAATAATTCCATTTTTAAGATTTTAAAAATTATCTTTGCTGTTTACATGCTCGTATAGTTGAATCATCTCAAACAGAGGCAGTTCTGTAATGCACATGTGCCTGAGAACACATTCTGCACTACATTTTCCTGCTGATAGTCTCAAACACAATTCTAATTACTAGGGAGAGAATTTTTATGCCCTAAAAAATTTTGTAATACGCTTTTAAAAATACCCATTTATTACCTACAAATTCTGAAATATGGACAATTAAAATTAACAATATTTCCCTTCCTCTATCAACCTTTCTAGATAAAATTCCAGAGAAAAATGTTTGGAATGAATAAATATATTTTTGTACAAACATATGGGCTTATAAGCTACCCTACTTCACAAGAGAAATAATTGAAGTAAATATTCACCTTAGTGAAGTACATTGTGTGTTGTATTTCTTCTGACTGGTTTAAAAAATGTTATATCAAGAAATATCCTACCTTTGCACAAGTATTTTATCATCTATAGGGGGGAAAAAAAAAAAATGCAAACTCTGACAAACTCTTTTGAATCAATGAACACTGACAAATAAGTAGATTCTAGGAAAATATGAAATGTTTTATAAATACATCTCTATTTCAACGAAATATGCCAAATTTGCAATATTTGCCTATAATGACAAAAGACAGAAATGTGCATGCTTGCTGTCTACTTTAAATAATAGCCTGATTGAATTGAGTACTTGTCATCCATCGACACATTTATTTAAATTGAATCTTGCTTTATACAGGACTGACAACAACTCTGCGTATGTTCCCCTCTCTCCAGAAAAATGACAATTTCCGACTAGTAGACGTTTAGTTAACGTCTCTTTTGTTTCGTGTCTCTAATTGTTCCCCTATGTCTTGTTGCTCTGATTTTATCAGTGCTCGCTTTTTGTCTTGTGCATGACCCTTTCACCCTGTGTCCTCTCCTACTCCTGGGTGCGTCATTGCCCGATTACATGCAGGCAGTCTTACTATTGGATATTTGCACAATTTCTGAAGTTCTATTTCTGCGAGGTTGTTTACTGATGGGGAGCAATCTCTCCCCTAATAGCCCACTTCTTTGAAGGTTTTGATTGGGTGGTATTGTTTGTTCACTGTTGTTGAGGGAAGGATCGGGAAAGTTTGCTGCATTTTGCTACTGTGGACAAGTAAAGGCATGTCCAGAGAAATTAAATGAGTTTGGAACTTAAGAATTTCATTAATCTGTCGCTTCATGGCACCAAAACGTCAATCGTGCAGAATAAGGGCTGTCAGGGGTTGGATGACCTTCTTTTGGCTTTGAAGGAGAGTGCCCTGGGGAGGTTTTGTGATTTCTTTTGTAACAGGCAGGGTTAGTATGCCAACAAAGAGAGTGCCGCCTAGACACCATGGCAAATGCTTGGTTTTAAAGCCTTCTTGGCCCTCAGCCAGCCATGGACATGCGTGGCTAATGATGACGGTGGCCAGGAGCAACCTACGGCCAGGAATGCATGACGGTTCAAATAGGTGTCGGCAAAGTGCACGACACATCGCAATTATAATGCATTCGGTTTTCATTTGTATTGTATAATTTTTTAAAACAGACTCAATATGTCTGTAATGAGGAATGTACTTAAGCTTTCAGGACAACCCTGATCGTGATCAGATTTTTGTCCAGTTTCCATGATCCATTGAGCAAATGCTGAGATCGCCCCTTGTTTTGTTTCTGAACATCAATGTAGCTTCACTATGCTCATACTATCATTTTATTGAACTGTTCTTTTGCTTGTAGTGGCAGGAGTAGAGCTTGGGCTGAGTTGCTATTTTGTTAGCAATGCAAAAATATCAAATCTGCGGTTCTGGAGCTCAAGAAAATGTGCACAAATGGTACTTCTCCCTCATACGCCCCATCACTGGTGCCCCCCCCCCCCCCCCCCCCCAAAAAAAAGGGCCTAGAGTTTTCATTTACCTTCCTTTATTTTGCAAAATTATTTAAATATTTATTTATGTTTGAAATGTGTAATTAATTGAGCAATAATATTGTATATTATCATATCTACAGTACATAAATAATATTCAATAATAATAAATACATTTATTATTTAACAAAAATGTACGATCTCTCCAATAAATCAAATCTTTACTGCACTTCACATAACCTTTCTGGTAAAGACTCAATAGTGAATCCAAAGATAGATTCAGACAGAATGGCTCATGCCAAGTTTGCAAATTTCTCAGATGTGGAGGAATAATTACCATACCTACAAGTAAAATAGTTATGGCAAACCCAAGTATCCCATCTTGTGTGGTGATCTAGCATGTATGTGTGTCAGTGCTGGTCATTTTCATCTTTTCCAGTTCTTCACTGAGAGAAGTGGCTCAGGGCATCAACTAATGTCACTGCAATGCCTGTAACTGACAGTTTATAAGAAATCAAAACAAAACCGTTAGGGTATTACTGCTGAATGGAGAATTACTCCTCCCCCAGTTGTGCATCAAAGAGATTTAAGACAAAAGAGCTTTTTTGATTTCTTTTAGCTGTTTTCAGCTGATTTTTAATTTTTTGACTAATTTTTAAGGGTTTCAATGAGGATCAAATCAAAATTGTCCTTGTTTCAAGGGTTGATTTGAAAGTTTCTTCATGTGTTTGCCCCAAATTCATCTGATATTGTAGATACTTAGTGTACAATTTGTAATTTGTTTATAATTTAAGAATATTTCACACATTTCATTCCACATTTTGTATTTAATATCATTTCATAAAGCTTATAAAATGACGGGTCAAAAATTATGTTTTCAATGTAACACGTTCCATTACTTTTTGAGAACTGAAATTAACTCCCTATTCCAAAAGTCCTGGTTTATTTTGAACATGCTTCAAAAGTACAATTTAAATAATAGAAAATATAAAGTACATTCACAATTTGCCAATATTTTGGCATTGATGCATTAGTTTTTGCAAAAAATTAAAACACAATTAAATATTAAAATTAAATTTAATAATTGGGAAAATAGGGAGTCAATGAACTAATGACTACAGCCCAATAACTGTTGACTTTTACAACTAAATGAAATGCTGAGTTCTTTTAAAAATTGTAAATCTCTAGAAGAAAAAAGAAGGGAAAAAAAGCAATAAAAAACAATAATATTTACTCAATCATATAGATACAGTAACCATAAACAGATAAAAGTAATGTGTTCACTGCCCATCCATTTATCAACATTACTATACATTTTTTAATGTGTACATTTTTGTACACATTAATGTCCATTCTATACATCTTATGAATTAGTAAATTAACATTTTTATGGAAATAAAATATTTTATTATGTAAGGCTATGGGACCCTGGTCAATATGTTCGAGGGAGAGGAGGACATGGCCTATTAAAGTTCCTGTTTCACCCACTAACACAGTGTAGGAATTCAAATAAATAAATGATATATGATTGATGTGGATTAAATATTTGAATTATTTCACCACTGTTTTCTGACCTCTTCTTGTGCATTAGGTTTGGGACAATGCGATATGGAAGTGAACCTCGTTCACGATCTCTCAAGATCCACAATGACAGTTGTGTCAGTCTTACTGTGGCATGGCACATATTCATGAAAGAACGTATAGTATCAAGAGATGAAGCAGAAAAAGAAATGCTTTTCAATATAGTACTTGATGTTTATTCAGCTGTTGACGATGCAGGTGAAACAAGTTTTCACTGTCAAGACACAGAAGACTGCTGCAATAAATGTATCAAAAAAGACAAAGAAAAACAAGAAGTGATGGAAATGAATTTAGTCCCTTACATAGGGAAGGAGGATTACACTTTTTTTCAGGTAGTCATAATAGTTTACAGTTGTTTCATGGACTCATAAATATTCATGTGCTGATCGAAATGGCATGTTTTTATAAATAATAAGTTCAAAATTTTGTAATATTTTATATAGTTTCTTCTGTCAGAGAATGCTTTCATTCTTTGAACAATCTATGATAATGTCAGATTTCTCCAGAAATACAAATTTTCTGAATTATTTGTGATAACAATTCTTAAGTCTAAAACCAACCGGTATCAACCTCACGTGCATTAATGACATTTTAAAGAGGGTCAACGATGATCATGGAGTCGATATCTCCAAATCAGCGCAGACGCCTGATTGCTATAATAAAGATCAAGATCCCATTGATTATAAAAATATTTATGCATTTATTATTATTATTATTTATTTTACTTATATAAATCTACAGAAATCTAATAAATTATTATTTCACTAATCTTTTGGAATTGTGCATCATTCACATTAATAAAATAAAACTTTAGTGCAGTCATAAATATTTTTCAAAAACAAAATCACAGATTATATTTGTAAGTTTAAAAATAGTAATAGTACAAAATCTTAAAAAATTTAACAATTTTCAAGCCTTGCTCGTATTAGTCTAATTGTCATGTTTAAGTCAGTTACACACAATTATTTGCATTGTAATAATATTGTATACTACATACTATAGGAAAAACATTGAGGGGCTCAATGAAGCATACAATTGTTTTAAAAAGAGTCAAAGCAAGAAAAAGGTTGGGAAAACCTGGTCTAAACTGACGAAAGAGGAAGAATACATTGTAGAAATTCTGTGACAATCTCTTAACCATATATTGAATTTTAAAAAGAACATTTTTAAGAGAGTCTTATGGTTTGCTTCTGATATACCATACCCATACCTCTATTAAAATAATTCATGAGGAGTTTGTAAATATATATATATTTAGCTTGCCAATGTTTCTTAATTTCTAACTCATTTTTTTCTGGGCTGTAAATTATATACAAAATATAACATTATTACATTGATTCATAAGTAAATAAGATTTTCAGAATATTTTAAAAAAAATAAGATATTTGGAGGTAGTATTACATTACATATAAAAACAATTGTTAAGAATAATCTACTATCCCCTAGAATCTTGTTTTTGCCCTAAAGTGTTTTTTTTTTAATTTATTTTTTATTTAAATGTTAGCACTGTATTAATCAGTGCAGTAATGGTATTCTTTATACACAATGTACAGCATTGATAAGAGAACAATGAAGTTAAGGAACATGGGCAAACTACATTAATTTATTTATGGACCAACTACTCACGATGAATTCAAATAAATTATTGCTTTGTAGTCATGATTTTTATCAGTAAATATGGGTTTTCTTCTCCCAAACATCACATACATTTTTTCTTTTTATTTGCAAAGGTTTTGCTAAAACCCTTATGAAAATTTTTTACTTTTTGAAGAAATTGTACATAATTTAAAGATATAATTTTGAAGGCCACATTTCTCTCAGAAAAAATATCTATCTTCAATAATGTAGTTTTAGGAAGGGTGCGGAAAACTTTAAGTTTTTGCATTTTCAAAACTTTAGAGGTTCAATTAAAATTGGATCTGCTCCATTTTATAAGCGCACATTATCCTATTCTAGTGAACACTTAAAAAATTTGGGACCATGTTTGAGAAAACTTCCAAAATATCCTAGCAACATCACATAAAGTACCCACAACAATTAAGATATTCATGTGAAATGTTAGAGTTCACAACTGAACCCAGATTGATCTGGGAATATTCATTTTGATGAAATTTATGCGTATGCTGTAGGTGCTAGTATTTTTCACACTCACATAGTGAGAAAAACACATTCAATTCCAGGGACCCACAAAACTTGTATTTCTATGGATTGTTTTCCACTACTTTCTTTATACTATGTATTTATTTAATTAAGTAAAATACTTTCAGAACACAAACATCACAAAATGGGCTTTTTCTCCAGGAAAATCTTGGTGTTTTTCTCAGTAAATATTAAGGAACTGGGGTATCAAATAAAGAACAAAAAGAACCATTGGAAAGCAGATTTTTTCAGTTAGATACATTACTATACATTTGACTAAACAACACATATAAAACTTCTAGTTCTAACGAAACTTTATTTTGGTTTCCCAAAAAGTGGTAACTTTCTTCATCGTGCCCCAGAACTTGCTTCCCAATACCATCTCTTTCTAAATCATAAGTGTCATGTGTCCTCCTCCTATGTCATTAAGTCAGGTTGACCCCAGAGAGGTCAACCTTCCTCTCCGAAATGCCTACATCACTACTTCAAAAATTAAATAGTTATTTTATAATATCAATTTTGTATAATTGTTTGTCAAAAGTACAATAATTAATTGTTGTGAGAAGAAAGTAATAAAATGGCAAAATATTTCTTCGATGGTCAATTGAACTGCAGACATTTGGAATAGTTTTCATAGGTGTAATTAAGTATGTATGAATTGGTGAATGTGGGTATGATATTACAAAGTTTCAAGACTTTCATCTTGTTAGTAAAAAAACAAGTCTCACTTAAGCAGACAGAATTTTTCAAAGGTGAAAAGTTTGGATATTTTCTAGAAGGTGATATCAGAAATTATAGAGATCAGACTTAGACAAAAGAGCTAACATCGCTGGAAAGTACAAATGTGATGAATTATTTGTAATTTAAAGAAAATAAGTTTGCACTTTTTGTTTCATTTACCAAAAATTTTCTGAATTTTTTAGGATATTGTGGTTTTATGAATGAATATGGGTCACCCTTTGTGTCAATGGCAAGATTTATTTATTTCAACACTGAGCAATTTCTTTACCATTTCTAGAAACAAGAATTTGCTGATATTGTGCTTCTTTCCCAGAGTGACCAGACCTAAAAAAACGGTGAAAGAGGGATACACTTTTGGAAAGGGGGAGGAGAGATGTGACTCTTGCCTCGGGTGTTAAAAGTCTACAGTTAAGCCACTAGAAAACACACTTGTTGCCCTCACCACCTATTAATAGTGTATGTGTGTGTGTGGTGTGTGGTGTGTGTGTGTGTGTGTGTGGGTTTTTTTTTTTTTTCCCCCTCTCCTGTACAACTTTCTCTATAGGGGATTGATTAGTTCCTTCCTCCGGCTTGAATTCAAACCTGCAAAAGTGATGTGTATAACCATCTTTCCTTAATCCAGTAAGCTCTTCTGATGAAATTTTGTGGAATGAAGGAACTTCCCTAATTCACTTGGAGAAAAGCAATGAAATCATGGCTTCTGGACTTATTCCATTATATTTATTTACTTTGCTGATTCCAAAACTGCTGACTGTTCTCAAAGCTTCAGCTTTGATGTATTGTTCATATTGTAAAAATCTAGGAATTCACTTTCTCTATAGCCTATATTACATATTAGGTGTTGCTAATTTTATGATCTTTTTTAATAGAGTAAATTTTGTGTTTTCACTGAGAATGTCCACAAATATCACATTACGGAAATCACAAAGGGTGTATTCAGTGATCAACTTATCATAAGTGACAATAATATGTCTTTCTCTTAATGCCTTGGTTTTATTTCATAGTGAACAGATGGATAAAAATGAATGGTTTAAAAATCCTTTGTCAGTTTCTCAATGAAGAACGTGTGCTCCTTTGTCCATGTTTTAGAGGGTTTTGTTAAGCATTTGCACTGTATTGTGAGAATCAGAGCTAATTTGCTAGCTACTAATAGTGCTATTTTCAGATTCTACAACCTTAAATATTCCAGAAAGGAGTTATTATGTAGACACCAATATTTATGACCCCTAGTGTTATTGTTAGGACCACGTGTTGTGGTTAACAAAATCATTGTCGGCTATCTGCTTATCAAAAAATAAATCAATACTAAAATTTGATTGACCAAACCCATTCTACTTTTCTAACTAATAAATGTGATTCTTCACTTAAGGCAAGGATTGAGAATTTTCTCTCATACCGTTTAACACAAACTTGTGAAAATATAAAATGTATACTATCCTTTCAGTCATTATAATATACTCTTAAAGGAATCTATTTTTTCTCTTGTCTCTCTTTTTTCTAAGAGAAAAGAAACCCAATTGTTTTGGCTTTTACATGTTTCATTTTAAACAGGCTAATAATTATTCAAAGTAATTCCTACTAACACCTTGCTAAGAGAAGGAACAAGGAATGTTAGAAGAGTAACGCTCAAAGAAACCGAATTAAACTACGAACCGAAAAATAGACACCTACATATCAATGTCATCTCAGAAACAATAAAGAAGAATAAAGGCACAAAAGAATAAGAAGACCATATTGTAATATATTCATGTGTAGAGGAAGAAAAACATGCAGCAGCTGGAGTAGCTTTGATAATTAATAAAAAATGGAAAGAGAACATAAAAGAATACAACTGGATTTCTCCAAGATTGGTTACAATGAAAATAAAAGTGAACTAACATAAATTAAATGTAATAAGTGTATATGCGCTAGTAGAAGGTCAAGTAGAAGAATCTCACTGTTTCTATACAGAATTACAACAATTCGTAGACCAAATAAGCCAAAAGGAGTTTCTCATTATCTCAGGAGATTTCAATGCCAGAGTAGGTGAAAAGGAAGTTCCCCCTTGCAAAGGGCCAGAAGGCAAAAAAACTCTAAATGAAAATGGGAAAACACTACTAAACTTTTACTTTTTCAATAACCTGATAATATCCAATATTTTTTTCAAACACAAAGATAAACATAAATATACTTGGGAAGCAAGAGGTACAAAATCTCTTCTAGATTATGTAATAGCCAGCAGAAACCTATTAAATTATGTAAAGAACACGAAAGTATATAGAGGGAGTGAGATAGATACACCCCACTATTTGGTAGAAAGTAAAATTAAATTAAACATACAATGCATAAAAAATATGAAAAATAAGAATATTTCACTAGCTAAACCTCAACATATACGTTCTAGAAGATGAAAGCATCAAAACACTATATGAAAGAAGAATAAGAGGAAAATTACACATGGAAGAGAAACAAAATATGAAACATTTTGGATCTCACTTAACTAAACAATGATTGAAGCAGGACAATAGAGGGTAGGTTACAAACCATTCAAGAAAATAAAGTTGAGAACATGGGACAACAGGTTGAAAGAGATAGTAAATAAAAATAGATAGTATAGATCTTACCATCAAAAAAGAACAGTGAAACATTACATTGAATGTAAAAACTCAGAGCAAAAGTAAGAAGCAGAATACATGATGGGAAGACTGGAGAAAATTTATCAAAAGTATAGAAAGAGACATCTCTGGCCCCCAATGAATGGAATACAAAATTTTGAAAATGCTGCACATGAACATGAAAGACCAAATAACACTCGACTGCACCCTTGTAGTAAATTAGATAAAACACTACTCCACCCTATGGAACAATCTAGATCCTAGAACAAACAAAGAGATAGAAGAAATAGATGACAGAAGTGACTGATGATTTAGACACCTTCTTGAATAGTGAAGAACTATAGACAGTATTAAAGAAATCAAAAAATAGGAAAAAGTCCCAGAGCAGATTAAATCAATCCAGAACTTATGAAATATGGAGGAAATGAGCCAAAAGAAACATTATTAAAATTTTTTAACAAAGTATGGCAAAAGAGGAAATATCAATAGAATTGCAAGAAGGTTTGGATATGAATATTCACAGAAAAGGCTCAAGGAAGAGCTGTGATAACTGTATGGGTATCACAATATTATCAACAGCATCAAACTTTATGTAAACGTGTTGAGGAACAGATTCAATGCAATAGGTAAGAATTTCAAGGGAGAAGAGCAGTGTGGGTTCAGAAAGGGATGGGGCAGTAAAGATGATATTTTCACATTACAGATGATAATAGACAAAAGAAGAGACAGAAACTTACCAAATTTTATAATATTCATAGTTTATGAAAAGGCATATGACAGAGTAAACAGACAGAATCTTTGGGAAATACTGAAAGAGAAGAAAATTTCAAATCAATAACTCAATGCGATCCAGTGTTTATATGAAAACTCCAACATTAAAATAATGATAAGAGATGGAAGAAATTCTACAACAATAACAACCAGCAGCAGCCTAAGACAGGGATGTGGTCTGTCACCTACTCTCTTCAACTTATATACAAACTACCTAGTGAGAAAGTGAAGAAAGAAAATTAAACTAGATATTCAAATCAGGAAAGACAAGAAAACAGATACAATCTTATAGACTGACAATCAAATCATCTTCAGAATTTGTTACGATTATCTACAAGGAGCAATTTTTGAACTAACAAAAGAGGCCCAGAAATATATATAAAATATCAGTTCAAAAAACAAAAGGTAATTACTCTGTAAGAACAGAAGAGAGCCAAAATTGTAGTAAATGGAGAAATAGTGGAAAAAGTCAACAAATTTTCATATTTTGAAAATATCATAAGTGTATTTAACCACACTCAGGAGGATTTAGAAAATAAACTGTACAAATACAACAGAATCTGTGGAACAATTAAACGACACTATGGCATGCAAAAACAAAACTAAAAGTTCACAATATAACAGCTAAACCTATTGTTATGTACAGCTCTGAGACAAGGTTAATGAAAGAGAGACAAAAAATACAAGCAGCACATATGAGATTTCTGAGACACCTTGAAAGAGTTCCAAGAAGGAACAGACTGAGAAACAAAGACATTAGAAAGAAACTAAAAACTTAGTACGGGAAATATAAAACTCTCAAAGAAAATGGCAAGATCACCTTAAAAGAATGAACAATAACAGATGGCCAAAACTAATATGGAAATATAAACCAGCAGGGAACAGAGACATTTGAATACTGCAAAAGAAGAGGCAACAACAGGAACCCTTGGAAAACTAACTTGCAGGAATACTGCATAAATAATGGAACAGGCTGTTAAGCCTAAACACCATGATGATGATGAGTAATTTTTTGTGTCTTATTTAATATTAATTATTTCATATGATAAATAAATATCATTTACTGCTGTTATTTTAATAGCAACATATTTTTAATGAAATATTTTTAATTTGGTGGGCACCATAAAATGTTTTGAATACTGAAATAAATTTAGTCTTCCTTCTTTTTAACATATAACTTCTTATTTGCAATATTTATAAACTTTTTTCCCCAGGTATTACCTAAACAAAGCACGATTGAAGCAAAAAGTTCACAAGCAATCAGTGTTACTTTTACTCCTCCGGATAAACATTCATTTGGCTCCACTTCTTTCTGTGCATATGTAATAGGCTTTATTAAAGTGTCTCCCCATGATACGTAAGTTTTATTTGCAGTATGTGAACTTTTGCAACCTTTATTTAATATTTTTGAATCTTCTGAAATTCTTACAAACATACCTTGCTTTTACAGTTATTCAAAAGGTCGTTTTTATCGGCCTCATGGAAAAAATCTTCCTCCAGTATGGGCAAGCTTAAATGCTGAAGTTGAAATGCCTTCTCTTTCATTAGAAACAGACTGTGATGATCTGGAATTTTTTGTAGAGGCAGCATGTGTATTAAGTCAATCTCAAAAACGACATATTGTAACCCATATGCTAAATGTGAAGAATAATTTTAAATCACCTATTACTGCTTTAGTTGATTGTGAAAAACCATTTGTCATAAAAGAAGTGAACACAATGGCACACAGACATATTAAAGTCATAAGTGATAAAAAAGAAGATACAGTTTTCACATTACTCCCTGATGAATGTGCTGAGGTTTGTTTGAAAACATTCAAATTTATTATCAGATAATATATCTAGTTTTATATTTTAAAATGTTTATCAAATTTTCAAAACAGGATTCAGATTGAGAAACTGAATCTAATATTTTCTTCCAGATACATGTTTCATGTGACATAGAAGAAAAATATATACTTCGTATACAGGAAGCATTTTGGAATGCAACAAACAAAGGATATTCTAGAGAGGAACAAGATAATTTCTCACGGAAAAGTGCAGTAATTGAATGTCCTCTCCAATTGGTTCAGCCAAATTTAATGGAGCAAGTGAGTGAAGTTGTCAGTAACAGTAATTACATACTTGATGCTTAATTTAGAGCTACAGATGATGTAGTTTATTATAAAGTTTTGCAACTAATATTTGACAAAAGAAAGAAAATGGATTATTAAACCATGTACCATAATTCAATTAAATAACATTCAACCATGTTATTTAATTTAAACTATTTTTTTTTAATATAACAATCTGCTGTAACTAAATATAGAAAAAAAACATTTTTTTACTTGGCCTTAACTTTATGAAACTTTTATTGATCTCACAACATTTTTACATTTGATGAGCCAGAATCTCATACCTATTTCTCGCTCATGAAACATCCAGCATATTGGAGAGGTCACTAATAATAATAATATAAAATAATAATATAAGTGAATAAATAAATTATAAAATTGAGATATCATCACTTTGTTTACGTTGAATCTTTGTAATATGCAGATTCCTTTTTTTGCCTCTTTTTCCACATCTTGTGAAGCCATGGAGCCACGAAATCCCAACATTTCCATGCATACTTTTTTCTCCTTTTTCCATATGTTTATTTTTAGAGTCATATTTTTAATTTTATTTTGTATTATCAAAATAATCAAAGCTGAATATTCTTTGGACTGCTGAATTCCTATGATATTTTTTTGTAGAATTATATTACCTTCTTTTAGAATTTGTTTCTTTTGTTGAAGGAAAGATATTCCTTGTTTGTGAGTAGAATACCTAGTTTGGGTAGTTGTCAGTTCACATGAAATATAGTACCTGCAATTTTGTGACATTTCCTTCAAGCACAGTAACTCACCATATATGATTTTAATAGCATCTTTCATCTGTTCAGCCAGCATTGTGGTGTGTTGTTTTCTTGTTCGACATTCATTATGTCCTGATAGTAACACTTTCAGTTCATTTTTGAACGTGTCTTCATTATCGGACATTTTAAGTCTTGTGAAACACATATCATCTAACACAATAGCATGTATAATTCGTTGAAGCCGAACCTTGATTTCTTTGTATTTTCTTTCTAATTCTCGTTTTGTTTTCTTCTGCTTTTTCTTTTTAACTTTTAATGTTTCTTTTTGCAATAAAATGTGACTTCGGGTAGCTTCTAAATCTTGCTTAATGATTGCATCCTCATTGATTAACTGTTCTTTCTTTTTCTTAAGTATATACACATTTTTGTTGAAATCTTCTATTTCTTTGGTTGCTTCTTGATAAGCATTCTTCCAATTTGCTATTTCTTTCTTAACAGATGGAATAATTGTGTTGTAATTATCACTAATCATGGATTCAATTTGTTTAAGTTCATCTCTTCTAGTTGTCAGAGTGGACAATAATTGATTGTGTTCCTGAGTTATAGATGTACTTTTCTTCAGAAAATGTTGTTCCACCATTTTCTCAAATTCCAGGAACGAATTTAAGCAGTAACTTAATTTAATACCATCACTAGTTATATTTGTTAAATAAACTTCTTTTTCATGCAACTTCTTGGCTAAGCACGTTTTCTTCCTATTTAGTCCTGTAATTTTTTCTTGAACATTATTGACATGATTTAATGCAAAAACTGCAGCAAAATGAATTTTTGTATTTTGTTGAGATACATTTGATAAAGATACTGTTAATTCTTGGATTTTCTTGGACATTTCGCTGTTTAAGTGTTTTAATAATTTGTTTGTAGTTTTAATTTTAACTTCTATATATTTACACTGTTGTAACAAATTCATGTATTCTTTATGGTACAGTATAGCTTTTTCAAATGACAATTTTATTTTTTCATCATGAAAATTCTTTGACGAATCATATTCATTAGTCTGATGTTGAATGAATCCTATGCAAGTAGGAATAATCCCTCTGATTTCTTCATGAATTGTATTAACATTACTTGCTATACCTTTCTGTGTTGTTTGTGAAACATCTTCCATGCTCCTGGCCATTAGATTCTGTAAAGAGTCAGTTGGATTTTCAATAGATATTATTTGTTTCATAATTGCCATTGGAGTATTATTTTCAGAATCTTTAGCCCTCTCTGCTAACTCTAAGGGTTGTACGCAAGAATTGTTTTTTTGTGTATACTTGAATCTAACCTCTTCCAGGTTTGTTTGAAGAAAAGTAACTGTTGCCAATAAAGTATTGTATATTTCTCCAATTGTATTCAACCATCGAGGATTGTTTCTTTCTCCTTCTAGAATGGATTCTTCAGAACATGTGTGAATTGAGGAAACTTCCAATTCATATGTATTTACCATTTCTCCTTCTGATTTGCTAGAAGGTCGAGAATCAAGTGGAAAATCACATTCCAATTGCTGAATTGTATATTTTAATGCTTCTAAATCCAACATAATTTGCTGAAGTGGCCCACAACTTATTTTATTAATATTATTGTCCATTTTATCATTTGGTTTTCTATTTTTGAAATGAATAATAATCAGTCTCTCTAGGTTACATTGCATTCTAGATTAGATAACTAGTTTGATTGTTTACAAACATGAGAATTCTTGATTTTTTAATAAATTGTAAAAGTACACTACTGCATATGGCTTCAATGCCAGAAAGCTCAAATTGTATTTCATCTGTTCCAGTAACTATGGTAATGTTTGTTAAAAGTTGAAGAGGGAGTAATTGGTAGATGTAAAAAATCAATACAAAATATCCACTTTTACAATAGATATTAATTAAAATAGTACAAATCTTTTTGAATTAATTTCTTTTATTTGCAGACTATTAAACTGAAACTCTGCATTGAATTTCCAATTATAACAGTGTCCACTCAAAAAATTGACTTTGGACCAGTGTTTGTTGGTAATTCAAAATGGATGGTATTTGAAATCGTTAATCAAACAGGTTTGTTATATTTAATGTATTAAACCTTCAATGTAATTATACAGTGAGATTCATAATTCTTTGTAAACCATGCTTTCAACTTGTAAAAGCTGAGATGTTTAAATTGAAAAATGAAAAAATTAACTTAATAGGAAGAGGTATTATTGTTTGAACTTTAACAACCTTAAATTGTTTGACATCTCAGTATGTTCAACATTTCAGTGTCAAATGTTTGGTTCAATATATCAAAAGTGTACCAGACTAATGAGTTTTCGGTGAAACCATCTAGTGGAACTCTTTCAGCTGCACCATTATATGGGCGAAGTGGTCTACAAATCAAAATTACTTTCTCACCCACGTAAGGAGAAATACAATTTCATCAGACATTTTTGCTCAATAGCTTGAATAATAGAAACGTTGTATGAAAGTAACATTTCATTACATTCATTTTCATTTACAGGGAGAGTATGTCTTACATGGATTATCTGAGAGTTCAGACCTGTGTACCTGGGGACGATCACATTGTTGTTATTGAGGGTGTAGGAACTGCTGACACTAAATTTCAGAGTGACTTTTAGATGGATTACAAAGTACATACAGAACAATGTTACATATTTTGTTGTTCTACTGCAGCAGCATGCAGAGTGAAATTGTTGTGAAGTTATCAAATATTTTAAAAGGTATCCTGTATCAAATACATGAATGTATGTGTAATACAGTCTTTAAACTCTTTGAGTTTCTGAATTCTTTTATTTATACTACATGACATTACATGTGAATAATATTATATACTTCTAACATTGAAGCATGCCTAAAAAATTGAAAGTATGGAAGACATTTCATTAACCCAGTGATTGAAGTTTCATTTTTATTTTTAATTATTTAAATTTGATTTTTCTGGTTCTGCCAATAGAATCTAGGTTTTTTATGATACTGTCAGCAACACAATACTTGCACAAGGGTGCTTTCTGGAACAGTTGATTTTTGTGTTTTTTCCTTTAAGAATTGACTTACATAATATTGTTGCTTTAGGAATATTTAACATTCTTTGAATGTACTTCAGTGCAATTTTCTCAAGTTGATTTGTATGTCATGAACATATGTTGTAGTCATATTTGAACTTTTCACTCTCAACTCTGAAATATTTAAATTGAAAAAGTTGATTCCTTTATTCTAAATTTATCCTAAACTTGAAATTTTCAAATTTTAATCAGCTACCTATATCTCTTTCAAGATTTATTTTACATGTCTCTGAGTGACATCTGAATGGCATTTTCTTGCTCAAAATAATACCTTAGTACATGCAGGTTGCCTTGTGGTAATAGGTCTTCTTTTGTCATGCAGTTTCAGGTACTACACAATGAATGTGTAGTACCAGAAATTGCATGACAAGAGCAGACAGCAAGCTGTATGAAATTAATCAATGACTAAAAGAAAGAGGAGTTGAAAATTTCCCTGGCTCATGCCAACATCTTCCAACTATAATGAAACTACAGCTTTTCAAAATGCCAGAAAAACACTGTTGAGAGATTAAAAAAGTACTTTTATTCACTTTTTTACAAAATGAGCTATGAAAAAGCCAACAGTATCTTGATTGTAATCATAATTGTCATAGTATAATTCTAAAGAATTCATTGGAGGTCCAAATCTTTTAACATACTGTCGCTGTTCTTCTGTGAGACCCATATTTTCAAGCCCAGGTCCTCCTAAATTAGACTCAACTTGTGCCAGCTCTAAATAAGGAAATTTATTCAATGCCCATTTTATTAAGTGCTCGTTCTCTGCTACTGTTATAGTACAAGTACTGTAGACCAAGTGACCCCCACGTTTCAGTAAAGTCACTGCCTGCAAAAATGTGAAAATATACAGTTAAGGATTATTTTTGTTTCATGACAATAACAATGACAGAAAAAAATATTCCTTAGTACATAAGATAATGCATGTCAGAATGTGTTTAAACACCTTAGTGGTGTCATTTCTGTAATGACTAGTTTATGTTACTGATACAGGTAAATTTGAGTTCTCTACACATTCTGATTTTAATACAGCTAAACCAAGACTTGTGTGCTTGAGCATATCACATGCAGCAATGACAACATGTAGCCCTTGCTAGTACATTACAGCATGTCCAGTGTTACAGGTGTGCAACTGTAATCTAACTGAATTTGATCGATTCCCAATTGGTAATGATGACCAGAGTTGCCAGACAAACAAATGAATATCTCAGTACCAACCTTCAAAAATCCTAGTAATTTCACTAAAATTCATGGTACCAATGACAATTTATTTAAATTCTGAAATTGTTCATTTTATAACTCTATTATGTTTCAAATGCACACAGGAAGTTCGTTAAACTTCACTTGATATCAATTCATTTTATACCAATAAATTAAATGGAATTTCTACATGAGGGGTCCTAACCTTTTCTACTACAGCATGTGCTAGAAAAATGTCACCCTATGTCACTTTAAATGTTTTATGGCAGTGTTTTCACCAATATCATACATAAATATTTGTAATAGGAGTATTGATGATACATTTTAAATTATTAAATAAAAAAATATTACACATCTTAAATTGTATATTGTCAATTATCGATCACATAAAATTCTGGTATTTAAACGTACCAGAATGTCTTCATCCTGGTATCTTTATTAAAATCTTGGTAAAAATACAAGGATCCTGGTATGTGTGGAAACACTGATTCTAAACTAATTTGTTTTGATGGTGTTTTTTGAAACATATAGTTATAAAATGAACAATTTCAAAATTTAAATAAATTGTCACTGGTACCAGGAATGTTAGTGAAAGAGCTAGGATTTTTTAAGGTTGCTAGTGAGATATTCATTTAATAGTAGTGCCAAGCTTCTACTTTTCACTGAGAGCATGCAAAGTTGAGTGAAACATTGGAAAAATATCTATTTCTTTCTTCTATATTCTATAATCTTTCTCTAATAATGTTTTAAAAACATTTCCATATAAATTAATGAGGAAAATCATGATACTTACTGCTTGAAAGAGTTTGCGCTGTAATGGTGGATAAGATTTTAATTGTTTCAAAGAAACAGAACTAATAATTTGAGGTCGTTGACCCATTGCACTACAAGGAGCATCAAGCAAGATTTTATCAAATGTTTCAGGAGGAAACGGTGGTTTCATTTCAATATTTTCAGGACATTTAGAAAGGTCTTCACATTTTTCTTCTGTAACTTTCTTCTGATGAAAATTCTGAATTTTTACTGTCCCATCTTCTGGTTTCTTTACTTCCAACACAGCCTTGGTAGAATCAAACACAAAAGATTTAACACAGCTGATTCCAAACTGCTGACAGCGATCTTTAATAGCATCAACTTTGGTACTTGTTTTGTCAATTGCTATTACAGTACCCTGCAACAAAGATTTTATTACAAAAAATATTCAATTCACAAAATATTAGTTATAATTCATATTGTTGATGATGTTGCCCCACCACCTTTCGTGATTTTGCATATTTTTGTTCGTTGCTTCAGTGCGTAACTAAATTATAATTCTTGTCATTTGGTTAGAACATAATGCTATGTAGATTAATTTAATATGGCATATTTGGCCAATTTTTGCTGTTTGCCAATATTTGGCCGTTGGTGCATATTGGTGTAATTATAGGCGCTTATTTTGCATATTTTGTTACAATAGAGATTATCTATAAAATGTTTCATCTTTTCATAGAATCTATTTATTTGTGAGCATGCATTGATTCAATACAGCTTTTCACAGTTTCCGCTCTTTTTTTGTTTTCTATAGATGATAAAATACTTATGCAAACGTAGGGTATTTCTTGACAACACATTTTTTAAACTAGTCAGAAGAAATATAAGACAAAATGTATTTCACTAAGGTGAATATTTACTTCAATTATTTCTTTCATGAAATAGGGAGGTTATATTACGTTTGCACAAAAATATATATTTTCATTCCAAGTATGCTTTTCCTGAGTTTTATCAAAAAGTTTTATAGAGGAAGGGAAATATTGTTAATTTTAATTGCATATTACAGAATTTTTAAGTCATAAATGCATATTTTTAAAAACACATTTCAAGATTTTTTGGAATATAAAATCCACTCCCTATTTATTATATTTTGAATAACAAGTTGAATTGTTTTACTCAGTTATTTTTATAGTGTATCAATACATTAAAATGAATATCTCTGAAATACATTTATAATTGAACGCACATAAATATTAGATCCTATCATTTTTTTAATAAACTGAATTTAACAGTCTTTATGAAGGAGAAGGAGTACCATTTATATCGTAAGCAATTTCAAAAACTGACAGAAAAATTACAAATCACTTGAAATTAAAATAAATACCTAAAATTACGTGTATATTATTGAATCACTTTGCAGATAAATGAAATCATTCAGAGCTCTATATTCAATTGCTTCAGAGTAAATGAATGCAAGTGCAATGTGAAGTTACTACAAATCTTTCTCAAATTAAGCATTTCACAGTGATTTAACCTTAAAAGAGAGAATATCAATAATTACTTAATAAGAAAGGTTTTGAAGGGGTCAATAAACAAGTTTGCAGAGAAAATCCCTTCTTGCCAATAATTTGAGTAAAGACTAAATACTCTGTTGCATCTTGTGGGCAATGAGGTTAGTGAGTGAAAATTCTTAATAACTTCAGACAGTTTTGAAAAAAAAAAAAAAAAAAAAAAAAAAAAATACTTAAATCCAACAATGCTTAATAATTTTACAGATAAAGTTTGAAGTTCTGCAGCTTAGCACAGAAGGTAAGTTTTGTATCATAGCACAAGTCAGAAATATAATTCACAGACAGAAGGAAAGATGGTATACCATTTAAATAAGTTCTTTTCGGCAATTTCTTTAGCATTCTCTAAATGAACAGATTAAATTTAATATAACTTTAAACATGTTTCTTAGTCTTTAATATTCAATCCATCAAAAAATGGTATTTTTCCTTATTTTCACGAAAAATTGTACATTCTTTTCAAGTTCTTTTCACTTTCTCATGTATATATGAATATATAGAGTAATATTTATAGTATAGAGAAAGTTATATAATGCTGTGATGAAAACTGCATTTTTCGACAGATGCTGTAGCTCCTTGATACCCTTCAAGAGGATTTTTCTTGCTCCTGTAAGTATGTATTACTTTCTGTAGTATACATTACTTTCTGTAATACATAGTGTAGTCACAATCCACGTTTTGTGGTTCCTTAATGATGATGAGATTTCTTTCAAAACATCCATCCATGAACAATGCTAGCACCTAAACAATTTATAGGATTTTTTTTGGAAATAAATATTCCCTAATTGATCTGGTGCAACTTGAAGCCCTGCCATTTTGGAAAGAACTTTATATATAAATATATTTTAGTTTTTTAAATATTTCTCATTTTGAGGAATTTTATGTCCAGTAAACTGGACATCAGGTTCCAGCTTAGTATGTACAAGAAACACTACAAATTATTAGAACTGGGAATAGGGATAGAATTTTTATAGTAAAGCGTTTATTTTCCTTTTTCTATAATAAATAATATTTAATATCAACAAATCATATTTCATGTTTACTCTAAAACTAATTTTAAAAAAATAAAAACGAAATGGGAAAAAAAAAAAAACATTGTCTTTGTTTATGCAGATAAACACATCACATGAAACACACTTAAAACATGTTTTTTTTTTAGTGCAGTGAACATTTCTGCATCTAATGAATTGTTCACTGTGCCACTGTCTCTTGTTGGAATGACTTTTTTCTTTTTGTTTGCAATGGCATGGTGAAAACCGGCTTGGTTTTCATATGTATAGTCTTGAGAGGAATTCTCCGCTTCATAGCACTGTGCGTCACTAAGATCTATTCCTCCCACAAATGATTTGTAGCGAACTATAGTTTTGGGACATGAAACAATATATTCTCTTTCTTATCTCATCTCTCATTTCGGAGTGGATGTGGTAGTCATTAGAACTGAAGTCTTCGTGGGTAAGCCATAACAAAATTTTTCAAACCCAATAGATTTGGTTTACTCTTCACATATTGTTTGAGATTTGGGCTCCCTGAAAATTGGATCAACTGTTCGTCAATACACAGGTCTGTACTAGGAGGGAGGGAGTTGCATTTATTTTTCACTGCATCAATAATTTGTTGTACTTTCCATAGTCAGTTTCTTTTTCGTCTCAGAAAGCTCAGACATATAATCAATAAATTGTATATATTTTTCTCAAAGTAATAATTTGTCTCTAAGAATTTGTTACAGTTGGATCTCTCAATCCTATTCGATAATAAAGCCTCAACCGAGGTACTTTCATAACACCGGTAATTATGTGGGGATACTAATTTCTTGTATTCTTCTGAAATTCTTTCTCTTGAAGGTTAGCCTGAAGATTTCAATGTGCCCTCAGTTTCATGAACTGAACCCTGATGTCCAGTCGGCTGGTTAAATATTCGCCATATTTTAATGGAGTTGTGGAATATTAAATGCACCGAAATGGAACAATAATAGTGTAGAATGAATACAGCCTCAGTCCCTTTATTTGTAATGTATATTAACCAAATAAAAAATTATAACATAAACACATCCACCCTGACAACTTTCCCTCTCAGTGCCATTTTGAATATTGCAGTGCAGCCAATATATACAGTAGTGCCACACAAACCAAAAAAATATCAATTATAATTGAGATGTACAGTAAACACATGATTTCCAATACTCTAATCATAACTTAAGTCAAGAAAAACCATGGCAAAAACTGTTCAACCAACTGGACACAAGGACTGAGGAGGATATAGGTACAGTGCCAAGATAGACCTACCCAATATCAAGGGAGCACAAAGGTGCTCTTCATTGGAAATGTCCTCACAGGAGCAATACGGACTGTTTTGTTTTTTTAGTCTACAATCACAAAATTGAGGAAAAATAGAAAACTAATTATAATAATCTTCATTTTTTCTTTCATTAATTATTTTGAATTTTGTACTTTTCATTACTTAGATTACTGACATAATTTTGAAATAATTATTATCTACTTGAAGATTTTAAAAGCAATATTCAGCAACGACCATGATTCAGAAGTAACAATTCACTTAATTATAAGAACACCTCAGAATTTCTTAGTCTCCTAGCTTTTCCCAGCAATCTATAATTATTCTGTAATTGTTTACTATTGTAACCTTTCTTTTACCTTATTGTTCATAAGCATCGCCAAATGTGTAGTTTTATTTCCTGGAGCTGCACACATGTCTAAAACAATTTCACCTGCAGAAGGAGCTAAAGCTCTGCAGCTCAGCACAGAGGGTAAGTTTTGTAGCATGGCATACGAGTCAGGGATGCAATTCAGAGGGAGAGATGGAATAGCACTTCGAATATCAATCATTTCAATGGCAATTCCTCTGAAAGCAGAAAAATTAAGAAAGAAACTTTGATTCTCTGAAATAGCATGTTAATATTGACTGAAAGCAATGAAAGAAGGCACCATAAGAAAACAAGTTGCCCTTCTTGTAACTTGGAAAATCAAACCTGATTACTTTACTAGTGCAGCTTTGCCAAAAAGATCATTTCTTCCAATTCTCACAATGCCATTTCCAACAAAAAACTTTTCTTCAGTAAATGAACATATTAATCCACGAGTACATTTATTTTTAACATCAGCAAACACACTAACGTAATCGCCAGAAGCAGTATCTGAAAACGAGTTATATTTGTATCAAAATAGAAGTCGAGGAATTAAATAAAATTCCTAGATTTTAGATGCACCTCGACTCATTCCTTTTATGCCAGGTGCAAACACGTGAGCACCACGTAATACTGCTACTCCGCAAGCTATGTCAACTATAACTTCTTTGTCTTGAAAACTCAAGTTCAATGATGCTACATCCCATGAATCCATTAGCACTACCTCAGGCATTTCCTCATGTATAAATACAGAAGGAGCATCTAATCCCCGAGACACAGCTTGCTGAAATCAAAACATTCCATTTTCTCATGGGTGTATATTTACTATTTTACTTCAAAATAATATGAAATTTTGTGCATCAAGATTTTACCTTGGAAAGTTCTTTATAAATGATATCTTGAACTTCCTCACCTCTGTGAGCTAATGTATTCACTCGATAAACAGTGTATTTTGGAGTAATAGTCAACCATGATGTCAAGTTCGCCAAGTACTGTTCACGAAAATTATTTGTAATGAAGTACCAAACCAACTTTTTAATTACAAATAATACCAAAAAATAGAGGGGAAATGACTATAACTTACATCCCGGTTAGTACTTGATGAGTTTCCACCTAGTTCATCTAGCAAATACATTGATAATTCCACGTCATTCCAGTCTGGTATATTGGACATTCCAGTTATACTCATTTTCCAACAAGTTTTTTTTTTCTTCTTTGAATATTATAAAAAATTATTCACGTAGTGAGCTCTTTTTCTTTTGCGTAAGAAATATCCATAACCTAATCCGATACGTCTTTGGCAAAATGCCCTTTTATCGTGTTAATGCAGTTCATCACACCTTCAGTTTGGATTCCTGCTCACCAGAGAGTATGTCTCATACACAGGACACACGATTCTGAAACGCGTGGCACTTCACCGGATCCTTGCCGTTTCGGAACTTCGAACCTGCTTCGAAGAGCGGTCGAAACCGGTCGAAAGTCCCTCCACGTCGCCGAGTAGGATGGAAGGATACATGTAGCCATAGAATAAGTATTCTTCCATGGTACTCGTATTAATATTCAATTTCCTTGGTGCCACCACAGTATAGTGTTATACTGTTGTTACAATAAATGTACCGTGGATGAATAGATGTAAGGATGTATATGTGTTAATCCATAGTTATATCGTGCAGTCACATTAACACGTAGATTCATCCATGGTGCTGTGGTTCAACCATAGAACATCAGGGCCGGATGTACCTACAATCAAACCCAGCAGTTGCTTGGGGGCCTTCATCCATAAGGGGTACCGCGCTTAGGAAAAATATGAAGAACCTTTGTAATATTAAATGTATATAAAACACATGGCTGCATCTTTTAAGTGTAATTAATATCCATTCCATTCAAGGTGAAGCCTCTCGTAATAAACAGGTCTTTCTTAAAATTAACGTATCTTACTTATGGCCATTCAGACTAGAGTTCGGCCCTTTCAGGCAGGGCGGCGGCGCCCTTCTTGGCATCCATGACCTCGGTGACTCAAGCAGCGGACCTTTCCCCTGGCCGTTTGGTGCAGCGCGGGCCTGGCTTCCCGTTGTGGGTCGTCGGGTGGGTTGCCTCTTCCTCGCCCCTTCGCGAGGCGGTCAGGACAGCAGGTGGCGTCTCGGGCGCTAGCAACGCCTGATCGTCGTGTAGACGGTGTGGCTCGCGGGAGCAGTGGTTGCGCCTCGGCCCGTCGTGAGTCCTGGGCTCGAGTTTAAGCGCTCTCACAGTCATTGCCCGGTGTTCTTCCTGGCCCGAACGATACCGGAGCTGTCCGCGATGTTGCGGCGATGCATTCGGGCGGCAGTGTCCTTTCGCGACGCGCGGCGTTCGGCGGCGAGTGGCAGCGCGTTCAGCGGCGTCCGCCATTGACAAAAGAAACTTTCTTGGCTCTCGCCTCCTCCATCGAAATCTGAACCTCACGCTCTTGCCTGCTTCATCAGAATGACCGATCTTGTGAGCTGCGACGACCTCCCTGGGTCGGGATCACGTGGTCATTCCCCGTTTAGTTTTCAGCAATCGGCACGCGCGCATCACGCGGTTTCTTCTACCCAAACGCGGTGTTATCGGTGACCTTTTGGACTTCGTAAAGTTCGGTTGAAATTTCGTCGTCACCCGAGCTCTTGAAAATTGCAGCAATGAATTACCGTGCTGGGAGCGTCGACGTGCGTATTTTCCAATGAGTCAGTGGCGTAGCTCGAGGCGCGCTCCTGTCGCAAACAATATAGCTTCTGGACTTGGCAATAGAGCTTCTGGAAAGCGCGAGCAAGAGTTCGAAGTCAAATAACACGAATACTAATGGCATTCAAGTAGTGGAAGAAAACAGCGCGACGGGAAGACAGCAAATCAGCAATGATAGTCGTGGGATCTCCGGGAACCAAGAACGAAGGCGAAGCGAAATGTGTAGCGTGGGAGGAGAAGAAGAAATGATGAAGTTGAAATACTAGTGGAGGATAAGAGATAGGCGGTAGGGCAGAAGCGTGCAGAGGGCTCTGAAGTTCATGTGGGGGAGGCGGCGTGTCGTACAACGGATAGAGTCGTAGAGAGATCGGTCCGAGCCGTTTCATAGGAGGTGGGCGGTCTGTGTACCGGTAAAAATGGGAGCGGATGTGGTAACAGAGGATATGCAGCACGCCGGTAGACCGGACACTGTTGCGCAGAAGTTGCACCTCATGGAAGGTCGGAGATCGAGTAAACGTGATGCCGGAGGCGATGCCGCATTCGAACATCAACCTCCGTAATCATCGAAGAAACTACGGTCCGCAGGAGTAGGAGGAGAAGAAGAAATAGAGGAAGTTGAGGGAAAAAGTGAGACGAATACTACCGTTGAACTGAAACGCGGGGGTAGATGGTGACAGCCTTGACGAGGCCTACTCCCCTCAGTAGTGAGTGTGCACCGCTACTGAGAGCTAGTGTGTGGTAGAAAATATCACTCATGAAGCTAATAGTCACCACAACGATGGCCGAACGTCCTAGTACCTCCCGGCCCAGCCAGAAGCGGCAGCGACAGATACCACAGCAGTATAAGTGGAGACGTGGTAGGATGAGTAGGGAAGAATTACCAATAAAGATGAAATACCAACTTCGTATCTTACAAGTGAATGTGGAAGGCTATAGTAAAGCAAAAGGAGATATCCTCTCTAAGATGATGCACATAGAAAAGATCGACGTACTGGCTATCCAGGAGACGCACCTAGACGAGAGATCTATCCATAAACTTAACATACCCGGATATGAAATCGTTACATCCATGGGACATGAGAAATTTGGTACCGCAACATTGGTTAGACAAGAACTTCTGGACAAAGTGACAGAGATAATGGATACATCTATCCATTGTATTGGTATGAAGATTGGTGGTACCACAATATACAATGTCTACAAGCCACCTTCCCAGGAGTGGGAGCCCCACGTGCTGCCCAAAGCAGAACATCCAGCTATATATGTCGGAGATTTTAACTCCCATCATACCAGGTGGGGTTATCATTCGCCTGACAAACATGGAGAGCGCCTTGGAGACTGGGCCGACATTAATAGCTTCCACTTAGTCTATGACGGGAAAGATAGAGCCACCTTTACTTCTCGGGTGTGGAGAACATCTACCACTCCCGACCTATGTTTTGTCTCAACAGAGAGCTCGGGGAGAGTGCTGCCAGTACAGAGGACAGTACTTAGCAGATTCCCAAAAAGCCAACATAGGCCCACAGTTATCAGTGTAGGCCTCCAAATACCAATTCTGATAAGCCCCCCATCCCACGCTGGAATATGAGGAAAGCACAATGGACCGAGTACAAGGAATATATAGAGAAGGTGGTGCCTAGGATTCCTCCCATCCCAGCAAATTATTATAGATTCTTAAGACTGGTTATTAAATCGGCCCATAAAAGCATTCCTAGAGGGGCAAGAAAGGCCTTCATACCAGGTTGGTCTGAGGAGTGTCAAAGGCTGTTGTATAGATATAATGAATTGGAAGAACCGGAGACCGCAGAAGCCCTAACATCGCTCCTGGACGAAGAACGGAGACAACGTTGGCATGAGCTGGTGGAAAGCCTGGATTTCTCGCACTCTAGCCGAAAGACCTGGAATCTATTGCGGAAACTCGGAGGCGCACATCTACCTCAAAAGAAGGCGAGTAAGATGAATCCAGTGAAGATAAGTGCATCCCTCGCTCGAAGAGCAAGAATCAGCGTTTCAAAAAGGCAAAGGATGAAAATTCAGGCATTAATGAGGGACGCTGAGAAGAACTGCTCTGAGAACACCCAGCTGTCTGAGCAGATATCCGTAGAAGAGGTGAATAAAGGAATCCTACAAATGCAGCAAGGGAAAGCTGCCGGCCCGGACGATATCCCGCCAGAATTTCTGAAAAACCTTGGGCTCAGAGGAATAAAGTGGCTGGCGGACCTCTTTACTAATATCCTTGAGACTAGTATGGTGCCTGAGATATGGAAAGAGGCAAGAATCATAGCTATCTTAAAGCCAGGAAAAGAGGGGAATGAGACTGCAGATTATAGACCGATTTCCCTCCTTTGTACTACGTACAAGCTCTTTGAGAGAATCCTGTTGACAAGATTAGGACCTATATTGGATAAGGAAATACCCATGGAACAAGCTGGCTTTCGTGCAAATAGAAGCTGCTGTGATCAGGTTCTTTCACTGACTACATTTATCGAAAATGGTTTCCAAAATAGGAACAAGACAGGAGTCGTACTGCTCGACCTATCAGCGGCCTATGACACTGTATGGCTGGATGGTTTGTTCTTCAAACTGACAAGAACTATAAAGTGCTTAAAAATAACTAGACTTCTGAAAAATATGTTGTCAGGAAGGAAGTTTCGGGTAATATCACAAGGAAAAGCTTGTCAACCACGGTTTTTGCGAAACGGACTACCACAAGGATCGGTAATGTCTCCGTGTTTATTTAATCTCTATATAGCAGATCTTCCGGAGCTGAAAGCAAAAAAGTTTGCGTATGCTGACGACCTTGCGGTAGCTCTCCAACGTAAGACTTTTGAGCAATTGGAAAAAGATTTAAACCCGGACCTGACGAGACTACAGCATTACTATCGGAGATGGCACTTGATGGCTAACCCACACAAAACTGTATGTACGGTAATGCATCTCAATAACAAAGAGGCTAAGAGAGATGAAATTGAAGTTCTGCGGCCGGAACATAAAACATGAAAGAGCACCAAAATATCTAGGAGTTAAACTCGATCGAAGTCTTACCTACAGAGAGCACCTGGTGGCGACAGGTCAAAAAATGAAGACCCGAAACAACCTTATTTCGAAACTGGCAGGTACCTCGTGGGGAAGTTCTGCTGCTACTCTCCGTACATCCGCGCTGGCGCTGGTCTATTCCGTTGCGGAGTATTGTGCCCCAGTATGGAAGAACAGCGTACATGCCAAAAAAGTGGACGTCCAGCTAAACGAGGCCATGAGGCTGATTAGCGGAACGCTGAAAGCAGCCCCCGTCCACTGGCTTCCTGTGTTAACTAATATACAGCCACCATATATCCGCAGAGAACAAGCCGCATCTAAAGAAAGATCGAAAATAGAAGCCAATCCCAAACTCCCAATACATGAGTATGTGTATGGAAACAATCGTCTCAAATCGAGGCGACCCTTTTGCATGAACCCAAGAGACCTGTACGACTCCTCTGGAGAATGGAAAAGAATATGGAAGGAGACGAAGGTTAGGAATTGGACCCTCATAGATGACCCCACTAAGCGGGTTCCAGGTTTCAACCTGAAGAGGCGCCAGTGGACAACGTTAAATCGACTCCGGACTGGATTTGGAAGATGCAAAGAGCAGCTAAGGAAATGGGGATATAGTGAGGACGGTGAGTGTGAGTGTGGACTACCCCAGACCATGGACCACATTATTCAGTGCCCGATTTATGGATTTGAAAATGGTAATCTTGAATCACTTCATAACTTAAGCGACGCGGGAGCCGAATGGCTGAGAGACCTAAAAGTGTGTTTGTAGTACTATATTACTATATTATTTTATTGTTATGTTTTATTTCTTGCATGAAGTGACTGTGTATGATTCGTGTAAGCTTCTGGCAAATCGAACGAATAAATAAATAAATAAACTGAAACGCGTTGCTTTAGTTATTAACAAGGGGGAGAACAGCGTTCGAAAAGAGAGAAGAGCCCGCTATGAGAATATCAATTTCGAATGAAGTTAACAGATGCTACGCGTTTGGGAGCAAAAGTTATCCAATTCCAAGTACGACTACTAATCCAGTAGATGAAGGACGGGATTGTAAGAAAGACAACCACCGCAGATATTGATTGGATCCTGGGAGTTAATAGAGAAAGATCCCGCTTTTGATATAGACAAGCAGCATAAGATTGTTCCAAAGAAAAATGTTGAAGGGGGAAGAAGGGGGCAATGTGGCGTTTAAGGCAAGCCCGGAAACCCCACAACACCCACACATCGTCGGTGAATCCAGCGAAGATCCCCGAAGCACTGGAGAGCTGAATAAATTATTAACGAAACAGCGCTATCTATTAGTTGCTGCCCGCGGCTCGACTGCGGCGAACTTCCAGCTCACGAAAAAACGCGGAAGGGTTCGTCGTGATGTCACGCTACCTATAAATAGCGGTGCAGCTGACTAATCGGCCATTTTCTGTACGAGACACCGAGGGCAGTGAGCGAAGGCCGGTAGGGCGGAGTCGACATCTTGTCAGCGCTAGTAAGAACTTCTTTTCTGTACGAGACACCTAGGTGAGAGGTCCAGTGCGGTCACCCAGAGCGGTAGTAATTAGAGAGGGCAATGGTCTTTTGTACGGGACGCCGAAGAGTTCTGACGTGCGTAGAGAGCTAGATATGAGGATTGTGAGACGCAATTTTGTTGAAAGTACGGTGCGAAGTAATTGTTCAGGCGAAAGAATAGTGCGATAGCGGAAGATTCAGCATTCTGAACTGTGATTAACTAGGCGAAGTGTAATATTACATAAAGACTTTGGAAAGTAGTGGAGTTTCTAAGTTTTGTTCAAATGACATTGTTCCCACGTTGAAAAGTTAGACTGGAACACGAACACACATATTCATATCCATAATTTTTTTAATACCAACATTTTAGGTAATGGGTATATTTATGTGGTAATTACACCGACGAGGAGATAAATAATAATATTACATTAATAATAATTATATTTATTATAGGTTGATTATAATCTCACAAACATCTATATTTTTGCACTCTTTTTTGAGAATTGAAAAAATGCGTTTTTTTTTAGAATCTAGCTCGCTTGGTAATTGGTTTCGAAAAAAATGTTTTATACAAAAGTTGTAGGAAATTGCACTCATTTTTTGAGAATTGAAAAGAAATTTTATTTCTTTTAAAATTGACATGAATCATTTTCTCTGTACCATTTTTCGGGCCTCTTGGAGTTAGCACAGCGACTGGGAGGTCGAAAACGTGAGGTTTTAACTAGTGCAGGGGTACATACAACATATCCAAAGTAAAGATTTTTAAGTCCTTTTTTCGGGTAAAAGTTACATACTGACCAGACTATTACGGGGGGATGGTGAGACTGAGAGGGGAGGCAAAAAGGGTTAAAGACGTAACTTCAGCAATCCATGGTCTTGTCGCGTCAGGCATAGGACCAGACACCAGTATTAACGTTCAGAATGAAATATTTTTTCCAATTATAATCAGAACTTTTCTTCTACAGGTTAAAATTCCAAAGCATCGATTCATAGAACCACAAAAAATTGCCGTCATTTCGACAGCCCTTGCTCACACGACAACGGATGTGCAGACAATGAGTGTCAGTAGCATTGGAACACCTCAGAAATTTCAGAAAATTAATAAATTTCATATGTAAAATAAAACATAAATTACAGATTTTAGGTCACATTGAAAACGGTGTATATTTTATAATTGATATCAGCAAACAAAAACATAACATAACTTACTGGAAAATTTAAAACAAAGTTTATAAACATTAGGTCGCGAAAAAAGGCAGCCAAAAGTATTGGAACAGCCACATGATCGGAGGTTAAAAATTAAATAAAAGGTAACTGTAAAGAAATTAATATTTTGTGAGATATCCTTTGGCAATTATAATGGCTTCTACACGCCGTGGCATTAATTCTATGAGCTTTGCCGCCATAGTTGGTAAGATACTGTCCCATTCCTCCTAGAGTGCTCGCTTAAGAAAACTATTGTACAAAATCGGTCTGTTCCTATTTTTTTCTCCAAAATATTCCATAAATATTCAATGGGATTAATGTCTGGAGATTGTGATGGCGTATCCAGATGTTCTGGTGCGTTAGAAAGGATTCATGATCCCGTGTTTTAAGCCCCGTGCTTTGGATCATTGTCCTGCTGAAAAATGAAATAGTCTTTGAGGCCCATTTTCTCAGCACTTTTGTGTAGTTTACTTTGCACAATATTGATGTAGATTGCATGGTCCATTGTACCACTTATAAAGTGAAGATTGCCCACACAAGAAGCACTCATACACCCCTAGCCCAGTACAGGACCACCTCTGTATTTCACTGTGGCCTGGACATTCTCTTCGTGAAATTCGGAGTTTCTCTTCCTCCGCGCCATACAACTCCCATCTGCACCAAATATATTAATTTTACTTTCAATATATTATTTACTTTCACCAGTAAAAGTAAATTGGTTCCATATTTATTGAGAACTGTTTCAATATTTTTTAGTAAATTCTAAGCGTTTTTTCTATTAATGTCATTAATTCATAATTTCCTACGCGCCACACGTCCATGATATATCACTGTTTCATAGTATTATGCGAATTGTACTTGGAGAAGTGACGATCCTAGAAGCAAGTGTTGGAACATTAAGTTTTGGATATACTTGAATGTCGCGAAACATTTTCTTGGGTCACGTTCATTCTGCAACTATGGCTGTTTTCCGAACATAGTACCTATCAATTTCATTAAACACTGTAGTGTGTGATCTTTGCAAAATCTTTCCAATTTCTCTCAAAGATCTGAATTTATTATGCAAGCGAATTATAATTTTTCTCTCTTCTTCATTTGTTTCATTTTCTTTACTCCCCGTAGTGACATTTGATGAACAAATATTTCAGTATCGTACACTTCTGAATCACTGACTTATCAATATCAGAAAGGAAATTGATTCAAAAAGCGTCACAGCTAAGGGTTGACAGGTAAATCCCGACTGGCAAGGTGAGGTCAATCCATATACGGCTGCGGCCGCGGTGACATTCGGGAAAGCCGTTCCAGTGTTTGAGAGTTTGCGTGTTCCAAAACTTTTGGCTTCCTTTTTCTATGAGAGAGTTGCTTATATATCTGGTTTCTCAATTCCGTGTACTTCATTTTAAGTGTTTTTTATGTTAGCAACTTTACTATATATAATGTATTTAGTTCCGTTGAAAATGTTTCATTTGTATTACTTTTTCTATGCACAATTTATTCGTATTCTCATATTCATAATTTTAAGGTGTTCGAATACTTTTGATACTCACTGTAACTGTCGATGGGGCCGCAGAGTAAAAGTGTAAATATTATTTTAAACACATATTTGTGTTTTGTTTTTTTCATAGTTATCTACGACTTATTTTATTTGTGTAAATTTACAATGGATTTTTATACAACGGAACTGGAAGAAAGAACCATTTAACAGCTTATCACAAGCATTTTACAATCTGTTTATTTAGAAAGATAAACAATGGCAAAGAAACTGATCTGTCGAAGTAAGACGCGTTCTGCTGTGACACAGATTCGGATTATCTATCTCCTTTCAATTGTCTTACCCGTATTTTTCAGCGGGGAAATGGGATGGATGGAATCCAACCCGAATGAACACAGATAATGCCCCTTACTGCGTTGCATTCTGTAGTTGGCTCATTCCGCAGAGAGCTGATCATTAACCGGGCCAGGGCTCCCCTGGTAATAAGGTTTCAACTTCCAACACCAAACATCTCTCCAAACGCTCTCGTTCGGGGCATCAGTTGATGTCACTGCAATGCCTCTGACCGGGAGGTCTTAGGGTTCAAGACCCGACGGAGGCAGGATTTTCGACACTGGCTAGATTAAAGTCGAATTCAGCCGCTGTTGCCTGGAAGAGAATTCTAGCGGCCGGCTGCTCTGATCGGAAGTTTTCCATGGTTTATCCTATGAACACCAAGCGAATGCCCGAGCAGACCTTTAAACAACGGGCCACGGACCGCGCACCATCTTTCTTTCCTCTTCCTTGTCCTATCCTCGCCCCTTACTCTCACGTGCACTACTCTACCACATTTGCCGGGTGCTTAGAGCGCCTCCCGGCTGGAGCAGAGTTTTCGTTTATCTTCCTTTGATTTAAATATTTATATTAGAATTATGTAATTATTTAAACAATAATATTGTTTAGTGCCATATGCACGCTACAAAACGCAAAATGCAATATAATAACAAATATGTTTATTACTTAACAACAATCTATGACCTCTCCCCTCCAAAAAAAATGATCGTCTGGATCCGTCGGATCTACCCCTGCATTCACAACTGTCAAAGCTGTCGATACTCAGACGGCATGAAATCGTTTGCTATTCGCAACCTTTCTCCAGTGTTATCACCTTTTTTGATTATTTTTTACATGGTAATACCGTTAAACTGCATTTTGACCATCGGCTACACAGAACATTGATTACAAAATGAAGATGTCAGTCGAAGGATATAGCCGAATATGACGGTGAAAAGTGTTCCCGAACCAAATCGATAATCGCGATGCTTTTATAAAAGAGAATAAAAATGCCTTACATTTCAAAAAAATCAGCCTCCTAGGGCAATATATTGCAGAGATACGAGAAACGTCTTATTCATGTTTTATTTTTTTCTCAGCTTCTATTAAGTATATGAAAAAAATTGCGGAGACGGGGGAAAATTGTTGAATATGAAGATATTTTTGTCATTCCATTTCGACATCAAATTCAAAGAGAAAATGAAATGAAATTGATTTTCGACGTGATAGCGTTGGAGTAGTCTCAGTTTTCTCCCTAGAATGTGTCATAACATTCTGTAACATATTTTTGGATGGGGTGGACAATGTGGACGATAGTGAAAAGCAATTAAAACCAATTTTATCAGTTTAAAAATTTGAAATTCTCGACCACGACGGTTGGGCGATGAACGGCATGCGCGTTACGCGGTGATGCGCGTTAGCGGCCGAGCGCATTACGGCTCACGGTTCATTACGGATTGTTCGCAGGCGTTCGCGTTCTACGTACCGCACACATATGTTACTTCCCGGTTACTGGGCCGTGGTCGGTAGAGCGGTTGTTCGGCCTCGCGACGCTTCGGTGGACCGCGATACCGCCTCTGAGCGCATCTGCCCCACTCCGCGAAAAACTTCAATTCAAAATGTGAGCATTAATGGGCAAATGTGCAGCGCCTAAGAAACTGTTTCCCCTATCGTCAAATCTATCATGCCGAGGGTCACAATCCATCTAGCTGAGGAACTAAAATCCATCCGCCGTCCCGAGGATCACCGTCCTTCTGCCGCAAAGCCTCTGCTTTCGGAAGAAGGACGGCTTGGATCCCCTCCACCCGGGCGATTTTCGATTCCTGATTGCTCAACTTTAAACCTCACAGTGCGTCCGAGGGGCGTCCTTCAACCAATCAATGCGCTTGCTTATATTTTTTAATCTGTCATTTTATTTTGGTTTCAAATTTCCTGGAAGAATAATGGGAAAAATTCGTATAAAAATTGCGTAGAACCGATTTTAATTGTTAAATTTGAATATTTGAAACTTGGAAAAGTTTGAGTTTGTGGACCCCCTCGTTCAACTACATTATTGAAAATAGATATTCTTTCATCATATGAAATTTGCTCTTCACAATTAGATCTTTAAATAAATTCCTTTACCAGTTTTGAAAATATTAGTATAAGTTTTCTCGTAATTTTAAGTGAAATATGAGTGATATTAAAACAAGATTTTCTCAAACATTTCTCTAATTTTTTCTTTGAACTTGTTTTACGGATATTTCCAAAGGCGCTAAATAACATGACATAAACTCTATTTCCATGTATTATTTTAATGTTTTGAAAATTTCATAAATGTATTTTTAAAATATTCGTCGTTGATATTTACCTTGTGGATGATTATTATACACTATTTCATTTGTGTGTACAAGTGCTTCAAACGGTTTCCTATGAAGTTTCTCGAGAACTCAAATTTGTTTTGTCATGAAAACGAACTCAAATTTGGAAAGTTTCAAACGTCTCTAATTTTTTCAATGGAAACTTGCATATATGACGAGATTTTACTCTTCTGTAATATTCGAAAAGTCATTTTCTCAATTATACCATGAGACCGAAAAATCAAGAAATCTTTAAGATGCCGATAGGTAAAGGGAAGACAGTATGGAAAATCCGAAAATCTATTTCAGTCTAAAGAGATCAGGAACTTTACTGGTATGAGAAAGTTTGTGACATTTAGTGCGCCACTAATTACTTTCATGCATACTACTTACGTATTATAAAGAAAGTATTGTAAAGCTACGCTGAAAACCGGCGATTTTTCGTCAGAAAACTCACATTGTATGTTCCTGATACCCCTGATACCGAAAAGCAATTCTTGCTCCTACTTGTAAATAACTTCCTCTAATATGTTGTGCAGTCACAATCCACATTTTGTGGACCCTTGACATCAAAAAGTGGTTTACAGCAAAGCATCTATCCGACCATCCATCTGTCTGAGCAACGATACCGGCTAAACAAAACGTACGTAGGATTTTCATCAATACTGATGTTCTCCAATCGATCTGTCGGTTGTCACGACCCCTTGAATTTGAAACGGATGTTTTGATTTATGAATTGCTATACACGTTCCAACAAGTCCCAATAACATTTTACACGATTTTCTAAAAAAAACGCTTCTTATGAGTTCTTTAAATTTTTTCCCCTTTAACTTTACCCTCCAAAAAAATGATAGTCTGGATCCGCAAATGGTTCTAAATGCTAACGCCATGTACTTTTCAATGTCATAAACGCCATTTTGATGGATTCTTTTTATTTTTATAAAAGTTCACAAATTGTTTTATACATCTCTGATATCGTTAATTTACACTACGTCCTTTGTGCATTGTTGTATTTGCGAGTTAAAGTGCTTTAAATGCAGTCTATTGACGTTCCTCAAACTCAAAAGTGTTCTGTGAAAATTATCCGAAATTCGCGCATTCTAAGAATCTCTGAAAACAACATTTTCTCAAAAGTGGCTCCAAACTTTGCAATGAAAATGTGCATCAAGAACCAGGTTTTACTTTTCCAAAATATTCTTAAAGTCGAATTTCTAATCAACTATTAAGGGACCGAAAAAATTAGGAAATATAAAAAAGATACTTGTATTTTTATAAATCCCAAATTCCTCGATATAAATATTAAATGGAATTACACTAAACCTGTGTTAATTTATGGGAGCTGTTAATATTTTTTGCATCATTTGTGAGCACATTTTAAGAACATTATAGTACCTGAGTTTATGGTCTGGAAAGCTGGCCATGATCGACGGAGCAGCCTTCAAATCAGCGACGTTGGGCCGCGAAGACATACAATTTCACTTAAAGTAAACCGAGTATGAACCGAAACAAAATGCATAAGTAATGTAATTAAAGAAAAAATTAAAAAATGTAATACTTAGACTAATGACTAGTAAACTGAAGTAACTCCTAGTTCATCTTAAATTTTTTAACTTCCTGAAAGAACATAATTCCCGTTTCACTCACAGTCGCGCGCAGTGTGATGGGGGCAATGGGGGCACCTGAAAAATTGGAAAGAGACCCATTGCCTTATGTATTATATAATGTAATATATTAAAATATAATATAATATAATATAATATAATATAATATAATATAATATATAATTGTTTCAGTAAATATGTTAATTATCTGAAAAACACTTACACGTGTGGATACATTTTAAAATGTATGGTGATGACAAAGGAGATGGACACATAAATTCCTAAATGGTCGAGTAAATAATTGTCCTCTTATTTAGGAACATAAAATTTGAAAAAAATCGGTATTTCATTTAGTTGTAAAAATCAACACTTTTTGCGCTGTATTCATTAACTTCTGGACACCCTATTTTCCTAATGATGAACATTTTTTTTTATTATAGGCGATTTAATTTGTTACAAAAATGATATACAAATGCCGAAGTAATAGAACATTTTGATTACACTTTGTTATCTATTATTTAAACTTTGCTTTTGAAGCGACGTTACTTGAAAACTGCGAGTATAATTCAAGGAGTTAATTTCAGTTCCCCAAAACATAAAGGACATATTACATTGAGCGCTTTTTGACATATCATTTATAAAATCATATTAAATGTAGTTCGTATAAATGTGGAATGAAACATGTGAAAAATTCTTAAATTTTTCAATAACTATAAAAAAATTAATGCTTGTATACTTACGCTGTAAGGACAATTCAAAAGAGCAAATAGAATGTGAAGCAGCTTTCAAATCCTCTCATAAACGTTGGCCAAATTAGACTCCAAATTCTCGATGGAAAATACTAAAAACGGGCCGAATAGTCCAAAATCGACCAAAAAGAATTAAAAAGAATCCAGAAATGTACGAAACAATACACACATACACACAAAAGCGACCAAGTGGGTGTCCTCCTACAACCGCCCTAAAATTCTTTTAAAAAAACCCTAAAGTTACAGAAAATTGTTGTACAAGTAAAATGTTATATGCAAATAAAAAATTGTAATGAATAAGGGGATTTAGATATGTATTTGTCCTCTTCCCTCCATGGTTTGGGCCGCTCATTTCTATGCTCTCTGTACCTCTATTGCGATGGAGTGAACGTTATGCAATGCTGGGCGAAAAAACGACTTATTTTTGGCAGAAAAAAATTATTAAGCGGCTCTGGCAACGAAAAAGTAGATAAAATCCCCATACTAGATTTAGAAAAAAAACCCTAACTCGTGGTGTAGCCGGAATCCATGTATTGTTGGTCCTTGATACCGAAAAATCGATTGACCGCAAAACGTCTGTCCGTCCGTCTGTCTGTGAACAACGCTAGCGGCTAAACAGTTCAGCCGATTTTTTCCAAAATTGATATTCCCCAATCAACCTGTCTGATGTTGCGGCTCCTTGAATTTGAAATCGATATTTTAATTTTTTTTGGGGGGGAGGGTATATTACATGAAGCCCCTTACGTGATGGATAGTCTGAAAGACGTTTCAAAGAAAAGTGAAGGTCTCATGGTGGTTGACGACTCTCATTTTTCAAATTTCCCGAAGACACGATTTTTTTTAAAATTCAACATTTTTTCGGTGTCTTTCTACAACTACAATTATGAAGATATATTTTTTGTTAATGGAATGTGTTAATCAAAAACAGATCTTTAAATAAGGTCTTATGAAATTGTTCAAAATTGTGAGCATTTTTTGCGTAAGTTGAAAAAGAATTTGAAATGGTAAATTCAAATTTCCAGCGCTTCGTTTGAGGCGGTGTCAGTCTGTAAAAGTAATTTGAGTGACAAAGGCAGTTGGATATTCTGAAAATACCTTCTCATTGTTTAACTTAATATTAAAAATCGTACACATTTATTATACGTTAGTTAAAATAGTGGAATGAAATATTTCTAAGTTTTTAAACAGTAACTAGGTTCCATAATTATATATCAAATCTGCGTGAATTTTAACTTAAACATTAAATTTAATGTACAAACACATTAACCTCGTTTTAGTGTAAAAGGTACATTACGTTTTATATAAGTCGTACATTAAATATACATTGATTTTAATTTAACCATTAAATTTAATGTACAAGTACATTAATATCCTTGTAATGTACAAAACAAATATTGCGTTTACAAATATACGGGTTACAAATTTTGCGTATATTGCCGTGGAAGAACAAGATTACTCGCAACCATTTGCTCGAAGAGCAAAGTAATATCCAGGTGATTAATTTGGAATATCATTCTAATTTCTAAGACTTCAAAGATTTATCATGATGGATATGCGCGCCGTGTGTCAGACTTTCATTTTAATTATAATGTACTTCCTTTTATTATAATTATCGTTTTGATTATAATTCACTATTGAAAATAATTTTGTTCAAACTTTTATTTGAATTACGATAATATGAGATTCATGTTTCACCTATCTGGTCACTCTGGTTATGAAATTGCAATCTAACAATAGAAACATTGCGGTACGCCGTGAAGTTCACAGAATATTCTCTCATTGACAGGCGGTTGTTGGGAGTGTTTGTGTGTTTGTTTGTTTGTGTGAGTGTGTGTTTGTGTGTGTGTGTGTGCGTGCGTGCGTGCGTGTGTGAGAGAAGGTGGTATCGACAACCAGGACATAGTGGATGTCAATAGTGAATTTAAATTTTGCATATCTGGTTTTAATATAAGTAAAGGTGAAATGAGCTTGAAGGCTGTCACTCGAATCTTGAAAGGAAATGTTATTTTTAATATTATGAAATCATTGTTTTAATTGCACTGATATCAGAAGGCTATAATGACGGCAACCGTTGATTCGCATTAATATAAACATATAATTTTATTTACGGCTAAAATAGGAATCGCGCGTCGTGAATACACTGAATGCATAAAAGCTTATTTTCTTTTCGTTTCTTTATAAAAGGTTTTTATTGTTGTATTCCTATAATTTCACGATATAAAATTGATATTTAATGAATAATTTTACTACGTATCTTATACGAAGGTCACTCGAAAAGTTTTGGGAATACTACATTTAAAATCGAGATAACAAGTTCTTACCTTCACATCTTCTCGAAGTACTCTCCAACACACTCTATGCTACGTTCCATCCGATTTAACCAATTATCAAATGACGATCGCCATACTTCTTTAGAGACACTACGCATCTGATCTTCATATGCAGTCACTGCAGCCTGAGCTGACTCGAAACGATGGCCTCGATTTTTTCTTTCACATAAGGGAAAAGAAAAAAGTCGCACGGGGTCAGGTCTGGACTGTAAGGTGGATGAGACAGTGTTTTAACCCTTGATTCGGTCAGAAATTCAGTTGTTGCTCTGGCTGTGTGGGATGAGGCATTGTCATGGTGGAGCAGGATTCCACGCAAACCTGATTTTGGACGGTTCTTTCTCAGCTCTTCAAACAATCTGGGCAAGTAAATTGTAGTGTACCATCTTGCAGTGACTGTCTTTTATTCATCGAGTGGCAGTCACAATATGGCCACTGGCAGAGAAGAAAGAACAAATCATCATTTTGCCAACGCTTCTGGATTTTCTCACTTTCGTTGGAGGATTTTCATCTGGGAAGACCCACACTGATGACTGCCGTTTCATTTCTGGATCAAATTTATAAATCCAGCTTTCATCACTCGTCACGATGTCAAAAATGTTTTTTGATCTTCCTCCATTGAACTTATCCAGGGTTTCACGACACCAATCCACTCGCGCCCTTTTTTGTTCATTTGACAGATTGTGAGGGATCCAGCGACAGCACAGCTTCCTAACGTGAAGCTTTTCTTTCAGGATCTGTCTCACTGCTGCTGATCCAACATTTAAAGCTTCCTGAATCTGAGCATATGTACAACGAGGGTCTTCCCGTAGCAAATGTTCCACTTTCAGCACATTTTCATCCGTTGTTGCTGCGTTGGGCCTGCCAGAACGGTCTTCATCTTCCAGAGTCCCTTCCTCTTTTGAATTTGGCAAACCATCGATAGACAATGGTTTGTGAAGGGCAACCATTGCCAAACGCACGCTGTAATCACTCGAGGCACGAATTCTAATCTAAGCCAACCTTAAAGTCATGCAAAATCATGGCTCTGAAATGCTCTCTCTTTAGGTCCATCATTACTGGCAGAGGAACAACTAATAGAACACAAATAGCCCTTTTAAGTTAATAAATTACCCGAGCGTGTTCAAACTAGCACGAGTTTCTTACTAAAAGTTCCACCTAACAAAGGAAATAGTTTCATTGTTGCTGAGTAACTCATTGTTGCTCATTCTCAAAACATTTCGAGTGACCTTCGTATATATATATATATATATATATATATATATATATATATATATATATATATATATATATATATATATACTCATACATTTTTAGATTTTTGCTTGAAATAACCCTATTGCTAAAATTGAAATTTTATTTAAAAAAGAGAGTATTTCAAAATTGAGAATATATGGTATGAAAAAAATCTGGTCTAGGAGCCTCCTTTTATATACTATTTAAAAAATTACGATAACCTGTAGGGGATATAATAAATTTCTTTGCGAACACGCAAGCAAGTATGCGAAAATGAAATCAAAAAGATAAAATATGACAAATAATACGATAATTTCGTGTTCGATAACTTCGTGTTAATAATTCGTTTCGTGTTAACAATTCGCCAATAACGGACCACAGGGAAAAAGCGCAGGCTTTTAACGCATATTTCAGCTCGGTTTTCAAGCAGAAATCTATCAGTATTCAGATAACAACGCTGGTAGATAGATGTAGTTTTCATATTGATGTAAATACTTTGCGGCAAAGAATAAAATTAATGAAGAGAGGAAAATCACGAGGTCCTGATGGTATTTCCACGGACATCATTAAATTAGGCGGAGAGGCAATTCTACCTTATTTAATTAGGTTATTTAATGTATCAATAAATAACGCTTGCGTACCGAAAGATTGGAAGCTGGCTCTCGTAGTACCTATTTTTAAAAGTGGCGACAAGACAATAATGAGTAACTATAGGCCGGTAAGCCTTACATCAATCGTATGCAAACTTATGGAACATCTAATTTCAAGCTATATCAGGAAGGAATGGGAGGGCAGGGAGTGGCTCTATCAGGGTCAGCACGGTTTCAGAAATGGTTTCTCATGCGAAAGTCAGCTAGCCTCACTTCTACAGGACCTAGCCGACGTATGGTAGTTGATGAAGGGAAAAGGGTCGACGCGATAGTAATAGATTTTTCCAAAGCTTTTGATGTTGTTCCACACGATCGTCTTATAAAGAAATTAATAGATTCGGGTATAGACACTAGAGTAGTAGCGTGGATAAACGAACTACTCCGAAACAGGAAGCAGAAAGTTCGAATCGGTAGTTACTTATCAACCTCGAGAAGCGTCACGTCAGGAATTCCACAAGGAAGTGTAATCGGACCACTCATGTTTCTGGCCTTCGTGATTGAATTGCCGACTAATTTAGCTTCAAATGTACGACTCTTTGCAGATGACTGCGTAATCTATAGGATTATCAACTCGGAGAAAGACGAGAATATTTTGCAGCGAGACTTAGACAAATTACATATCTGGGCAGAAACAAACGGCATGGAAATAAACAGTTCAAAGAGCAAGTCCATCACGTTTGGTAGGGGTCGAAGTTATAATGAATTTGTGTACAAACTGAACAATAATGTTATACCTCGAGTCACGTCTTGCAAATACTTAGGAATACAGCTTGACAGTAAATTGAGCTGGGAAAATCAAGTCAATTTCGTTGTAGGGAAAGCCTGGAAATCTTTACATTTTGTTATGCGGATACTGAAAAGAGTTCAGTGAGAGCCAAAGACCTAGCATATATGTCATTAGTGCGACCTATATTAGAATATGGTGCGGTATGTTGGGACCCATACAGAATTTTACAACAAAGAAATCTAGAAAAAGTCCAGCGTAGAGCATCAAAATTTACTTTCAGGGGTATCAAGAATAAAGGGGTATGGGAGTCACTCGAAAGGAGAAGATTAGTCACGTCTCTATGCAATGTATAAAGCGTACACAGGCCTTCGAGCGTGGAAAGAAATTCAAAGTCGATTAGGGAAATCTACATATTTCGGCAGAGCGGATCACATGCACAAAATTCAGACAAGAATTCAGAAAACGGACGTTGGGAAATATTCATTCGCGAATCGCACTATTAGGGACTGGAACAGTTTGCCTGTGACTATCTTCGATCCCTTTCCTCAAAGCCTGAGCAAATTTAAAAATAAATTAGTTTCTTGAATGTGGATATGTTATAAATATATTTAATAAAATTCAGTGCAATTACCTATGTCTTCTTTGTAATTAAGTATTATTATTGTTATTATTATTGTTGTTATTATTATTAATGTTATTATTATTATTATTATTATTATTATTATTATTATTATTATTATTATTATTATTATTATTATTATTATTATTATTATTACTATTATTATGTGCAGTGCAGTGGCGTGACGTGCAGTGACGTTGTGCAACTGAGAGAAACGAGTGAGTAAGAAAGACATTACAGCTCGCTGTATCGCAGTGCGGTGAAGTGTGGTGAAGTGAAGTTTGGTTAAGTGGAGTTCTATGAAAGATTGCACGGTGAAATGTTCATGAGATTTGTAACGTTTGTAGAGTTTGTATAGTTGTTAAGTTCTGTAATGTTAAGTTAGTGTATTCTGCCACCAAGTTCTCACACTTAATTGCAGAATTATTAATAAACCTAATCTAATCTAATCTAAAATTCATGGAAAATATGACCATAATATGAATATACAGAAAAGTAATAAAGAAAAATGACCAAAGAGTTAAAAAACAAAATATGACTTTATTAGACATGTGAAAAATGCATAATTTGTCATTGTACATAATATAATGCTTAACGTACATTCTCCATGAAAATAATGCAAAGAAAAAATGACATGCCATAAATATCTGGGCTTTAATAATAAGTAAATCCCTCCCACGTAATTATTTTAAGTTTCTCTTTATTATTCTATGAATCTTACTTTTATCGTATCTCTTGATTTCCGAATTAGTTGTTTTTGTCAAAAATGACTTAATGACAGGAATATATTTTCAACACATGTCTATAACTGTAACACTCAACGTTGTAATCGTATTCATCAGGTGACAGAAAAAAACAGCTTACTACCATAGAGTAGAGATATTGTATCTCTCCTCTATGCTTACTACTAAAATCACAAACAATAGATGTGCATTATTTTACAACACTTAGCCAAATGACATTAAACAATTAAAATTGATTACAAAGTTCCAGTCCGAAGTAATATCTTTTCTTTTGCATAACTGTTTCTATACAATTAGAGAGCATATTGAGAATCAAAAAGGAAATAAATATTAATTTTAACAATGTTAAGTAATGTATTATGTATCATTTGGACTGTATGGTTCTAAACAACCTGTAACAAGTATTGAACACCCCTCAGTTGCTGGGTCAATGACCCACATCTCGTTCAGTTTTTTTTTTTTATTATATCAGTTTCCTTGATCCTTTGAGCGAACGCTGAGAAGACCTCTTGTTTTGTTTCTGTACATAACTTCACTAGCTGTGCACCTCTTCTAGAGTTGTGGGAAATATAGTTATTCAAATTATCGTTCTCTTTGATGTCGCGGCAGGAAGTAAATTCCTCCACGAAGGTCATTACGAGGGATACGAGCCTAAATCTACAGCTGATTTGCCTTTGAAAATATATTTTATTACATCGGAGCGAATATTTTCAATTCTTACCAAAAAACACTCATTTCTTGCCATATTCAGAATTCAACTTGTATATGGCTTAGGGTAGGGATCCCAGAATTATGAAAACGTGCTCAGAATACACTTCTTCCCGTATCACGTCACACACATTTTTTAACTGATTTTGACATAAAATAAAATAATTCAATCAAAATACACACAAAATTGACGAACCGGGTAACTGTAATACGTTTATTTTTATTGTGAACTTGCAAAACATAAATGAAATGTTTTAATATAAAAATACAGTTGGGAGGACCCACACTAATTTAGTTTAACAGTATGTCATACGAAAGTCAACAGAGGGAAATTATACTAGGTCGTGTGTTTAAAAGATGTTATCTTTTATGGTTTAAACTGTCATTCCGTTCATAATAATGGATTCATAATTATGATTAAAAGGTGGAAACGAGCATTTTTTAAATTTGATAGATTATTTTCTCTTCATAGTATTAGAAACTGCAAATATACATCGATAAAGAGCTACAGATTTTATAATATTCAATATCAGGGCCGTTTTAACAGCCCTGAATATCATATTTCCGAATTAAATCTATGTGTTCTGATTCGTACATTAGACATTTTGAAAAACAAACCAATAAATAAAAATGACAATTTTTCGTACACACAATGTTGGTATTCAAATGTTGCGCAGTGCGTGTATCTTGTGGTCCTCAGCCGTGCTGCTCTCTAGTGGCGAAAGTGTGAACACTTTTTTGACATGCGCATCAGTGCTGCGCGAAGGAAATGGGTCGATCATGGCGGTTAGTAGAGTGTTTCGGTGCTTTTAGAAATGTGATCGTTTTCTTTATATTCTCCTGAAAGTTAGTGTTATATTAAGTTTTTTTAATATTTGATTGAGAGACGTTCTCTAAAGACTTCACCAATGCTGAAGCAATTGCAAATGGGCCTTCGTGCGTTCTTATTACTGGCGTCAAGAGTCTGGAGTTGTATTTGTTACTTACTGAAGAAGCAGGTTAGAGCAGTAAGTAAATTTGTATGATAAATCGTACGTGAATAGTGTGTCTAGTTGAAAATAATTTTGAAACTCGCCCGTATCTCAGGTTAGAAGCAATTTACTGTAGTCTGAACAGTTACCTGTTTATTGAATAATACTTCCCTTATGCTATGTTGAAATGTTCATTTATTTATTCATCTCGCATTTTATTATCTTGTAGAGTTCTACAAAGCATTTTTGAGCGTTCGGCGAGTTCTGATGATTCGTTAAAGAAAGCAGTTGTCTTGATGTGTGGTTAGTGTGTAGTATTAAAAACTTATTGCATCCGTATCGTTCCAAGTATAGGAATATATTGGAATTGCGTTAGCCCAGGGTATGCCAGTGGTTTTTATTTATATATCAAGTAGCAGTTAAATTAATCGACAAATTAATTCAAAGCATAATGTGAAATTTATAATAGTATGAGAATGCATTGATTGTGGTAGTTCCAATTAGTTTTTAAATTAAATAATCAATAGGGGAAGAGAACTTCGTAAAGTAAGAAAGTAATAGATTTAATTAATTTTATAAATTGTATTCGATAATTGTGAAAATGCAATTTTTTTTCTTAAATCTTCCTTGATTACCGTTATAGCAAATATAATTACCGTTCAGCATTGCACAAAGATTTAGATAATTGAAGAATTTCCTAATGGAACAAAACATTCCATTTGTTTTATTTAGATTAAGGGGCTCCTTAGATCCCCTTAGATCAGTTTTGTGAATTTGAAGAATGCATAATTTTAATCTCAGATTTGTTTGTGTTAATATATTATTAATTTACAGTATCTGGAGCAATCCCAATTTTTAAAACTTTGTACAACTTTCTTTTTTCAATGGTTATTTTCTTTGTAATTAGTTTGTCAGTATTTTAACCTATTCTTACTTTTTGCTTTTGCATTTATACATTAGTTTGATATTTTCTTTTATATTCATTTTGCATATGTGATTACCATATGTTCTGTATTTTTTTAATTTTACTTGCTAGTGGATACTAGATAATTGTCAAGTTCTTGAATCTGCTGAGTAATTTTGCTCTTTTTAGTTTCATGTTAAAATTGATTTTTTTAAAAATATATTACAGTGAAATATATATAATGTATATATAATGTAACAGCAAATACCATTATATGCAAATTGTTAGATGTCATAAGGTTCCTCTAAGAAACCTTAGATAAGCCAATTTACTTTTGAATTAACAGCATGAGCTGTCATTTCAGTGGTACACTGTTCATAATTGTGCAAGTCATAAATATTCACCACATTAGTGGTATATTTTTTCAGTAGAAACACAAATAATATTTTTTTGGGTACACCTCTTTTAGGCATTTATTGTTTATTGTCCACAGGTGGTGCAGCATCAGCCAGTCAAATATGAAATATTTCCACTCTCCCCTCTCTCAAGACACAGACTTAGTAAGTTAATCAGTTTTAAGAACCGTGTAATATTTTTTGTTTGTTTATTCCGTTGGAATATGTAGTTTTGCCCCTCTGGGATCCCAGTTCGCCTTTAGTTCCTAATTCCGTGTATTTCATAACTTATTTTTCTTACTTCGGTATTTAGTCCAAGGTACGTCGTCAGAGAAACTTATTTGTCAGCTATTAGTTTTATGAATGACTTCCCTGTCACAAATAATTTTTTGAATTGAAAAACGGAATAATCGTTCATAATCATCCTTAGTGATTAATTATTCTAATTTAGTTTTATATTATTTCATGCATCGTGTGTTTAGCTATTTTATTTGGTACGGGGCCGTTTTCCGTCATATCGACAGTCTAGCTGGTGTCGCCCGTGAGAAGCACGAAAGCGTGGAGTTGTTTTGTTCGTCTGGTCTATTTCTCTCTTGAACTGTAAATTCCCTCCTGCTCTTCAGCTCTCCTTGTTGGTATCATTTTTGCATCCGCATATTTTGGGTGAAGCCAACCATTAGTTTTTTTTTTGTTTGTTTGTTTTAGAAGGAAGTTATGCTTCATTTCGGCGGCAAATGTACCTCTTGAGAAAGAGGAACTTTTTTTTGCATTCGCGATGAAATTCTATGCACTTCTTAATGAAACTAATGAATATGGTAGGATACACGTTGCAAAAAAACGTCCTCGAGTTCTGTGCGAGTCATTGTACTGTCATGATGAAATCCTCAGCGCAATACGCGAATTAGTTGGTTATCGTTTCCATCAGTTTAGATTAGATAAGATTCTAATTTCATTGACTACATTCACGAGTCATTTCAAATCTGATGAGTTTTATCTTCCCTCTCTCTCTCTTCTCAAAAATCGTAATTCGAAGGGAATGAAGTCATGAGTAGAAAGAAATAAAGTTTTCAATCTTAAGATCTGTCCATAATTTCTATTTATAATTTCTTATGTTCTGTCCATACGTTTATTTGTACATGACACAGTTCATTTACATGAACATTGTAAAATTATATTTAATACAGCAGGAAGATTTTGAGGCATTTAAAAAAAATAATTAAAATCTCATTAATTAAAGAAAAAATATGTGAAATTGAAGTTTCAGAATAAGTATCCATAAAAATTGCTTTTGATTTTGTTTCATGCATGTGCTTGTTGCCATGAAGGTGAGGTATCTGTTGAATAATGAAGTTTGCTACGTATTTATTTTGAGTAAAAGGTTGCTTTATTGTTGCAGGTTTAGTAAAACGAAAAGTCTTGGTATTAGACTTGGATGAAACTTTAATTCATTCACACCATGATGGTGTAGTCAGGCAAACTGTAAAGCCTGGAACTCCTGCAGATTTTGTATTGAAAGTTACTATAGATAGGCATCCTGTACGATTCTTTGTACATAAACGGCCTCATGTTGATTATTTCCTCGATATTGTAAGCATGCCCTTTTTATGTATAAGTATGTACAAGCAATAAAAGTTCATTGCAACTTGAACTTCATTAGAAAAGAGCGATTTCATTATACCTGCCTAATTTTTTTGTTTAGGTATCCCAATGGTATGAGTTAGTAGTTTTTACTGCCAGCATGGAAATTTATGGTGCTGCTGTTGCTGACAAATTAGACAACAATCGTGGAATTTTGAGGAGGCGATACTATCGTCAACATTGCACACCTGAGCTTGGAAGCTACACCAAGGACCTCTCAGCTATTTGTGGGGATCTTGCAAGCATATTCATTTTAGACAATTCACCAGGAGCATATAGAGCATATCCAGGTTGGTATATTAACATATTGGTGATGATAGAAATTATTTTAAATTTTTAAAAAGAGACTGGTAAAATTGAAATAATGATGCTTGTAGATTTAAGTAGGTGGTTTTAATAAAGCTATGAAACAAATCTGCTGGTAGGTTTTTAAATAGAAGCACACTTTTTTTTAACATAATTTGAGAATCAAAAATTTTGGTAGAGGAAAATGAGTAACGACTTATTCTGTACTAAAATTGTATTAAAAGTATACAGAGTATTAAAATTTTGGAATATTTTAGTGCTAGTTTCGTTATTCAACATTCAGAATGGTTTTAACTAATAATTACTTCAGAAATGTATGTTTCTCCAGAAGTATACATTTAATAAAAGTAGTTGAGAAGTACACCTGCACATAAAAATTGTAATCAGTTGGAGATTCTGTTATATATTGTTCGTTAAACAAAACTCATAATTTATTTGAATACATAAGTTAACCTATCGTGTAATTGTTCCTTCTAGATTGCTTTAAATGTCGAAGGTATTTTTCTTCAGAAGTATGAAGTTTGTTTTAAAACTTGAAATTTGCTTTTTTGAATGAAAAAAGAACACTGGAAAGGGTTAGGGATAAATTAGAAATTTAATTTTTCAAATAATTATTAAATTAATATTTTGAAGTAGATGTTAATTGAATAGTTGCTTGATAATCCATTCTGGATATGAGCATTTTTGCAACAGAAATAGGACAATGGAGATCCACAACATAGTGCACTTAAATTATAATATTTTTCAGTGTGATTCTAATATTTTTTAGGACAACTATACAATGTTTCTATTCCATTTAGGAATTGTATAGCTTGATTCTTAATATGCTTTATCAATGATATGAAACAAATCTCTTTAATCCATTTTTATTTATTTATTTTTTTTCATTTTATTACTATATTTTTTTAATTCTTTGCAAAATGTCTTTGGCAATCTCTACCGAATGAATATTTTTATTTATAATTGCACTTAATGTAGCAGCTGAAATGGTATCATCCAATCGGGAGCTTGAAAGTCACCATAGTGACATCACTGTAGTACCGACACTACATTTAATCTCATTGGATTACACTATAACAACAGACTTATGTCAAGTGTCATTACAAATAAATCGAAATGTAGATGTTGGTTGGAATTGTGATGGTTTTTAAATTAACATTTATCTGTCGATGCCAAAATCTTTTTTCTTTACCCATTAGATTTGGAAATATTAAGCCTAAGTGCAAAGATGGGAATATCAAGCCTATTTTACTTACACTGCACAATACGGTTTGTTAATATTAAGAAAATTCTTATATGTTATATTTTAGAAGCATTTAATGTTAAGAAAAAATATTGCACATTTAGATTGACAAAAAAACACTGAAATCAGAAAAAAAAACTCAATGAAAAAAACATAGTGGATGACATTGAAGAGAACCAGAGGAGATGGCTTTCACATGTGTGAAGAATGCTAGCAGAAAGATTTCCTAAAGCAGTTTTAAAGTATAAACCCATGTGGCGAAGAAATGTCAGAAGACCCAGCCACAGATGAATTGCTCAGGAACATCTGGAGGAATAATAACTAGATCTGCAGTCTTTTAATAGGAACAGGCCCAAGACCTACAATCCTGATGTTCATGTTGATGAAAAAATATTTAAATTTTTTGTTATAGCAATCATTGATGCTTTTGCTGATGCTTACAAAAAGTACACTGAGAGCAAGAGATGCAAAGAGTTTGCAAAGAAAGCTTGTTCATAAGTGTAAAATTGTTCTTCACAGAAAACACTTCTATTTAGCCTTTACAATGGTAAAATAAAATAAATCACATGGAGACACTGGGTTATTTCTTTGGAAACCGCCAATCTCAAAAGAGAACCAGCAATTTAGTTTTTTAGGCAATTTGGGGAATTTAAGATTTGTAACAATTAGACATTGGATTTTTAACAAAAATGCCTATATTGGTGTAGACACTCAAAATTAATTTGAAACGTTTTTCATTTCAATATTACGGAAACTACATCTGTAGTGCATGAAAATACCTATTTGACAATTAGAGCCTAGAAATTCCTACTTGTCTCTTAAGTATCACATATATGGATTTTTTAGTTTCCTATAGTGATTTGTTGACCCCCCCCCCAATCGATTCATTTCAAGGTGTGGGAGATCTGTTATTTCTTTGCTCAGAACATCATTGCAAAGAGTTTGTGCTTTTTCTTGCTAGTGATCATCTACAATTACAATCCAGCTTTTTTATATCCAATTAAATATTTGTTTTTGTCTTGTAATTAGTAGAAGTACTGTAGAGTTGGACATTTATGTAAACTATCAGAGGTGCAACAAAACTAGGTGAGCATTTGATTACATTGAGTGAAATTGATTGATTTTTAGAACGAACCTGAAGCGGACATCTTTAAAAAAATCCTTAATTATCGTGGATATGCTCAGCATGAAAAAAGTAAAGGGTGAAACCTGCCAATTATTCAAAAAATATGCACCAGTCACAAATGTAGAAATGGGAAGTTAATTTTCTGCTTGTCCAATGATTTCAAGGGGGGAAAACAAACAAAAACCATTCCAATCTTGTTATTTACAAAAGCTGTGTTGTGTGAATTGTGAAGCAAATTATGGAAAATAGTTTTATTGTAGAGTTTTTAGATATGTTTTATTTCATTATATGCTTGTATCTCTATTTGCTATACTTGTGTTAGTATTTGCATCTTTATTTTTGTTCCTTTAATATATTATTTTAATATACAGGCAATAAAACTGATGGATATAAAATAACATATTCTGAAAAGGAACTTTCATCTCATTTAGTATGGTATATTAAAGAAATTATAATGTGCATTTTGCCTTTAAAAACCTAAATTACCCATTTACCCATGAAGTACCCATTTTAAGTACCTAAAAGGGAAGGCTTTAGAGCTTAAAAATAGTATATAGAGATAATTTGTAAATAGAATTCTTTGAAATGTTAATATTTGCTCTGTGTTAATGTTAGCTATGTATGTGAATTGGACATCCATTTATTTTCAGATAATGCCATCCCTATAAAATCTTGGTTTAGTGACCCAATGGATACAGCTTTACTGAATCTTTTACCTGTGTTAGATGCATTGAGATTCACTCAGGATGTTCGGAGTGTGCTCAGTCGCAACCTTCACCTCCATCGCCTCTGGTAGCACAATGTGGGTGAGTGTGTGGGATGGGCTGCAGCAATGACTACAAACAGTGTTCATAAGACATTTCACATTGCACCTTGTGGATAAATAAAAGTGTTTCTCATTTTTAAACTTCTAGTTACTTGTCATGGAGACTTTTTCTTTATATGTTCATTTTTATTTTTGGAACTATGAACATTATTGTGTTCATATAAAATGATCCTTCTTTATAACATACCTTGTTGTTTTATTGCAATTGTGTTTAACAATTTTGTTATACCCTTACTTCTCAATTCATGTGAAATTTTGTAGTTCAGTTACTTGGTGCTCTGAGCAATGATGCAATATCTATGCAATGTCATGTTGATAGCAGACAAAACAGTCATTGTTATCAATACATTTAAGATTTTAGTAGGAGAAAAATATTTTTTTACAGGGACTGAGGTCATCATTGAATTTATGATAAATATATATAAAACAAATTAGTCCTGCACAGAATAACATGACAAATGAGGATTTAGATTTAAGTATGATACATTTTTTGATTTAGAGCAATTGATATTACAGAATGATAGGAAGTCTATCATGAAAATAATCAGCCTTCAACATTATTGACTGTATCCAGTGGTTAATTGTGAATAGTATGTTAAAATAATTTATTCCAATTACTGCCAACTTGCAGGTTCCTACATTAAAGTCCTCGAGTCTCCATGGTGAAGTCTTTTTGAGAAATACAAATATTAAGTGAACAATGGCACAAATATTGGATCTTTTTATCCTTGACACATCAGATTAGAATTTATCAAGTAATAAATAATTATAGATTTCAGTTTTGAAATAATTAATTATTGTTTTCTGTATCAGAAAACTGGTTATGTTGAAGTGTTAAAAAAGAAGCTATAAAAGATATATGAAGAAACATAACTCAAAAGTTTTTTACTCGTTAATGTAATAAAACTTTGTTGTGTATCAAATGAAATTTTACCCTACTGTGCACCTATGCTCTGTAAAATCATGAGTGTGTAAAGAAAATCTTTACTAGTGCTAAGTATGCCAAGCAGTATGTTAGATAATAATTGTATATAATCGTGGTGATGTGAGTACACTTAATTTTTGAATTTTGTCTGCATTGGCTTCCAAAATCCTGCTGAGGGGAAATTCTACTCAATAGCAAGGCAGAGTGGATCAGTAGAGTAGCCAAGAATGAATTTCAGGGTAACAGTTACCTCTTAAAATTTATCATGAGAAGCTTCCATCTTTAATCTCTTGTTTTTAACGTTTGTCTGATCTTTTTTAAACTTTAAATTTCTAATTTAAGATGTCAGTTTTTCTTTCTATTCGAGAATGAAGTTATTATTTTGAAAAATGCTGGTGGTAATCAAGATTTGTTATTGATCTTTTATGCTATTACTTATTTGGATGTAGAATTTAAATTTTTGGCCAATTAAACAAAATACAGAGATAGCTCTTGCTATTTTGAAGTTTCAGTCTTTTAAAAATCAATGAAGAATGTTTGTTTTATTACTCTTTATTTTCATACATGAATCCTGTTTTTTTTATTTCTCCTCTTCTTTTAAATTTGTCATTGTTACTTGTGTTAGAATGTTTCCACTATATGTGTTATTTTTTTTGTAAGGAATGAAAATTCCTATTCTTGATTAAATTATATTCTGAGTTTTTGAAACAGTATGTTGTGTTAACATTGCATGAAAAAAGTTTGTTGTATTCAAGACAATAGTTTGTCACCATTTTTTGAGGTTTTAGTGACAATTTAAATTATTGCTTTCTTTTCTGTAAGATTTTGCAAGAGCCCCAAATCACGTGTTTTCTATGTTTCGACATGCTTCTCTCAGATAGAAATATGGGCTTCATTGTTGTTGAAATCCCTGGTAAGGACATTGCAGATATTGCTGTAAATATAGCATAGAATGCTTGATTCTGTCAGGCATTGTAACAATTAGTGTATGAACTTCCCAATGTACAGAGTAGTAACGAAATGTGAGTATAGTTCTTTTATGCAATGAATTATATTATGATAGTGCAAAATTTCATTCGTTTGAGGTTGGGATGAAAGAAAGCAAAAGGTCAGTAGTGCTTGATCTCCCAGATTCACTGTTCAGTATGGTGGTGAGGAATGGTAGCCTCCAAAAACATGGTTTTCTGAAGTTACTGTATGTATATATATATAAATTTGATTCCTTTATTTTTAATTTCTTGTGTTAATAAAAGCTAATTGAAGTTCCCTTATTTCGTGATCTATGGACCTATATGTTGGAAAGATAGTTTGATGTGTAGACTTGCAAATGCTATAAAAGAATACCATTTGTTATCCCCTTTCATGTATCTGATCCTTCAGTTGTAGAAAGGTAGTGTGCAAGTATGTGATGCCAGTGAGACAATGGAGTGATATGAAAGAGTACAATTTTATTTGTATTTTAATTAAGATCTAGTGACTCATTTTGTTGGATTCGTATGAGTGTACTTGTGAGATAATGTATTTATATCGTTTGAGCTCTCCCTTTGTAGACTGAAATGAATTGCTCCTAGTAATTTTTAAATAATGGATGTGATACTGTTTGGCATTCTTACTTGTGATGTTTTTGTAAATACATTTGAATATGATAAATGAATGTTTATTTCGGAAGAAAGTTGCATAACTGTTTTGAGTCACTTTAGTGATGAATTCACATAAGTACAAGTAGGAGATAATTGTGATGTATTAAGTGAACATAGCGAATTGAATACCTGTACATTTGTGATGTGAGCTGAAATGTTTCATTTTACGTACATACAGAGCTCTACGTCTGTATAATTTGTAATATTTGTGAAGTAAAATGTTGATCAAATCGCAACAGTTTTTTTTCTTCTAATGCTTTGTGAATCACTACATTTTGTTTACTTAGATGAATCTTAAGAAATTTTGCAGTTGGATAATTACCATAATTGGAGTAATTTTGTGTATTTTATTTCTGTAAATTTTCACTGGAAAAAAAAAAATTTAAGTAATGTTTTCAAACTTTGATTTTAATATTCAGCAATCTATTAATTTTAATAAAGTATCATGGTTTAAAATTTGGATTCAATGTAAATTTTCAAGTAGAAACCATCAGAAATTATTTCTAAACACTTTGTCACAACACATTTCTTAGGTATAACCTCCCAAAAATGGTGTATTGTTTGCTAGTTTATATTGTTGAAACCTTTTTAAATGCAAGGAGTCACTTTGTTAATATCCTGGTGAAGTGAAGATCTTTCACTTGAACTTTATAATACTATAAAGTTATTTTTCATAGGCCAGATATGGCAACCAAAGGATAAATGAGTGCCCATACAGGAAGTTGAAAGCATAGATGGATTAAAATTTGGGTGTATTATTACATCTGAACTCTTCAGTCGTAGTACAGTTGCAGTGAGAACGTGTAGCTTACAACCCACAAGTTTAATAAAAGTCACTTAAAATTGTAGGGTTTATTTATTCAACATGTAAAACAAAGGGATCATTATTCTGAAACAATTTCTCCAAAAGAACTGAACTCTTCTGCATTTTGCATAAAGATATTAACAATTTGATTGAAATGTCGAAACTTATTAAAAATATTTTACTCATTTGTCCAAACAATGATCAACCACTTTTATTCTTCAAAGTAAACATTTAGCAATGTTCATTCAAATGGATGGCTTTCCTAAAAAGCAATATCCTATGACTATAGAAAAAATTATGGTCTATTGAGAAAGTGCAACATACACAATTTACTATGGGATCTTATATGAAGAAAACAGGTCCTTTTATTCTGGTTCATTTGACCTTGTGGATGTAGTTTTGATATCAAGTGAAAAAAAGTTTATATAAACCTTATAGGATTCTTTGGGAAGTATAGTTGAATTCATATGCACGAATATCATTGATACTGTATTCAATTAGTGACTCGCATGGAATTTTGTTGGTAAGAAACTGAATGCAAATAGGATTGGAATTAATAACAATTCCATCTTGATTTTAAAGGCCCTTTTAACACTTTACCTAGAGACGTTTGTCAGGTGTAAGTAACTAGAGCTGAGGGGAGTTGGAAAGGGGGGAAAAATCGCACAAACTTTACCCAACAAAAGCGTGAACTGCACTACTTAAGATTTCATATGTTCTGAGGAATACCATAGGATTGTTAGGTCAGGCAAAACCTTATCATGTAAGGTATTGCATTGGTTCACCTCCTTAGAATGAAATTACATGAAAAAAAAAATTTAAGCAAGTGATAGGATTTCTCATTTAGTTTTGCAACTGATTTTTCGAGCAGTCTTTTATAATTATTTACTAAAAATTAATATTGGTAACTACAATATTGATAGATTGTATTTATAAAATAGTGTTCCAGTCCCCTAAATTATTAAATATGAATTCTGAAGCAATCATTGCCCAAGTTTTGTATTATTGCAACAGCCAAATGCATCAGTAATTGATACAAGTGAGACACACTGAAATAAAATTCATTGTACAGTTCTTGAACTTCACAGATGCATTATCTCAAACAGTTATTTCAGTTTCTTGCAGGTTCATTCAATGTGAAAGCTAAACAAAAACATACAACACAATGTCCATGAATATGTTCCGTGCAACTGGAGATCAGGAAGCATTAATTGTGACCTGCTTCATGAAGTTCTCACATGAAACCCGTAATCCATGTAACCCAACCTATTCTCTAATCATCTCCAAACTACTGTCACTTCCATTATTAGTAACCATTTCAGTCTCACTAGAACCTGAGCCACTAAGGCAAATATCCTCGATATCTGCATCTCCTTTGCCACCTTGACTTTCTTCAGTCTCTTTTGCACTTTCTGCAGCAGACAGTTGCCATGCTGGTATGGACGGAGGCGTTAATGGTGATTTTGTAACAGGTGGAGCAAATTGACTCCTAAAAAAACAGTAGTCAAAAGGTTGTAAATATACTTCTTTTTGATAAATATAGAAGAAACCACAATATATAAACAAATTCATACCTATTTAAAAGAAGACCCTTAACAGAAGCAATTTCATTTTTCAACTCTTCTATTTGTCTAATAGTGGCAGGTCCATCAGAAGGAGAGCGAGTCTGGCGTTCATGTAAAGTTTTCAAATCTGCATGAACTTTATTCACACTATCACGCAACTCTTGAATAGAAGCAGCAATGGCAAGATCCAACTGAGAAATAGATTGTTCAAGAGAAGGTTTTTGGCCTTTCCCTCCTACCAGCCAGGGAACTATATATTTCTTATAAAAAAAAAAAAAAAAAAAGGTTAATATTGCAAAACAGAAGGAACTTAATGTAATAAAACATTAATATCTCATACCTTGTAAAACAAATAAATCCCATATGAGACTCCACCAATAAGCACTATAGCATTAGCAAAATCTCTGAATTTGGACCAAGATGACTGGGCTTGGGGGGTATAAATTGGCACAGCTGCATTGGGTATATTTGTTAATACTCCTGGAGGCTAGAAATAAAAATTATCAAGAGAAAATTAACTATGATTTGAAATAGATGCCACATTGATTTGTGATTAAATGCTTTTGAAAAAAATATTTTACAGTGAAGTTTTGTTTTTCTGCCAAAAGTGCAGTCGCTCTTTCACACGCAACACGTATTTCTTCGTCACTAAGGCCTTTCGATTTCAAGAACGCTTGTCTGTGTTTCAGAGAACTTCGCTGGACCGTGGGATTTTGAAGAAAATTAACAGCAGTGTTAATCTGAAATTAAATACAGAATATTTAAGAGTCAATATGATTAGGCATGACTTGCACGAAAATTGATGTATGCTTACTACATCTTGCCGAAGTACGGTTTCTTGCACACGCTTTTCTGCATTATTTTCTGCCATTTTTAGATATAAAAGGTGAAGCACACTTTTCCTGGATCTTAATACTAAATGTAAGTCATAGTACGCGAAAATAGAGTTATCACAAAGCAACTATCTCAATCGAATTTATGGGAACATTAACGTTCAGTTAAATTCACAACTGTCTGTGCCGCAGCGCACCCTATTCACATATATTTTACTCTTTACTGTCTATGTGCTTGTAACTGATTTTCTTTTATTACAAACGAAAACCAACTTCAGAGAATAAGCTTAGGTGTACGATCCAATTGTGACCAGGACCATCTTCTATTTACATTGAAGCCAGAGGTGAGAGTTTTCCTAGTATGATACGTATGATACAAGCTGCCGTGATATTGAAATACAAGATTCCCATAATTCAAGGATGCGAACCATGCGAAGTTAAGCTCGATGTGTTCTGGTCGATAACTTTCTCCCGATGTTGGTCGACTGACTCCACATCCATAATCGATTTGTAAAATTAAGTAAATTTTATTTTAATATATTTGCTCAGCTATATTATCTAAAAAGTAAAATATGTTGAACCTGAAGATATGATTTTTTTGAACTCAAAATTGTAAAGCTTTTTTTATGCAAAATTTGAACAGATTGGAAATACTTGATTGAGATGTGAGCGAGCTGGAGGAAGCCATGATTGTGGGAGGGTGGCTTTTGCTGTCTGTCGGTTGGGTCCAGTTGGCACTTATCTTTCATTTCGAGATTGGAATTTATCATTCGACTTCCAGGTCCGAATAGTGAGCTGCATAGAATTCATAGTATTCTGCTTTTTCCGCAGTTGCAGTGACGCATTTGTTCAGCATGAAGTTCTAGCACAATTTGATATTTCCTGACGCTGGTAAGTAGTAGACCTGAAAAGAACTAGTAATTAAATCTTTGGTTATTTTTTAAACTCGTCTGGAAATGTTTTTATGTGTTAAGTCATTTAGAAATATAAAGCATGAGTGGGCTACACTATTTGAATGTGAAGTTTGCTCATTGATTTATGCTTGTTTCAGGTAGCTGTTACGAACAGCAAAATGATCGGCGGATTGTTCGTGTATAATCATAAAGGGGAAGTTTTGATATCCCGTGTTTATCGGGATGATATTGGGCGTAACGCAGTTGATGCGTTCCGAGTGAATGTAATCCATGCAAGACAGCAAGTGAGGTCGCCTGTTACGAACATAGCTCGTACATCGTTTTTTCATATTAAGGTATATTTTAGTAGTATTGCTTGTAACCAATGGATTTCTGTTGGAATGTCATTGTAGTATAGATATGGTTTAGGAAGCCAAATGAAATGCTGATTTATTAATTTTAAATAAAATAACAATCAAATAGTCTTACACCTTGTGAATTTATTTTCCTAGTAGAATGATTTTAAAAATGGTCTTTATGAATTATGATAAAAGGTAAAATGCCAAGAAATGTTTCTTCATAAACCATGGAAATATTTTGTATTGTAAAATGGGCAACTTGTGCTCATTCAGTGACACAATTGTGGATGTATTGATAGGATGGTTTTTATCAGTAATTATGGTTGTATATTAATTTTCTTACTTATATTATTCATATCAGATTTTAATTTCATTTTTCATGGTGAAGAAACCTTATTTATAATTAGTAAATTTAGTTGATCTGTTATTTCTGATACTGTATTCTTGCTTGAATTTTGCCATTCTGCATTTTGGCTGAAAATTCTTTTTAATTCCTTAAATCATTGGAGGAGTTTTAAAGTGTTATTTATCTCTGTTTCAGAGAGCAAACATTTGGTTAGCAGCTGTAACAAAACAAAATGTTAATGCTGCCATGGTATTTGAATTTCTTCTGAAGATAATTGATGTTATGCAGTCATACTTTGGTAAAATTTCAGAAGAAAATATCAAGAACAATTTTGTGTTAATTTATGAACTGCTCGATGGTAATTACAATAAAAAAATTTCTTCTAATAGGAAGAGGTAGAACCATATAATGAGACATTAAGCTCATAAAAAATGTAGGGAAAATTTAAGACAGTTTTGATTCTAAATTTTCAACTGGGTGGGATTTTCTTTCTTTTTTCCCTTTCACTTTAAGTACTTTATAAATAATTAGGGCCTAGAATTTTTTAAATTACATGTCGCAATGTAAAGAATAATACTCTTTGAAACCAACTACATAATAATGTCAACCCATTTTTATTTACAGAAATCCTAGATTTTGGTTATCCACAAAATTCAGACACTGGCGTATTGAAGACCTTTATTACCCAACAAGGAATAAAATCTCAAACAAAGGAGGAACAAGCACAGATTACATCTCAAGTTACAGGTCAAATTGGGTGGAGACGTGAAGGAATTAAATATCGACGAAATGAACTGTTTTTGGATGTATTGGAGTATGTTAACCTTCTAATGTCACCACAAGGTGAGTGAAACAGCTTTGAATTGCAAATAGAAATGTCTTTAATGCCTGTGGTATTTAAAAATAATAAGACTTCAAACAAAATTAATTTGTGTCTATATATCAGTGATGTTACTGACTGTTAAATCTTACTATGTGTAATAAATCTTGAGTCATCAAAACTGACCTTTCAAATCAAGTAAATTATCGAGTAATAATGCTACAATTTTGACCTAAGTTATGTTGTGGCCATCATCAGGGCAAGTGAGAAAACCTTATGTTTAGCACGAGTCCAATATATAGTAATGAATAACAATAAGCTTTATAGCTTTAAGCTTAAATGAATAATGGAAAAGGTGACTAGTTCAGTACCTCTGAGAACATCAGGTCCAGAAATCCCCCCAGCAGCTAGGCATGTTTCCATTGTGTGTCAACTTGTGAACCATTTCTATTTTAAGTTTGTCTCAATTCAGACTGATTCATGTAATCAAAATACTAAAAGAAAGTTGGCACAGCACTGTTCTCTTTCGGTCCAAGCTTCCATGTGCAGAACTTCACAATTAAAATCGGAACTGACTTTTGCAGATACTTGAATAATTCTTTAATCAAATGAAAACTAAGTAACTGACAAACAATAAAAAAATTAAATTTGAAAGTAATTTTTTGGTAGGTTGTAAGACTGTCTTCCTTAATAAATTACTTTTCCATCCTGCCTAGTTAATCTGTTGCATGGCACATTTTCAAAGTATGAGAAAATGGCAAATTAAATAGTAACTGGCGAGTTATTTATACTAACTCGAAAATGTTATGATTTCTCGTTTCTAACAATCTTATAAAACTGCTAAAAGAAAGCCTAAGCCTGTGTTGATAGAAGTGTGGAGAGGAATATAATTTTTTTTTAAAATGAGCAATAAAGGTCAATAAATTTCAATCAGAAACTTGTTGATAGTATTATAAAATTACATAGCTATTCTAAGTAATATGAGAAAGATTGTCCTATTGCAGTACTAGTTTCATTGTTAAAGTAATTACTGCATTTTTAAAATTTTATGTTCTGTTGTAGGTCAAGTGCTCTCTGCTCATGTGGCTGGAAAAGTTGTGATGAAATCCTATCTGTCTGGCATGCCAGAATGCAAATTTGGAATTAATGACAAGATTGTAATGGAAGCAAAGGGCAAAGGTTTGAGTGGTGGTGGGGACGACCCAGCTCGCTCCGGAAAACCTGTTGTTGTCATTGATGATTGCCAGTTTCATCAGTGTGTCAAGCTTTCAAAATTTGAGACAGAACATTCTATCAGTTTTATACCCCCAGATGGTGAATTTGAGCTTATGAGGTATGTAGTCTATATATATCATATGGTGAAATTAAACATTTGTGTTACTTTCTGAAATTATTTGTGAATTTCAGGTATCGTACTACTAAAGATATCTCTCTTCCTTTCCGTGTTATTCCATTGGTTCGGGAAGTGGGACGCACAAAAATGGAAGTGAAAGTAGTTCTTAAATCGAATTTTAAGCCTTCACTGTTGGGTCAGAAAATAGAAGTAAAGATTCCAACTCCATTAAACACTTCTGGTGTCCAACTGATATGTATGAAAGGCAAAGCTAAATACAAAGCTTCAGAAAATGCTATTGTATGGAAGTAAGTGTTAAATTTTTCATTGATTAAACTTATCATTTCTATTTTAAGCATGTCATTTCGAGAAGTAATATTATAAAATGTCTAGATGCCCAACCATATGGAGGAAGAGATTCTCCAATCATAGGGGAATCCTCTCTTTTGTATGAGAATATTTGCAAATATTTCTTAGAATTTGCTGGTATTGCTATGCTTCATGAAGTGATGAAGCAACTTGAGTTCTTGCCTATACACTGAATGCCCAGAAGATGACTTTAGAGATGTTGATGCGAAAATGGTGCAACAAAATGAAAATAAAAAACATTTTAAAATATAGAAAAAAAATAGACAAGAAAGTACATTTTGCCTCCTTTCTGTTGTCCTGATATCTAGTTTTGTCATAGACTCACTTGTACCATATTCTCTTTTTTTATTTTTTTTTATTTATTTATTTATAGAAAAAGTAAATTTCTCTTCAGTGATTCAGCTCTCCAGGGCGCTGGTACAAAATTATTCCCATCCTATTTCATTCTGCGTTGTAGGGTGTTTTATAAGCAGCTTCATTATAAAACAAAATATTAGACAAATAAATGCAGAACCTCTGTTTTTAAAGCAAAGGAAATTTTTTAATACATTATATTTTAGATTGGGTTAATTTTACACAAAATGGGATTCCTTCTAAAATAAACCTCAGATTTTTAGGCAGAGGGGAAGATGTAAATTTGTATATAAGGATTTATTTAACCGTGCACTTCTCGTAAATCGACAGTTCATGGTTTCATCCAATCAGGATCTTAAATGTCCCCATAGTGCCGTCACTGGTGACATATAAGCTCTCGATTGGATGAAACCACAACAGATGATTTACGTCAAATGCTAAATAAATCGTACTATAGAATAGTTGATAAAATATTGATGCACTTCAGATTGTGGTTTCCATAAAGGATTAAAGACAAATTTCTACAAGTAAGAGTAAATCTGACAGAGTATGCTCAACTCCTGGAGGTTCTGATGTGTTTGTCATAACATTGAACATATATCCTAACATTGTTATGAACTGTTAGTTTTGAGTCATTAAAAAAATTGTTGAAATCTTCATAAATTGGATCTTCAACTACAAAATGAACTTTCAACTTTCATCCAAATGATCTAGTTATTGCCATTGTTTGCATTTGACTCGGTGAACTGTTGTGATGTTCCTGAACTGATCATTTTTGCTCCGTTTTCTTCAAAAGTGTACTTGCTAATTTTGTTTTTTGAAATTTCTTAAATTGTATTAATTTTGATATTTTGTTTTTCCACTTACTGCTTTGCATGCAGATTTATTTGTATCTTTCTATTTTTCCAGTAGTTTCTTCTGAAGCAATTTTTGACTTTGTATTCTCTCACCTTATGTTTCTGCCTTTTAAAAAAATTCATTTTTAGAAAAAGGTTGCATTGCAAAAAGTTCCTTTTAGATCATTTGTTTAATTACTTACCGCTTTTGTCTCTTGTAGTGCAATGTGTCAGGGTTGTCTCCTCTGTCAACACTGCATTGTTAGTGCCCTGGGGAAAGAAAACAACCCAACAACAGCACCCACACACACACCCTGAGCTGATACAGAAATCATATCTCGAGCAAACCATGCCCAGCAGATCTTTTGCTTTGTTTTGACCGCAAATAGAACAGAAGAAAAGCTCAACAGAGGATTACTAAACAATCGCAAGAGCATTAAGGTTCTTGATTTATAGTAGTGGAGAATGCACAACGAAAAGAAGCAGGCACATGTGGAAAATAAGGGAATATAATATTTCAATAAAGAAGGGTAAAGTAATGATCCAAGGAAATGAAATGAGAGCAAAGATGGGAGAATGGGATTTAACTATGGAAGAAAAGACTTAAATTGACAAGAACAAAAGTCATAAGATGATAAAATTAAAAAATTCAGCAGAACCAAACATACCAAAAGCTTAAAACGCATGTAATTATAGAAATATGTTAACACTGATGTTAAAAAGAATTTACAACAAATAGATCCAGCACAAATAAGTCATTAGATATCTGTGGAATAACAAGAGAAGAAAAATTGAAATTTCTAACTACTTTTTAAAAAATTGTATCAAAAATGCATTAATAATAAAAGATAGTTAAACCAGATGACTGACACATACCATGAGTGCAAAAAGATAACAAAAAGAGAAGAGACAGAAAGAGTAATTCTATCCAACAGACTAGAAGAAAGATAAAAAGTTCAGAACTGAAGTTGAAGATCCAGGAACTCTGGACTGACTTAGGGCTTCAGCAGGCACAAAAGGAATAGTCTTTGAAACCTAACCACCTGTGTATTTCTGGTGGTGATGCCAATAGATTGTAATAATTGGTTGGTAGAGAAATCTCGCAGTGGATATGAATTGGTAAGAGGGCAATATGAATAAGATATCTTGAATATTAAAGAATTGTATATATAGTTATTAGGGGTTCCATTTTACAATATTTTAGTAAAGTAGGAAAAGCATTGTGGAGTACTACAGACGCAAAACTCATTTTTTCAAGATTTGGGGCAAATGAAAGGCATGTGAGTTAAAAACTTGTACATTTGACATTTATTCTTTCTCTAATTTTTTTTATACATTTTGTGTGATTAAATAAGTCTTAAAGTTAAGGACAGTTGCAACTTGATTCATTAATAAAAAGGTTGGAAATGTTAATAATCATTGTAAACTGATTAATCTTGGTGCATGAATAATTATCATATCTATTAATTAATTTGGAAAAGTATTGGTTTAAGTACCCTTTTGCCAGACTTGTCTTTGATGTCACCTCATTTTCTGAAGAATAGGTAGTAACAATTTGTATGGTGTATTGACCAAAAATTTTTCTTTTTTTTTTTTTTTTTTTTTCCCACTTTCATTAGGTTGATGTGATAAACAAGCTAAGGAAAGACGCATTCTTCAAGAACTAGAAATCCCTATTACTACATTAAGAAAACCATTTATAAATGTGTTCAGAGTTTTGAAAAGCCATTTTCTTTCCTCATCTCACAAAATTTACTGATTTTTAGGAGAGTAGTTGTAACAAATATTATGGATAAAGTTAAAGTTTGAAAAATAAATTCTGTACACAAATTGTTTTGATTGGAGTTTCAGAAAGTCCTCTATTTAAATTTTACCTTCTTTAGATAATGAAGTAATTTAAATTTTTTTGTGTTCTTAGTGTTTATACAACTTTTTGTTTTAAAGGATAAAACGTATGGCTGGAATGAAGGAAACACAGTTGTCTGCGGAAATTGAACTTTTGGAAACAGATACCAAGAAGAAATGGACTCGGCCACCAATATCAATGAATTTTGAGGCAAGTTATCTATATGCTCATTATTTTTTAAACTTATTTAATAATTTTTGCAAGTTCATTAACTTTTCATGCTTAGTTTTAATGCGACATTGAATTTCACTATTACTGATTATATAATTGAATGTATTAATTAAGGCAGTGTTTGATAATGTATTTCAGGTTCCGTTTGCTCCTTCTGGCTTCAAAGTCCGGTATTTGAAGGTTTTTGAGCCAAAGCTGAATTACTCTGACCACGACGTTATCAAATGGGTTCGTTACATTGGACGAAGTGGCCTTTATGAAACACGGTGCTGAAGATGAATAAGTGTCAAGTGAATATGTATACAAGCATAATTGTATTATCTTAAAATATCATAATTGTGTAATACTCTAGAAAATGATTCATTCCAAGTGTAGAGGATGACTATTAGTGTACAGTATATAAAATAAAAATGCCAAATCTGTATATGTTGCAATAATTGAAGCTTTTGTTGGAATTACATTATTCAGTTAAGTTTGAAGAATTTATAATCTTAAGAAAGAATGATATTATAAATTTCAGATCAAAAGTGAATTGTCTGCATTGTGTGTAATGAAAATATATTTACAATGCAATTATCCTAGAACTTTGAGTAAAGTTCCAATGGGAGAAATACTCTCAAGAAAATAATCTCATGTATGTGAGCTTAATGTTGTCTTGATAGTGTTTGGGTAGCTGATGTATAATCTTTAGTGTGATCTTGTATGAAATACTGTAATGAAATGATTGACAATGAATGGAAAGTTGTAACTGTTATTCAGTGTTTTATTTAACCTTGGGATAAATGGCATTTCCAGGGATATTGACACGAACTGACTAGAAAAAAATGCATTATAAGCTTTTGGTGTTAGTAGCCCTTGTAAGTAGACTTTAATAGAGCAAGGGACATTACTGAGAGACAATGGGGTAGGGGCCCCAAAATCAAAAAAATAGTAAATTTCAGGTAGAATTATACGAGAGAAAAACTCCAGATGGAAGGCAGATGCGGGGTATCCGAGAATGATAAAAAGACCGTTGTTTTGCAGCGAAAATTCGTCAGCGCTTCCGCGTGCCGATACGCTGTTGTTCGCAACTGGAGAATTGTGGGAAGTAATCCGGTGAATTCTGCAAGTAGTTGGGGATACAGTACGATGGATTTCGTCAATTTCAGGTTAGTTAATCATTAATTTGGTATGTCATTTGTAAATGATTGTCATGTTATTTTCGTTAGATTGGGTAGTTTCGACTTATTATCACAGTGAAAGGCGTAACTTAGTTATTCTTCACTCACGTTTCCTGTCATGTTGGTGAGATAGAACGTCTTCGTGGTGTGTACATATATTGCTATAGAAGATATTTGTGCCGTGTAAATAAATGATGACTAACACCTCTCGTCCCTCAAGGGTATTTAATATTTAACATCTTATTTAGTTACGGAGAGTGTGTCACTTTGGCGCTACCGTCAGCTCCTACACGTAAAGAGGTAATGAAAAATGTGCCACTCCTTCCGTAGAATGTGTCAATTGTACGTGAGGTGAATGACGAACGTAGAACCTAATGATACCTAGCGTATATCGTAGTTTACATTTGTATCCATTTCAATGCATTTTCTTCCCGTAAAGTTCACCCATAACATGCCATAGTAGTTGCCAATATAGTAATATTTTTGTTCCCATGCTTTCATCATATCACTTAACTCATTTGTAAATATTGAGAGAAAATGTATTTTGCAGGTGCTAGTTTTGTTGGGTAGATATTTGTTGAGTAGTATATTGCTCAATATATTCTGTAATTTTCAATGTTTAAAATTGCAATGAATGTTTTTATTTATACTTCATAACATCAACTAGTACAGTTGAATGTGTAAGTATATGTACTGATGTAGGTATAATAAGTTTTTCTTTTTTTAGAATTACACATTGGCATAACATAAGAATTAAATTCTTGGTTACCATTTTGTACAAATTTTGTCTTGCTGTTGTTTTGGATCAACTTTTATTTTAAAATATTATGAACTAGCATACGAATAGCGTCTTTTTTGGGAGGTGCTTTGACATTTGACTTCATGGTTTGAATATTAACATGTCTGTTGGCTTGAAATAAATAGGCTAATGTAATATGAAACTTTTGAAGCTGAATGTTTTAAATTCCATTTTATGTTCATATTAGTGGTTTTTATATGCCATGAATGTATTGTTGTTGTGAAAATTTGTTTGTTATACATTTTAAAATGTTTATTTAATTGATTTCAATTGAGGTTCACAATGTTGTCAGACATTATCCATTGCCAAGGCAAATGTGTAATTCTCCCTCCATAACAAGGCAAACAATTTTTAAAATGATCGTCTCTCTCATTTTAATATTGAATGCAGGGTAGTTTTTTTTGTGAAGTGTTTGTTGTTAGATAGAGTAGTTGTTTAGTTTGTCATCTGTGTCTGTTCACTAATATTAAGTTCTTCGTCTGGCAATTTACAATAGTTGTAATCATATTTGAAAATAGAAGAAAAACATGTGTCTTAATTTTTATATATACCGTGTGTATTCTACCTTTTTGTGAAGGATTGGAAATAACCATTTTAAATGAACAATGATTGAACTTGTTAATTTATTATTTTTTTCCCTTGTGGGAATATCTAGATCCATCTAGAATTGATATGATTAGGGTAGTGGAAGATTATCAGCCTTAAGGCATTTTGTATCTCAATTAATGTTCCTGTGCCCTACATAGATGTTTAGGGGCAAGTTGATTTCTTTAAGTTGATATATCTCTGTGGCATTCACAATGACTGCTGTTGCTGCAGAAATTAAATGTATTAGTGATAAATAAAGGAATTAAAATAATGCCTTTTTTTAAGTTGTGCTGAAAATATTTTTGAGGTACGTTTCATGAATATTTAATTATTTGATTTTGGAGACAAATGATAACTTTATTATTCGTTAGATTGATTTTTTATAATTGTTTAATTTCTTTTTTAATTTTACTTTTTGTGATTTTATTATGCTTAGTCAGAGTTCATTTGGATATTTCCTATTTTGTGGGAGTCATATTATTCAAAATAAAGTTTTGGAAATATCTTTATAATCTTTATTTAAGACTTTTTTTAAAAATTTGGAAACAAATTCCATCTATAGGCAATAGTATGTCAATCTGAAATTTGGAATATTAATGAATCACTAGTTTTGTTAAACCTAAATTTAAAAATTTAATTTTTTAGGTAAAATAGATTTTGTTTCTACTGTTTTAGGTTCCAATCAAAACATTGGGTTAAATTTTCACAGTTAAGAAAGTTAATTATTTTCTTTTTATTTCATAAATTGTAAATAGCATTCTTTATTTCTGCATGAAATAAATTGTTAATAATATTGTAAGATTTTAGTGAATAGTTTTTGAAGTGAATGTTAATGCTGTTCTAACATTTTAAAATTTGTGTACATTTTAGAATTTTTTGTTTATGTATTTAATATTTATTCAGAATCTTTATTGTATGGTAACAACAAGAAGTGATATTGTATAGGTTTCGAATTAATAGTGTGGTTAGAAATTGGTCAGATTGTGAATGATACACGCAATTTTTAAGAAGAAAGTAATGCAAAATGTGCAAATTCCTTTTAACCAACTATTGTAGCAATTTTCAGCGTGCTCACCGTTACACTTACATGCACTACACTACCACACATGACGGGAGTCCAGTCGGGAGCGTAGAGCTTCTCCAGATTGGGGGCGGTGCCTCGCTGGTCACATCTTGGTGGGGAAAACTCAGCAAACGGTCGGGAGTGTAGGTCGGCGACGGATCTCGCCATTCGGCGGGGGAAGAACACAGCGATCTCCATCATACTTGACACTTCGGGACTAAATTATTCTTTACACTTACGTGACTAATTACAGCAATTGACGCGCCCGGAATCATGAAATAATCAGTCAGTACAAAGAGCGCAAATCACAACGCAGGCGCCCTGTTCTGAGGACGCTGAAGCATCGGATGTTTCAGCTGTCATCTCCGTAATTGTATATTCATAAATAAAAAGTTCGAATATGAGAAAAGCAAGAGAATAACGTCACACAGGAAAATTAAATTCCATTCCATGAGATTCCATTAAATTAAATATGCCATTCCTTGAGATTTGTCTCTGAAAGCACTAGTTTGTGATGGTATTTAAAGCGACGGAATTGTCATGATTTCGTTTGTAATGAAAGTGAGTTGAGGTCAGTAGCTTTGGAACGAAATTCTAAAGTAGAGGCAAACGGTCAGTTTTTTAATTTTTTAAAAATTAATTCCCCCCCTCCCTTGTTTAGAAGAGTTTGATAGGTCTGTTGTATTTATAACTGTCCCGTTTTCAAGAGTTTTTAAATGTTTTGTTAATGCCACTTACTAAGTCACCAATTGACCACTTATGGTCTCTCACGATTAACCCCGCTGTGGTCCTCGGGTCCATTTAGACCCAAATGAAATTTTAATTTCCTGTGTAACTTAAGAAAATTGTGTTATTGTTCTGTTACTCCCCGACTATCATTATTTGATTGATATCTGTCCGTGTAAAACATGTTATTAATTTATTTTTAATACGAAAAGATGTTCCGATTTTTCTGACACATGTTCTTCGAGTACCTTTCGACCCGTTGCATTTCTCAAGTTGAACTGCTGTTAGACATTTGATATAATAACTGCGAATTCGTACGAATTACCTACGGAAGGATCGTATTGTCGTCTGAGACTTTATCATCTGATAAGGCATATGATAATGTTTCGTCAAGCAATATGTTATCGAAGTTGTAAGAACAGCTACTCCATTCGCTGGCAAAATCGCATCTCTCTGCACAATGGCAAACAGGTCTTTCGAGTATTTGAACGTAGTCTTCAGATTTGATTTTTCCGATTTGTATAATCCTGGGTTCTATGTAACAATCGATGAATGATTAGTCGTTTTGTAGGCAATCGTCCCTTTTGACAGTATCTGCCGAATACGGAGGGAAATGTTTGGTTCTTTGTGACAGTGAAACAAGTTACGTATGGAATGTTCAACTATGCACTGGCAATCAATGACAACCTGAAGAACAATATCTGGGAACGAAAGTTGTGTTCAAAATATCTTTACGTCTGAAGGGTCACAATATAACTTGTGACAATTTTTTTACATCATATCAGTTGGGTCAGAAACTTCTGAAACGGGACATCACTCTCGATGGAACATTGTGCGAAAACAAATCTAAAGAAAACAAAAAAATCAACGAATGGTGGCGTATTGTTTTATCTAACAAACTAGACATATCGTGCATCAATTCAAATGTTTTGCAAGATGGTTGTTTGTATTGCGAAACAGACAACAAAATTGCTTTGCACTGCTGCAAATTAAAACATTTATTTGTAAAAAAGCGAAACATTTATTTGTACGAAAGCAAAACTAGAAAAATTGTATTACATACCTGTGTGTGCAATACAATTTTCTAGTTGTGCTTTATTTTCATTAATTTACTACCATGCATTTTGTACAGGTGACCACTGTTTTACATTTCTGCGCAATCTCGAAAATAAAATAAATGCGCTTAATTGAAATTCCCGTGTATAATTTTAATTTCCTATTATGTACACTAAATTGAATCGTTGAAAAAGTAAATAAAGTGCAATAGAAAATAAATGGGTCCATTTGGACCAGAGGACCTTTAGTAAATTTGAGGACAGCAGCCGGATTAAGTATTTGATTAATTAGATCGCTGTATAAGTAAACTTAAGTATTTGATTAATTGGATCGCTGGTGATGTAGATACCTTCTATTATTTAAGAATGATAAATAAAAGATGTCTGGTATCAACAATTTGAAGAACTTTGTTTTCGGTCCGGAAGCTGCAAGCTCTGAGGATGATCGCTACGCGATCGAAACGATCATCAGCCAAATAAATTGTTGAAGCATTTGAAGTGGACTGCCCAAAATTTAATGGCGACGAAAAAAGGTAAAGAGGAAACGTTTGTGGGCGAGACGATGGCACGCACGTCGAGTCATCAATCATATTTTAATTAAGGAATTTCGAGCTGAAGACCGGAAGACGTATACGAATTATTTGAAGATGTTTATGGTGTCTCGCAGCTGAAGATGTAGTGTTGTACAAGTGGCTTGAGTATTTGTGGCGGCTTTCTCATAGTTAATGCTTTCCCCCTCAATATTCTTCAAGAAGCGGAATTTTCCATATTGCTGTCATGTTAGCTGTTATAGCGAAAATTTTCTGAACAAGATCCGCCTGAAACGATTTCAAGTTGAATTGATTTGTCATTCCGTTCTGATTCCATTTTTATGTTCAGGAGCCATCGTAGTTTCCACTTATTCTTTTATTGCCGTTTTGTCTTATTTGGTCCTTTTCCGGTTTCTCCCATTTCAATCGTCGCATCTGTCATGTGTGTTCATCAGCATGTAGTAGGCGTCGCTTTTTCAGGTAAAAAACGGAAAAACTAAAACCATTTGATTTGATGCTATCGTCGCTTAATCATGGGGGTCACAAAGGCGAGATACGCATGATGCCCTCAATGGACGGAAAAACGAGCAAATTCTGTCCGCGACCGATTTTTCTCTATTGTGTACACTCATATGGAATGATATTGAATTTGAAACACAGTATTGGAATGTAATTGAACTTGCAAAAGACTTAGAATTTGTACAGAATTGTGCTGTGTGGAAAAGCCCCGTCTCGATCGAGGTTGAAGAAATTGTGTGGTGATTTTTTTCTTTTCTAAAATGAGTAATTGCATAATATCGGGACTGAGTTATTAAACCTACTCCAGGAAGAAAAAAAAGTTAAATAAAATCAAATCAGACGATTCAGATTGATTTAAAAGTAACACCTAGATCAGAACTTAACTGGACACAATTTTCTCACTGATTCTCATGTCAAATTTCTTAAAACGACGTGAGGAAAGTGAATCTCAGCTATTGCATTGAACAATGTGAAATCGTTAAAATTGAAGGCTGACTTGCTGCTTTGACTCATGGTAATTCTTAATCTTTTGTGCAATTGACATAGGTTATAGATATTGTAGCCAATGGTATCTGGTCATACCATTAGAAGTCCTGATTCAGAGGGGGCAAGAGGGAGCAATTGGGACAAAGTTAAAAAAATATATTTAGACTTTTCATTTCTCGGATCTTCAAATTTATATTATAAACGATTTACTTGTTTCTGTATTTTGAGAAGAAATTTAATAATAGTTAAGCTAACAATAATTTAATTAAGCTCAGCTAATATATTAATAAATTGGCGAACTTCAGTTCAGTATTACAAAACAGCGTGGGATAATGTTTGGCGTTACTGTGAATATCCTTTATTAATAAATTCTTTTTTAATTATATTTTGCTTTTAAATGTTATTTACTTAGAATTTAACAGTTTTGTCCCTAAAATCATGAGCCGTAACTAGGGCCCAGATTGTTGTGATTTGTAATATTTTTTTTTTGTTATTTCCATGGAAAATATAAGTTAAGCATGATTTTATCTACAGTGACGAAAATCAAGCAACTTTCACGTACAGTCATATTTTGACTTTTTAAAACCATTTTGTCATTTTTCGTTTACATTTTATATTACCGTCATATTTTTCCATGAATTTTCGTATTTTCCTCATTTGTTGTCATTATGATATATTTTCACATATTTGCTTGCTGTCGACGCAAAGAGATTTTTCACATTTAATTCAAACGTTATGAGAAGACCAAGTACAAGATAAATTTCTCATTTCCTGTGAAAGATTGGAGAGAACTAGTCACTCAGCAATTGCTATTTGCATTAGCAAAGAATTTGTTGTGGTCTGACGGAGTGACGAGAGAAAATATTCTACTTCTAGTAATTGATGCAGCCCCGTACATGGTGAAAGCTGGCAAGGTTTGCGGCTACTCTACTCTAAAATGATACATGTAACATGCATTGCACCTGCACTAAATAGAGTTGCGGAAGAAATTAGTGGATATTATCCTGCTGTAGATAAGTTCTGCCGTAAAGAAAATATTCAGCAGAGCTCCATTACGAGTGGAAAAATTCGAGGATGTTTCCTTCGATGCCCTTGCCTCCCCAACCCATTATTACATGTTGGAGCACGTGGCTTAACACCGCTAACTACTACCGTTGTACCAATTAAAATCCTATCGAAGAGGTTAACGCATTCAATGAAGGCGAAGCTGCCTCCATGAAAACCGTCAAGTCGCTGTTTTCAAGTACCACATTTCAAGTCTCGCTTATATCAAAACCAAACATTTTAAAGACATATTTAAGGTCATAATTTAATAATATTTAAGTCATAAATGCTTGCATATTAAATTTTTAGGTCATAAACATCCGGTGCCTAGTCATAACTCTCAAATTATTTCTCAAAGAGAAAGTATTTCCTGTTTATTATAGACTGTGGATAAATAAATAAAACTAAATTATTTCGATCGTGTCGAAAACCGAATATTGTATTTTAATTAAAGGACTTTATTAATGCAGATTTAAAAAATGCCCTACAGATGTGTATAAATATTTGTGGTCATAATTAATAAACGCTTTCGTTATAAGAGTCACTGAGAAAACTATTATCATTGAATTAACAGTTCGGACCGTTCAAATAACAATGAGAATCATCTCTATGTTCAACTAATTTAATTATTAACAAATATGATTAACGTTCAATAATAATTAATTAAATAATTAACAAAATATAAAAAATATATAATTGCAGCACAATTAACTTAAAGCATTAATGTACCGAATATTTTCTTGTATAATAGCGCTCAAATGTGCCCTCCCCCCCCCAATAAACGATCCGAAATCCCGCCTCTGGCTGAAGACTGTCTCGTGATGACACACAGCCGAGAAGAAAATGTTTAATTTTCGTTGTTGACTTGTATTCTTGGCAAAGCAGTTGTACATAAAAAATTCAGCTCCCAAAACAAAACGTAATATCGACATTTTACGGACAAAAGTTGCAGTTCTTGGAAATAATCATTTGGTATACAATTTTGCAATTATTATATCTCTGATTACTTTGCTTGAAAGTGTTGGTTTGTTACTTTGTGAGGAAAATAGAATCTAATGGTCTTTCGAACTTTTTTATTTATTAACATTATTTTTTACGTAGCATTTTGAGAGTTTATTTAAGGCCGAAGGAGATATTAAATATGTACTTTGATGCAAAAACCCTATAATAAATGCCCGCCTTTTCTTTTTGCATTATATGGTAAAGCAGAAGTTGGACAACAAGAGCTCCGTTTTTGTTATTGGATTTTTATATTTTAGAATATTAATGATAACGAAACGTCAACTTGCAATGGACCAGTAAATTTTGCCTTATTGGAGGGTGTCTCATCTCATTGAACATTGACACGTTCTGCATCCCACGGCCTTACGGGAATATATAGTTCAAACGGTCTTGTAGTTAGCTCAAAGAGTGAAGTATGGTCATCACGATAAAATTAAACAGAAATCGTTGATTGTGAATTCCGGAATTCATAGCGAATTTCGTGACCATGTTGATTTAAGACATTAACTGGAATTGTAGGTTTTGTCCTCCCAAAACTCATCATCATACTGGGTACAAAGTTGTACAGTTCTTTGACGTAAAATTATTATTATTATTGTTATTATTATTATTATTATTATTATTATTATTATTATTATTATTATTATTATTACTAGATAAACGTTTATTGTTCCAGCGGCAATGTTTGGACTTCATTATTTATTTTTGTTGTTGTAAGTTATGGTGTTTGTGACGTAATGCTTGTCATTAAAAATGAAATTTCATCTTTTTAGACTGTTTTTCATTACTTATTTTCTTAGCCACAAGTTAATACGTAGGTGTCCAAACGCCTGCGGAATGTTTGGAGACTTATTAACTGGTATTTTTATACTAGGAAGTTTAGTATAATATTTAATTTGCTAATTGATTTTCAAAATAAGGAAACGGAAACGTGTGTTAGAATTTCACATTGATATGAAGTAATCATAATAATATGAATTAAATTATAGTTTTTAATTATGAAAATTGTAATTCTACGTGTGTCAATTTTTTGTCGAAATTTGCTTTTATCCTAGTGACTTTGTATTCCCAGAAAATAGTATATGCTACTGAATTTTATGTTTACAATTTTCTTGAAGAGCCATTATTTTATGTGAGATTATATTTTGGTAAAAAATCAATAACAACGAAACCAACTGATATCTGTAGTACAAGGCTTACAAGGTAGTACTTCTGATGTTAACTTCTCGTTTATCATAAAAGCATGTTAAAAATTTAATGGAAATGAGCGCACATCGAAGCGGGATACTCAGGAAAATGTTGGCGTTTTAATTCCCCCTCTTTGAATAAAAAGATTCTGGTTCGGAAAATCATAAATAAAAATAAAATATGGTAATGTAGGTATTCAAACTTGTCGCTGTTACCCGTACTTAGTCCGGTTATTATATTTTTTCCTGAGCAAATATCTGACATTCGTCTATCGCTCTCGTCTGTAATCATACCCCAAGTCTTCCCCGTCGTTTTTCACATTTTCATACGAGTGTTACTTGTTCTTTGTGCAGGGAGACTGTGAGTGATCGAAATCGCGGTAACATGCGAAGTTATAGCGGACCACCGAAAAAATCAACAAAACACAAACAAAAACAACGAAACAAAAAAAAGTATGCATAACTTATTTTTTTAAACCCCCTCCTCCTCTTTGTGACAACTGGTAATTTCGTCGTTCCATTTCGATTCCCCCCTCCCCCACTCTTTGAGTTAAACAAAAGTGACTTTATTATTCAAAATTGGGTGAAATATCTATTAAAGATTTTAAAATAAATGTTCAAATTTTATCTCATAAAATATTTTTTATTAGTGCAAATATCTATTTCTCCATTAAAGTTAATGATATAATAGTTATCACAAAATTGTGAAAACGTTCGGCTTCAAGTGTCGTCTCTCGTGTAGTTCGCTTTTCGCCTCAGTTGTAGGACCCCTTACCCCCTACAAGTGAACGTTTTTGAATGACACCGTGAGAAACATGGCTCCCTCTCCTTAGCGTCCTACTGCCCTCAGCGCGAGAAAATGCAGTGTGCGCCACGCCACGGGCTCGTAGCAGGGGGCAAGGGAGCACGAGGCCGGAGGCAGCTCTGTCAGGTGCGCGGCCGCAGTCGAGACTGGAGGGAGGGAAGGAAGGAGGAGGGCGGTGGCGGTGGTGCCGTTGGCGGCGGCGCAGGCTTCGGATCGATGCTCGCCGTGCGTTCCACCCTGCCCCGCCCCACCCGGCCCCGCCCCGCTCCGTGCGCGCGTTCGCGCCTCCTCCGGTCGCGGCGCCGCCGCTGCCCGGACCTCGGCCTAGGCCCCGGCCCCGGCCCGCCGCTCCGCGCCGCCACGCGCTGACCCGGCCGGCAGCGCGCCCTCGCCCTTGCCCTCCGCTCCTCGTCGCAGGCCTCACGCAGAGCAGGCCATCGCGCGCCTCAGCCGAAGTGCGGAGCCGAGGTTGGGAGCGCGCTCCTGCTCTGTGCGGGGTTCCTATTCCAACTGCACCACTGTTCATGTTCACTCTTATCATCGGTGCAATCCGTTCGCCATATTATTCATCTGTTCCGGAGGGAGCAGAAAGATTCGGGTTTGGGATCATACTTAATAAGTACTCAAAGGCTCTTTGTTTCCGTAATTATGACTGCTCATTGTAATGTTAGTTTTTGTACGTGTCCAGTTTCTTGCGTTACTCTCTCGCGACTTCAGTCTCCTTTCTAGTTATTGTATTTCTGTATCTTCGCTTCTTCCCGCCGCATCGCCGCCGTGCTTTATTTTTCTCGCTAGACCTTATTGCAACGGTGTTTCTTTCATTACTACTTCTTTTGTTTACCAAATTCGAAGTGCTGTTGCCGGAAATGTTTCCTTTCGTCCCCAACACCAGCCTTGTTCTGTTTTTTCGACCAGATCTGATCAATGAAGTCCTGTCGCAATACTGCTGCGTGAATCACCACTGAGTAATCCTCTGTGTGAATGGCAGCTTTCATGTTTGATCTTGTCAATCTCTTTCATTCCTATCTCTATTATTTGTTGGCGGCTTAGATGGCCCAGGGCATCATTGGATGTCACTGTAATGCCTCTAAACATGTAGTGCTAGGGTTCGAGGATGGCTAGCCGACGGTGGAAGGATTTTCGACACTAGCTACATCGCTAGGTGGAATTCAGCCGCAGTATGGAGAAGTATTCTTTTGAAGAAGCTTTTCTGATTAATTGTTTTCAGTGGTTTCTCGGATCAACACCTGGCGAATGCCAGAGCAATACTCTGGCAACGGACCGCACGTGATCTTTCCTTCCTCTTCCTTATCCTATCCTCGCCTCTCACATACACACGTACGCTTACATGCACTGCTCTACCACACATGCCAGGAGACCAGTCTTGAGCTTATAGCTTTTCTCGGAGGGGGCGGTGCCAGATACATGGTTTAGAAAACCCCGCACGCCGACGTAGGTCAGCGCCGGATCTCGCCACCCAGCAGGGGAAGATCACCCCCACCTCTCGAGATACGAAATGTACGACACTTACGGGACTAATGACCTTGGCAATTGACGCAGTCGGAATCATCAGTCAATTATTTGCCGTTCTTAACTGGCGTCATTCTTCGCCCCTGTCACCCCTTTAGGGGCATTCACCTCCGCAATTCTCCTCTCGTCATTAACGCGTAGCCCTTGCCCTCGCTCTCGTCTTTACCCTCGCCTTCACCCTCGCACTCGCCGCCGCCGCCGCCACCACCATCACCACCAACGCCTTTCTCTTTGCCTTCGCTCTCGCGTACTCCCTCGTCCTTATTCTCCACCACTCCCTCCCCCCTCGCGCGCCCTCCATCCTTCGCTATCTTCAATGGAGGAGTTGCGGCGGCGCGGGTCTCGCCGGGAATGTACCGGACGTCCTGCCCGCCTCCCCCAATGACGCAGTCTGCTCCGCGTCTGTGCCTTTCAGGGCGATGGGCGACGACCGCCAAGTTGCGTCCGTGAGAGCAGATGCGCGCGCGCTGCGCGGCGGAACCCTTCCCGATGACCGTCGCGGGTCTCTGTCGCTTGCGATATTTGTTGCTGGCATTAGACGTGGATCGTCTCAGTCAAGACTTTTTACCCCGAAAATTTATTTACTAGGTAAACGTTTTAAATGTATGCATGCGTGCGTGCGTGCGTGAGTTTTGAAAGGTAGTAGGGCCAAAGTTCGAGTATACTTCGTATGTGGTTGTGCCATTTTCAAATAGAGTCATTGTCAAAGAGATAACGGTCGGAGTACACACACTTTTATTGGTGGGGTTGTAGATTACAGGAGGGGGCGCTTCAGAGTATTTTTCATTTATTTACACAATGAGGGGGGTGTTTTTTAAGGCGCCTTTGTACATTCTTCTCTTTAAATATTCACAAGCGATGCCATTTGACCCGTGTAGCCGAACGTGCGTCTTATACCGTTTTGAACTTGTCAGGTGCTTCTGGTTAATAATCTACGAAAAGGAGAGACATGAAATTGGGAGATACCAATGTACGTTTAATGAATTACACTATGTTGCAAACCAGAAAAGCATGCAAATTACAAGAGAAACATTTATTCTTCAGAATATAATTAATTATTTATGTAATCAATCTAATGTGTATAACGAGGTTAGCGTGCTGGAAGGGTCAGTACGTGTAATGTGGAATTGTTTCGACGTGTGAAAATGAAAATTTAAAAAACAAAGAAACGTGAATCGCAGCCTTGGCAGAATGGCCTTGGGTGGTACCGTGGTTATTGTAGTGGTGGTATGATTTGTAACAGAAGTTAGAAAACTGGGTTTTTATTGTCATTCGAGGGCCAGATATGTTGAGTGTGACCTGGTTAAAATTTATGTCTATAAATATCGGTTATTGGCTTAACTCGCGAAACAGGTAATTTATATCTGATTCATCTTCCTATTAGATATGATATTTGTCCTAATAGTTTTATTTGTTCGTGATAAATGTTAATCGGACACTGTGACTGTATGCGTAAACGTGTGTATGTGATTTTCGCGGACAGTATATTTCTTTAAAGTAAAAGGTTGTCGATATAACAAATTAATGTATGTGATTGAATGTGTATGTCTGTTGGTGAAAACGGGATAGTAACAGAGCGATCACTTGAATTTACACCGTTTTATACTGTTAACCGCGATCATTCATATTCACGTCTGGACAGATTGAGCTCCTTCACGAGACTTGCTTTCCACTTTCCTTTTATCTTTCGATACTCCTCTCTGTAACTCCTGAAGCTATTGAAGATTATAAGTCAAGGTATTGTTTGTGACTATGTTTTATAGCGTTAAACTAACTAGTATTTTTGGTTGAAAAGCAATTTTAGTGATTAACATAGTTATTGAAGTATATATTTTCAAGTTTGAGAGCATACCGATTCAAACTTTAATCGGTAATAGTAATATAATCGGTTGTAGTAGTAATAATGTATGCATGTTGTCTAATGTTTATGGGCATACGCTCTTTCTAGGACTTAAAGTGAGGTTTAAATATTGGCAATTGCAGAATCACACTGTTCTAAACGTGGTGATTTGTAGCGCCGAACGGCTTAAGCGTAGTGCACCTGGCATTGGGAGCGCTGGGGCGGGCGCCTTTTGTAAACGAGCGCCACCTGGCAACGGACGCCGTCTTCGGGTCGGTGCCTCCCCACTTTGGCGGCGCTTGTATGCCTCGCGTGTCGACGCCGTCGCTTTAAAATTCGTGGCGGCCCGCGCGATCCCCAGTCGTTAGGTGGCTGCCGCCGCCGCCACCGCCGCCACCACCGCACGCGTTGGAGCGCAGGGTGTGAGGGGCGGGGGGCGGAGGGAGGAGCGGAGGGGAGGGACGGCCGCGCCAGGTGCGTCGCGTGGGCGGCAGAGGCCGCGAGCGAGCGCGCGCGCCAGGACACGGGGCCGTCGCGCTGCCAGGGTGGCTGCCTGCCTGCCGCCGCGCCCGCCACCGCCACTGCCTTAGCGGTCGATATTTGACCCCGTCCTACTCGCCCTCCGGCTGCCCTGTTGGCCTCGCGCCCCCTCTACCCCACTCCGCCCCGCCCTGCCCACCCCCAGCGTGTCCATTGTAACCCCCTCTCCACGCCCGCTTTTCACGCTCGCCCCCTTCGTCATTTCCTCATCTCTCCTAGTCCAGTTTCTTTTCACTCTGAATGACAGTCCCCCTTTGCCTCTCTTTTCACTTTTTATTCTGTTCCGCATGATACGCTTCTGTTCTGACGCCTAACTGACTTCCTTTCTCTGTTTCGTTCCTTGCTAATCTAAGTCAGTGTGTCTACCTTTCCCGTATCTCTTTTTCCATCGTGTATCGCCGCATTCTTATTTATGGCGCTTCTATCAACCCTGCCTTCTTGTGCTCTCTCGCTTCTCTTCGCCTTTGTCTTATTTAGCACGCATCTTCTCGTTTCGACTCCATAGCACAATCTTTTCTATCCTTCTCTGCCTTGTCTCCTCCATTCTTATCTCCCTGGTCTAAGTCAGTGTGTGTACCTTTCCCGTATCTCTTTTTCCATCGTGTATCGCCGCATTCTTATTTATGGCGCTTCTATCAACCCTGCCTTCTTGTGCTCTCTCGCTTCTCTTCGCCTTTGTCTTATTTAGCACGCATCTTCTCGTTTCGACTCCATAGCACAATCTTTTCTATCCTTCTCTGCCTTGTCTCCTCCATTCTTATCTCCCTGGTGTGACCGTTTCCGCTCTATTGCATCATACTGTCTCCAATACTTGCTCTTTCGCGCGACGCGACGGTCACTCATTGTCGCCTCGCGTCGTCAACAACCGCCCCACAGCCTTTGTTTCCTTTCCTTATTCGCCCCCTCCACCCCCACCCCTCGCGCCGTGCCCCTCACGCGTCGTCAGCGTTTCTTGCGCGCCGCACGCACCGCGCGCAGGTCAGTGTTCCCGCCTGCCCACCCGCCCGTTCGGCGACCCCTCGCTCCCGTCACGCGTCACTCAACCTCTTCCCCTGGCCGAAGGCGCAATGGAAGCGGCGCAGCCGGGGGCAATGCGACGACGATCTGGCTAATCGTCCCATTTTTGTTGTTATCTTTTCTCATTTCGTGTTTCTCTTTTCTTTTTGCTCTCTTTTCCGATGCTTTTCTTTTCCTTCTTTCTTTGCTTCTCTTTTCCTTCTTTCTTTCTGCCTTTCTATCTTTCTTTCTTCCTTCCTTCCTTCCTTCAGATGAAGTGCTTATTCTTGCTTCTTGCTGAGAGCTAGTACGGCAGAACGACAGATACCCTCCAGATGCCATTATCTCTCTTGCCCCTTTTTAAGGACTTGCAACTCTCTCCTTTATCACCTTCAAGTTTACAATACTCAACATTAATTAATTTATTATAATAAAGGTTTTTGTTTCTTTTTTGAAAACAAGTGGAAACAATTCAAATATCTTCAAAACAATATTAAACAATATTACGTTGAAACAATATTAATAGATCCCTTCGTAGGGTAAACTTAGAAAGTAATTTTATTGCGTTCTGTTGTTGAGGTGTGGTGGAATACATGTTATACAGAAATCAGAGCATTCAATTCAGTTTTCATTCTTGAACAGTGTTCTTGACATTTTTGTAGTTAAATATTTGCTGAGAATTGTTAGCCTTCAATGTTGATGGATTTGTTTCTGTCTCGTAATCGGTTCACGCGTAATTATTTCGAGATATATTTTTTCCCCTAAAATAATATCCTCCCGATTTCGTTCAATGTTTTGTCTGAAGATACAAATTCACCAGCATTCTCAAAAAAGGCGAATATGTATGTAGTGCAACGATAAGTTCTCCTGGTAATGACTACTTATGTGGGAGACAAATGTGTTTGAATCTATTTAACATTTACAAACATTTGTTCGCAAAAGAAAACAATTTCAGAAACTAATTTATTTGTGTCTTCCCGTAAATGAAAATTTTGGAAACAAATATCTATTTTCTATTCTCAAGATGCAGCTCGACTTGTTAGAATCGCCTTTGGCCAGGAATAAATGTTTTATCGGGAAGTCGTGTGAATGTTATGGTCATTTCGGGATAAGGTAAGTAAGACTTAAATCTCATCATTTGATTTCTTGGCGATATTGGCCACGTCGCGGGCATCTTCAGTGCCTTGTATATGATTGACGGATTGTACGACACCACACTCCCTCTCAACTTTCCTTTTTAATTATTGGGAATTAGTTAAACAAAATCTACACATACATACACATCTTGTAAATTTTCTGTTATCATTGTGAAGATTATAATGTAAACATTACGCCGAAGTTCGGAGAGGGAGAAAAGTCGATGAAAGGGCAACGACTGGAAACATTGTTATGAAGGAACGTGGTAAGAAAATCGATAAAGAGGTCGGATGTGCGTGTCGTTCTTATCTCGTAAGGAAGTTCGTTTCGCCCATGACATGTCGTGGAAAGGAACGGGGAAATACGCTGATAAACCTGCGAGTTCCTCCCTGATCTCTCCTTCCGTAATTTTCCCCCAAGGATCTCATTGAAATGTGTAGGGATACGATGTGTGTTTTTGGGACACCGCTGTTCGAACTGCCCAACGGGTGTTTTTAATATAGTTTTATCACCAAGTTTTCTTTATATCATATAATCATTGCTTTGACACTTCAAGTGGTCGGCATGGAAGAATGACTTGAAAATGTTAATATACCACAGAGAATCGTAATACAGTTTGGTGCAAAATTTAATAATTAAGTTTGTCGATACGAATATAGCCGATTTTCTGTGGTTTCTCCGATCACCACCAGGTACTACCCTAACAAACGGGCCACGGATCGCGCGCGATCTTTTCTACCTCTTCCTTGTCCTATCCTCTCCCCTTGCACACACACTAACACGCACTACACAAGCACACATGCCGGGATACCGGTCGGGGGCTTAGAGCTTGTCCCGGCTGGGGCGGTGCCGCGCTGGTGGGAGATACTGCCTAGGGAAAAACCCCGCTAGCTGACGGTAGGTCGGCACGTCAACTAACAGGGTTATTAGTCCCGTAAGCGTAATGCATGTTTTAGCTCGCTTCCAAAGATATATCACCGTAACCTCCCGAGCAAAAACATGCATTACGCTTACGGGACTAATGACCCTGTTAGTTGACGTGCCCGGAATCACTAAAACAATAAATCAATCAAAAACAGCGAAGAAGGCAAAGAGGGATTGCCGAGAGAAAACGTGTAAGGCGCGGTGACAATGACGCTGAATTGGAGATAGCGTTATGAAAATTAATCATTGAAGAGAAGGCGATAAAAGAAGAGGAATTTCTACCTCGTGCTACTCGCGGTTTTGTCTGCTATCTCTGTAAGCTGTATTTTTATGATCTGAACACTTTCTGACCGTTCAGATTCTTTGTTTACAATACGAGTCCAACAATAAAGAATCATAATCTGCGGATCAATCCTAATCAAATGTAGATTGTTCACTTTAAACTGAATGGAGTTTTGCTCCATTTTTTTCTTGGAAAACTGCTTGTTTACTTTATTGTATTTTTATTGGCAGCCGTATTTATTTACGGTTATTTTAGTAACATATTTGCGTGAGCAAAAGGTGTTTGAAAAGGTTTATTTTTGAGAACTTCTTTTACCTATTTTAATTTGTACGAAAATATCGGAAGTTAATTGTCTGAATTTTTATTTAAATATGTTACCTATGTTTACAATGCTCTAAATTTTTAATGTATTGTAACACTACCGGTCACCTGGGGAACCGGATAGCGGCCCTGACGCTAGCTCAAGTCGGTGATGGAAGGAATTGTTACACAGTACGGTGGAAACACTAAATAAACACTTGTTCACTGGTAAAAATTCACATTTATTTCTGGGCAATATGATTAACATGCCCCAGGGAAGTTACACTCTTAAATTGAATAAAAAGAATAGTGGGAAAATTAGATGAAGAGAAAAAAATGAAAAGTTAGTTTTAGGAGTTAAGCTTAAAAAAAACTAAGAAGAATTATAACTAACAATTACAATGGGTGAAATTATTACTGGTCAATGTGTCAGAGCGTGACACCGCATTACGAAAAATTTACACAATAGAGCGGTAGCCCTGAACGATACTGCCTGGAAAAGGGTCTTTGTGCAGCCGGGGACGGCCGCGGCGCGGTCGAGAGGGTCGTCTGGCGGCCTCCAAAAAAAAAAATGCCTCCGGAAAAAGGCAATGGCCTCTCTCGTCGCCAGCTGGGCAGCCGCCTCGTAACGTCACGAAAAGGCTGCGATGCGTGGCTGCGTAGGCGGTGTCTAGAAGTCTAGTTGAGCTGGCGGATCTGGAAGTTCTGGTCGAAACTGGTAGTACTAGCTGAACTGGCCGAACGATCTCAGGAACGGGGTGATCAACTATGCGTCTCTCTCTGACTTTTATGATAATCGTCGAACACAACTTCGGACAGTTTAGAACTTGATCGGAGAAACATTCGCCTCTCTTTACGACGAAAACCCACCCCAGAGAAATCTCTCTCTCCACTGCAGTCGGCTCACAGCTCAAAACTCGCAGTAAAATAAGTCCCCACATAGGCATATTCGCCCGAATAATTCCCACCCCCATATAAGTTCCTCTCTCAACTGCCCTCAGTCTAATATTCAAGCTCAAAAAATAATAAGTTTTCCAGAGACACACTGGTCCTTCCCCGACGCCTAATACTCTGGCCCCGTCTGATTAATGAAAAATTTATAAGTCCGGCGGAGGCGAACCTGCCTCTGACCGACGACTAGCTCCCCGAAAGAAGCTTCTGCCCCGACTGCTCTGCCTAGAATTCAAATCCCTTCTGAAGTTCTCTCCGTCGAAATTGTATAAGGTTAACTTTTCCCCCCACCCAATTTCACTTATGTGCCCTAGCTCCTTATAAAAGTCAAGTCACTATTGGCCAAAGGTTGTTGCGCATCACGCTATTTCGACCAATCGTGATGGGAGTAGTGAAAGAAACTTCCACTCTTTGTGCTAGCTGCGAGCATGCAGTGTTGTTCCAATTCCTTCTAGAACGTCGGCCGATGCTTGCATAAGGGGGCGCGTTCGCGTGAAAGAAATTTATGAATTTGGGTTTCCCCGAAACGAGCGGGCGATCTAGAAATTTCGCAGCCGGCACAGTGAACACGTGTGCCCAGTGAATCTTTCTACGCCGACCCTCTTAACGACTACGTTAATGTGCCGGGGGCGGAAGGGACTGTCGCGATAAGTGGAGTCGCGCACGTGTGACCGTCTGCGTAATCTCTCGGCAGGAACCTGGGTGGCCGAGTCTGTTTGTTTAATTTTTGATCCGGTGAATTTCGTTTATAAAATTATGATGAAATCGGTATCGCCACAGTATTCAGTTAATTTCCAAAGCAGTTAAATACCACTTTTCGAAGCTATACCATTAATTCTATAAACCGGCTATAATTTCTCTTATATACCTATTTGAATACATGCGCAGATTATTTGCTCAAGGAATGGAGCAATGTCACTTTTACACAAACTAAGTCCACAAAACAAATTGAGAATCTAATAAGTATCATGATTTGTTAATTAATATATTTCTCTGTGTCTTGGAAGTATGCGCCTACTGTTTTTCATGGGTTGGAAACGTGTTGAATTAGATTCCATCAAGTCAAGTACGAATTCTTTGTTGAGCTAGAATAACCGTAAAAATATATTGCGTTCAAAAGTCGTAACATGATTGTGATTTTATTACGTCCATCGGGGCTGGTGATCACGGCTGTCAAAAGTGTTCTTAGAGCTTGCTCGAGAGGTCACTGAGTGTAATCCCGCGTCTCATAATAGTGAAGCCTTGCGTCATGACTCTCATGGGTGCTCCCGTTCTGCCTTTTATGACGTCCTTTTACAGCTTAACAAGTCCCTCAACACCTCTGCGTCTATAGCAGAATACTCCCCTCTTAGTACTCTCGTATTTCCTTCGCCATAGTTGTGTATGTTCTTCTTTCGTTTTTACTCTGTTTTGTTGGAAGAAACATTGCATTGTGTGTGATTTGTTCGTGCAGGCCTAATAACGATTCGTTATCAGTGGGTTTGGTTTTAAACCAAACTCTTAGCTAAAGATATATTTTAGCGTTTACTTACAATATGTTTTGTATTTCCTCAGAAGCTGGATTCTGTAGCCTGAAAGAGTGAGTCAGAGAGGAAATCGCAAAGGTTCGTTGGCTCTTTTCGGATTATTAAGATTTTTAAACAACAAAATTAATTTTCTCTTTCTTCGTGCATGTGAATGTAATGTTGTTCGTTGTAGCACTTTACTATTTTACTTTTAACTTTTTACTATTTCGTAAAATTAAATTAAAAAAAGTATTACTTTGTGTACATGGTATACCGTTAGGTATGTAGAAATTTAATTTGCTGCGCCCTGGGTGTAATACATGAGTGCATAACGGGTTGCATCATGTACAATGTGTAGGCTGAGAGAAGATGTAATATCGTAAACGAGTGCATAATGCAATATTTTCTGTAACTTTTTTAAAAGTGTTTTAAGAGAACTGAGGCAAAGATTATTAAAAAAACATCCGACTTGGTAACAAATTATCCTCTCTCTGTATATATAATTCGCTATGGTTGGATGTGACAATTACGAAACTATGAGACACACAATCTGTAAGTGTTCCGCTGCTGGATGAGGAAATCCACCCCAGATTCGAATCCAACATTTGAAGGCAAAGGAAATCGAAACAAGACGTTAATGGACAAACAAATTACATCAACACTTCGTACTTCGGAAACAATGCGTCCTAAGCCTTGAAAACAGGTTTTCACCTGTCTCGGAGAGACTCAGGTTTCGTGAAGACTGGTAAGTTATCAGGGGGCGAGAGTTTTGGGAAGTCAGGTCAGGACATGACGAGAAATGTAGGGGGTGAGGTTGGGCCTGAGTTAGGACTCCTAATAAGAAAGTTGAGGCCTGAGTTAGGACTCCTAATAAGGAGGTTGAGGCCTGAGTTAGGACCTAATATCCTTGAAAATGAAATTCGTTTGAACTTTCTATTACATTTTCCAGATTAAGTTCTTTAGGGTGTTCCCTTTCCACACAACGAGTAGTCAGAAAAGTGCAGGAATCTGAAAACTATATAATGAAATTAATGGTAAAAGTCATAATTCATTTCACGACAAAGAAATGGACTATTTTATTTTCTGCGCAATTGAATCTCAACGATTAGCATAATTAGAACGATTACTCTCGCACTAGGCTGACTAAAAAAACATATTTTGTTCAAAACATAGCTCACCAGGATTTTCCCATTGCTATTGGTCCTAATAGATAAGATACAAGGTTTCTGTCTAGTTTAATAGAAAAGTTTGTGTGTAAATCTATAAAACATTAAAGACCTACAGAAATTTAAAATACTTTTCTATCTTAATAAAAATCTTAGATTATTTCCCAGAAATTTTATATTGTTACCAAATGTTAAAGTTAGTTTATGTATGAGAGCGTAGGCTTCCGTAGCCGGAATGAGCCGGAAAATTACACGTGTACCAAATTAAAATGTACCAAAGGTAAAAAGTATGTGAAACCTGTATTTTTTTTAATGTGTGATAGTAATATAATGTCCCTCATTTTTTCTCGACATTAGTATGGACTGTTTTGTGATGTATTAAAATGTAATTTGTGGTAAAGTACGCAATATATGCAAAGTAGTTAAACCTTTTATTAAAGACCGAGTAAGACATGCTTGAAAGAAACTTTTCTAATATTATGCAATGTTTGTTTTATACTGTTTGTTTATACCTTTGGTAAACGGAAGGACCATCCTGTCTGTGTAATTTCAAGTTTCTCCGCTGATTTCTAAACAGCTGTCTCTGTCCTCTAGCCTTTCAAAAAGCATCGCGTCTGTAAACTGCTCATCGAGGGTCTTAGTCGATTGATGTCTTTGTCGGCGGCGACGTAATGCTCGTGATGGACCGGCCTGCCGTCGTGCAAGGGCTATTGTAACGGCCGCGCCCCGCGTAAGAGGCGGTCGTTAGACGCGACCAGGAGCGCGTACGGCACGCCGGGCGGCAAAGCGCCTTATTTTAAGCTCAACGCAGTGGGCCGTCACAAGCGCGTGGCAGAACAAAAACTCAAATTCGAGTACTCTTTAATCTTTTTTTAAATGTCGCTTTTCAACATCTTGGTCATTTAGCGACCACTGTGATTTTTAAATTGTAGGGAGAACATGTAGGGAGACACAAACACACACAAACAGTAAGACCGATGTGGGATTCGAGCCGAGGCAGCTACGGCCCTTCGACCTTAACCACTTCTTTAATCTTATCTCTCTAATTTGGTGGATAATTCATGCACTTTTATACCTTTTAAGTGTTAAAATTAGTTTCTACACCGGGGACGTGGCCATAATAAGATTCTCCGAATATATACCTCCCCTTTGCAAAATTCAGTAAATGTACTGCTTTAATAATAAATAATAAGCAATCATTATTTATTGTTATTAAAATATTTTAATAATATGAGGAAGACCCCTAATAAATGTACTAGAATACATTTAAAACTTTCCTGTTATGTTTGTATTGGTTTTTCATTATTTTATTCGTCAAATTCATATATTCAACAGGGTGGCCACTGTCCGGAAGTTCGGAGAAAGCCAGGGAGTTTCATTGATAAGGTAAATTCGGGGAAAATGAGGGGCGTTCCAGCATGATATTTAGAAGCCGAGGGATGTTTTGAGACATTAACGTAACTAGATATTTTTCCTTGAGAAGCATTAGAAAAGTTATCTCTTGACTCAAGGTTGTGTAACGCAAATATCTTTAATTTTGTTATTTCGTGGCAAAATCAAAGAGTTGACAAATTAGTATCAGTTTCCCACTTCTTGATTTATTTAGAATGTTTTTAAAATGGTAATAGAGGTGTCCTAGAAATCTTACCTGCGTATTTTTTTTTAAAAGCACGGGTAAATAAGGAAAGGTCATGGAAAGTTTTTTCCAAGAAAAACGGCCATCCTGTATAATAGATATGCAAGATATATGGACAAATATAATAAGAGTAATAATAATAATAATAATAATAATATGTTGTTAGAATGTTTAGTTGGGTCATAACGTACCGTCCTCGTCGTCGTAAAAAAACTGGAATGCAATAGGGACATTCCAGCGGATTTCAGTGCGTGTTCGAAATAGGTAGATGTATTAAGGAATTATCGTTTTCTCGTAATCAGTAATTAAATTTTGTTATGTTACTATTAAACAAATGCTTTTATAATTATGATGAAGATCCGATAACCCAAATTACTGTGGTGAAATGTAGTTTTCTTTGTATTTGTGTAGTTTTCCTTGTATTTGAGTTTTCTTGCTTTTTTCGCCAAACCTGCCGGGCAGAATTGAAAATATTAAGATATTCATATGTGCTCTTTTTTACATTTTCACTCATGGATTATTATTTCCTTTGTAAAGGAGATGAATTAAAGAGAAGAATGTGCCCATATGTTCAGTACATGTAACAATTCTGAATTTTTTTCTTAAGAACTGAAAGTTACATTTCAAAATGTGGTTCAAATGTACATACAATTCTGAAATTTCACCAGGTTTATGATTCAGAACTAGATAACTAGTTTTTTTGAGAAGGGAAAGCGAAGTCTTTCGAATTAACATGGAAGGGATAGCGCCTTGCGGAACCCCTCAAAAGCACTCGCAGCTCCTTTTGATTCACCGCTGTTTCGGTCCGCGCGCTTGCCCGTCATGTCGGGCCCAGTGCGCGCTGCCCTGAACGCGCGTCTTGTCCACCCGGCACAAAGCCGGCTATTGGGGGCGCGCGCTCTTCAGCTCGTCGGCGGGCCGGCGTGCTCGTCCTTTCTTCTTGCCCAAGCGGCTGTGAAGGCATTTTTGCACTTGGCCACCCGTGCATCGCCGCTGCCGCCTCCGAGCTTGCCGGCGCGCCGGCCGCTACCTGGCGCCGCGCAGACGACTAGGACTGTCTGATTGAGTATTGAATATTTTGTTTCCGGACGCGTTATCTGCTGCAATCGTTTGTCGCGTAAGTGTATTGCATGTTGTATCCAGGGAGCTGGCGGTGTTCCTCCTCAGATGGAACGTGAGATCTGCTGCGACCTGCATGTCGGCATGTTCAGGTATCTCCGTCAGCGTGGAACTGCGCCCCGCCGGAGCAAGCTCTAAGCTTCCGACAGGTGTGGGAGTGTAGTGCGTATGTGTGCGTGGAAGGGGAGGTGATGAGATACAGATGCGCGCGGTCCGTAGCCCTTATGTTAATATGCATCGCTGGTATTTGCGTGTTATTGATACGAAAACCACCGAACCAGATAACCAGCTGCTAGAATTATCCTCGTGTCAGCGGATGAATTGACCTAGCTAAGAAGCTGATGTCAAAAATCCGCCACCGTCGAGACTCGAACACTATGACTTCCCGGTCAGAGGCACCGCATCGGCAACAGCTGTTGCCCTGAGCCATTGCAGTCGGTAGGGCTGTCCGTGGTTTGCGCACGCGTCTCTCTGCTCGTGAACCCATTTCGGGTAGGAATTGTACGCGCAATCGTCGTTCCTCTCCGTTCCTCCTCTGCTATCGATAAGAGGAATATCCAGCAAGAAGGTTCGGAATCGGAAGACGTAAGGCACCTCTGTAGGGGTTCAAAAGAAAGCACGAATAGTTGTGAAGTGGATTTTCTTTAACATTTATAAAGTGAAACCAGGTTAAATAATAGTTTTAAAAAATGTGTCCCTAAAGTGACTTCACTATACTTAATCAACTTGTACACATTTACTATATACATTATTGCATTTTAGATCTCTTTTCAAGAACATCGACATGGTTTCAAGTTGTTGGCTTCCACTAGAAAATGCTCTGATTTTATTGAATCAACAGACGGGTTTTATGGCTGTTTTCATGAAGGGTTAACCATGGAAATCAACTGCTCACATATGTGTGTAGAACCAACCCACAAAGAAGCAGTAACAAATAATAAATCATTTACGGATCACCAAGTAAGCGTGTCTACTCCTTCCCTAACTGTCACTGTCGACGCTTTGCGCAGTAACTACCCCATTAATCGCTTCGTTATTCCCCTTCTCCTCACCTGATTGGCTAGTTGCCGGCTAGCGCTCGCGCTTGAAGACCGCTGTTTCGTCAGGCCTTCTCTAGGGTGTTACTCCAATTCGAAGTTGCAGAGAAGACTCGTGTGTTGGAAGTGATCCCAAACTATGACTCCGTAATTGAATGCTAGAGGTGTTGAGTGCCAAAATTCTGTTTTTGCAGAAAATACTTTTAAATTAAATATTTTTAGAAAAATTTGTACAAGTAGAAATTACATCAGAGCTTTTAGATATAAGAGTATTGAAACGCAGGAAGATCATAATGAAGCGAAAATAAGGAGTTCCAAAATGCCACAATGAGAAAATAATTAAATGAAGATGTGGAGTTCTGCCTCCGAAATGTTTTTTTCAAACAATTGTACATTTCTTCGCTGTTTCATCTAAGAGAAATATTGCGATCTTCGGTTATCCAATAACTTACGAAATTCCGAAGAATGCCGTTATTGAATGAGAAATGATTGAAAGTCATTAAAACATGTGCTTGTGTATGATAACAATTGGTATTGGTGCATGTCTGGATCACGTACTCATACACCACGAAGTGCTGGCTTGCCTCATCAGATGTCGTACGTAGAGAAGCAGAACTAGGCGAGACCTGAAGGAGTAGCGGGCCCGCAGGGATACTAACATAGAGAGGTATAAAACTTTACATCTACGAGTTCATATCCAGAGACGGAGTTCTGGAGAGTATAAGCCGGCTGCAGCGGGTAGAAGCCACAGCTTGTGTTCGAGCCGAAGAGTTCCATTGCAACGATGTGATGTGATGCGTGGATAAGACTGAGCACGCTTTTAGTGTGCGACGAAACGCTTCGGTGCGAGTAAACTAAGTTCAAGAGGGGCGAGAGGCTCCTCCGAACTACTCTTGCATTGCATTGGAAAAATATTTCGTCACAAAAAGGTACCCCAAAATATTTGCGTCAGGCAATTTTGTGACAGTTCACATCGTCAACATTTGGAAAGTATAAATTTGGAATGACATTATCAACATTTTACCACTCCATTCATAGACTAATGGGGAAGCAGAGGTTACCGGACACATTTAAAGCACTTGGTGAAGAGGTTACTAAATTACATGCACTGTACATAATTTAGCTACAAACTTTACTTACACTATTACAGCTCGTAGAAATTCTTAAACCCAATATTGTGGGCAAGTCAAAATTCAATTCTGGCCTAAAGTAACTGGTAAAAGGCATTAAGAGGCAACTCGTCATGGGCCCCAGCAATTTTTTAGGAACTCGCGAGAGATACTGTGCGGAGTAAGAACACAAGAGAAAATAGTCGCTAAACAGCAGGATAGAATACTCGAAACGTAGTTTGATATATTGCTGAATCTCGAAGCTGTGGAAGAGGAAAGGGAGAGGCCATAGCACAATTCAGAATTCCTCTTTCATTCTTTTCCAGCGGGCATAGGGCAGGGAAGCCCAAAAGGAGCAGCCAGAGGAGCAGCATCGATGGGTGGACCCAGAGGAGATCACAAAGCAGCCTTCGGAGGAGCAGCCAGACGCGAAGGAAGCGGCGACATCAGCCCGTTCGGCGCGCGAGTTTTTTTTTTTACAAACATTTAAAGTAAAGGGATAAATGGAACGCGTGGAATTCGCTATATAATGTATAGACTGAACTGTTTAATCGATGGTGATTCAAAATGCTGTACGGATCATGGTAGTTTAAAAAACTCCACGTTGATATGGTGAGTTTGATTTGGTTTGCTTGCGCATTTCCAAGTCGACGGTGAGGAGGCGGCTTGGGGCCTAAGCCTTTAACAATTAACATCCTCCTGTGCAGCCAACGCAAAGTGTTCAATATATTAAACGCCAACATACAGATAGGGTTTATTCATACTCACGTGTTCGCGTAGCTTTTACGTAGTCAAGTATTTCTACTTAATGATATAGTGGCATTTCACACGTGTTCCATTTATCCATTTATCTGTTTGTTTAAAAAATACTCACCTATGGCGAGGCACAGATGCGACTTCCTACACCCTTCATCAAGGAAGTGGTGGCTGGGCACCGCAACTGGATTCGGCGCCGGTGCTGGCCTCGTCAGATGACACAAATGTGAAATCAGAAGAAACTACTTTTCTGCCTGAAGGAATAGGCCGCCCAATTGTAAATCCCTCGAGAAGGTAGTAGCCTCGTTCTCCGCAGCGATTTCGGTTGTATTCAAAAGCCGGCAACAGCACTTCAGCTGTCTTCTGCTCTCGAGTTCCAACTCGGAGGTTTCAGCGCAGCACTGCTACATAGCGACATTGCATGCTCAAGAGAGAGGACGACCCGCCGCGATTCAGTGGTACGATTCATCGGTGAGTGCGAACCATGGACATTGGTGCAAGAATGACGTGTGGCAATTTTCGGAGTGTGTCAACTTTGGAAGAGAAACTTGTAGGAAAAGGATTCTGTAATGGTATAGCTTTTTTGAAGAAAAATACTTATTTTCAGTAGATGATAGCAATGTATTTTTTATTGGTCAGTGCGATATTTATTCTGTTAATAAGTGCGTTAATTAGGGTTTTAGCCTATCAGAAATGTTCTGTACACTGTAAATTAACACGCTGTTCTGTACGCTCTAAAATGAGTTATCAATAAAGTATTTTGTCGGTTTTTTTTTCTTTTTTTTTTCAAAATCTCTTTCTCTGTGCAGTTTCTTTGGTTTTAGTACAGGCGAGTCATGATGAAAACATTCATTCGATCCAGTTGTTACCACACTATAAGTTTTATTTAACTACTGACATCAATTTTGTTGCAAATCATAGAAGCTCCTCCTCAACGTCTATTTGGTTTTCTAATAAGCATCCAGGCATTTTGTTACAGATTTGAAACTATTGTTCTAAGATTCACATAATGAGTAATCTTTAGAGTTTGTATTAAATGGAAAAGTAGCTTAGCACATCAATTGCTTTGAGATCATGGGCCTGCGGTGCATCTGCCTGGGAGGTCCTAGGGTTCGAGAGAACAGTCTCGTCTACGGTGACAAGATTATCGACAATAGCTACAAAGCAGGGATGAATTCAGCCGCCGCGCCGTCTGGAGGAGTATTCTAGCGGTTGGCTGATGTGATCGGTATTTTTCTGTGGTTTCTCGGGTTAATACCGAGCGAATGTCGGAGCAGTATTCTAACAATGGGGCCACGGACCGCGCGCGATCTTTCTTTCCCTTTCTTGTTCTGTCCTCAGCCCTTATTTGCACACACTACCACACATGCCGGGGAACCAGTAGGGTGCTTAACGTTTGTCCCGGTAGTGGTGGAGCCACGCTGGGAAACTTGAATAGTAACATCCTGTAAGCCCACGGGCAGGTCGGTGCCTGATCTCACCATCTATTGAGGGAAGATTACTGCAACCTCCCATCATAAAAATATGCCCTACACTTACGGGACTAATGACCATAGCAATAGACGCGCCTGAAACGCGAAGTAATCAATCGATCCAGGCTTACATTCCCATGCAAGCCTCCACTCCTCCGCCTCCGCAGCGCCGCCGCCACTTCCACTGCGGACTCTTCCGCCAATCCCACCCACCCCAGCCGCTAAGCTTGCGCTCACGCTACTCGTACAGCGCCCTGCCTCCAACCTTGCCTCCTCCGGCAGTGTCTCCGCCCTACCCCCGCCCTGGCGACGGCGGCGGCGCGGTCCACGCGTACGGGCCTGTCGGAGGCACGCGGCTCCCGGCGCGCCGGTGAACACGCTCTCGGGGCTGTCGCGGCTTGTCGTGGTCCGCCGCTGGCTGCGCTGGATCCGACATGATCGATGGCGGCGCGCGCGGAAGGCGGGCGGGCGGGCTTCCCAGGAAGCGCGCTGCCCTCCCCCCTCCCTCGACCCTCCTCCGCCCCCGATGCGCCTCGAGCACTTAAGCTCCTGCGGAGTCGTGGCTTTTTGAAAACGGCCATCTCCAGCACAATCGGATCCCCGACTATCGAATTTCTGTAAATCGGAATTCGGCCTCTGGCGATTCAGGAAAGTTATAATTAAAAAAAAGCATTTCATTTTGTTGGAAACAATTTGTATGTGTGGACTTAAGTGTACAAAAAGTAAACACTGATTAGCGTATTATGTAAAATTATAGATTTAATTTTTTTTAAAAATTGGTTGATGAATAATGTAAAAAATATGGGAGAGGGTAAAGATAAGATGTTTGTTAGAGTATTTGTTTGCCAAAATTTCTTATTTAACATTGTTAATATTTTTTCTTTGAAAAGAAACAGGCAGTCTTGATCAAACTGCTCTATATTGCAAAGATGGTATATTGGGCAGCAGTGACAATTACTGAAACACTTCTTTACGAAAATTAAAAAAACAAATATATTGAATATATATTGAAATTGAAAATAAATTTGTTTAATTTTATTTATTTGTTTACGTTTTCCTCTAATGTCTGGCTCCAACTGCGTAAGACTGCTTATTTTTACTTTTTCGCCTTACTTCGAAAGAAGAGAAAGTATTGTACTCGTGTACCGGAAATAGGTGATTTTCGACAAAAAAATCACGTATGGCCGGGCCCTGGTAATGAAAAAGTTGATAAATCGTATTCCTGAATGTTGTAAATTACATTGTGTTACACGTTCTGTAGTCGGAATCCATGTTTAGTGCGTTCTTGATACCAAATAATCAGTTGTCTGCAAACGTCTCTCAGTAGTCAACGCTAGTGCCTAAACCGTTCATTTTCACCAGAATTAATATTACCCCATCGATCTGAACGAACCCGAAGCTCTGCTAGTTTGAATCGGATATTTTGTTTTTTAATGGTACTTTACATGAAACTTCAAACACATTTCCAAAATTTTCTGAAAAATTGCTCCAATTTTTTTGATTATACTGTGACCTCGGATTGTGTAAAGAACGCTTAAAAATGGCGTCTGTCTCGTTTTCATTGAAATATATGAATGTTCAAAATTCCAAAAGATCAAAATGTTTTTCGGTCTCTTGCTACTACTGCATATTGAAGATAGAGATTTTTTCTTAATGAGTCTGTTTATTCCAAGACAAAGCTCTAAATAAGGTAGCATACATTTTTAGTAATATAAGTACTTTTTGCGTAACTTAGCGTGAAACATACGCAAATTGTAAACATTATTTTCTGAAAAATGTTCTAAATTTTTTCTTGTTAATTTTCCCCTTGAATGTATCAAAGGAGGGTAAAAACAGTTTTGGTGGTCCCGTTTTCGGTAAACTCTGTATTTTGGAAAATTGCAAACACATATCGTTGCAAAAGTACAAAATTGAAGATAGTGATGTTTTCTTAAATAAAATCTGTTATAGAAAAAATATATTTTAAAAAAGGTCACCTTCATGTTAGAAAAAAAGCTATTCGCGTAATTTCTGCTTGAAGATAATATAATTTGTAAAAGATAAACAGTGTTTAAACAATTTTTTTTCCACAGATAGAACAAAGGACGTTTAAAACTGGCGCAGGTCTCATTTTCGTTGAACTCTGTGAATTTCCGAAAGTTGTAAAAGTGAGAAATAATGCAAGAAAATATGTGCTGTTGTAGCACCATTAGTTCTATAGAGAAACCGTCTCGGACTCGCTTGAATCTTGTACATCTTGCTTGACATCTTGACCATGTGTCAATAAGATCGTGAGAGTTGTATTGGTATATTTGCTTACTGACGTTAAGTAATTTAGGTTTAATCCAGTGTTTCCCAACGCGACGGCATCGCCCCCGTAGGGGTTGATGAAATTTAAACGGGGTCACTAATAATCAAAGGATCGAATGTGGTGTCGATAGCCGAATAAGCGCCGGCAATTGATTGACGTAATGAAGATCCTTTTGATTACAAAAAATATTGTTGTTTGTTTTCTTATATGAAAACAAACATTTTTCAAAACATCTAATAACACTTTTTTATATTTCTAAAAATTGGATATTATATTAGTACCCCCAAAATACTAAAAAAATCCTCATAAATCATTATTTCAAAATTTTGTTCACATTACTTGTCTAATTGTGCAATTATTTATGCTATGATTAATTTGCATGCTTTATATTATAGATAAAAGTCAAGAGGTTGATGAAGCAAATCGTAATTGAAAAGGGGGCGACGCAAGAAAAAGTTTGGGAATCGCTGGTTTAATCTGTGTCTTGTTAAGGTCATCTGATATCCATATTGTATTCAATCACGGCAGTATGAGTAACTGATAAAACTCTACAAAGTTTTGTTAAGAGGAATCTAAAATTATATATAATACATAAACACTGTCCTTTAAAAACGAAACTCATCGAGATCAATGACTGTAGAGCTTGTCGCTGACGTCGTACAGCTTTAACAATTGGGCAACAATTTCTAAAATCCGGCAGAATTGAACTTGTAAAATTCATTTGCTCTGTTATTTGTATGTAACGTGAAATGTTTTGAAGGTTGTCTACCTCCCACAAAGGACATATTAAATTTTTTAGAAACTTTTCTATTTTCAAGACAGAAATGTCGTTCTCACTGCAGTTTAATGTGTTCGTTTGTTTCCATTCCCCTGTCTCATAATTCTTTACGAAACAATATTGAGTGCACGTGAAAGGAAAACCGTTTGTAGGTTGACCAACTGATGATTTATGTTACACATTGATTCTCATTATTCATGTTTGAAACCTTTTCGGCCTGGAAATTATTCGAAACGCTTTATTCCGTCCCACATGAAACAGTGGAGTGATCAATGCCCACTTTCGTACTGTAACGAATTTGCATTATTTATGGCACCATTTAAGCCCATTTAAATGAAACGAGGTTGAAGAACGGCGTGAAACGCTATTGAGTTAATTGTGTTGCTTGTTCGATATATCGGCGCTGAAACGCGTTTAGTTCAGGAATCATTGTCACATAGGCGGAAAACAGCTCATGGAACGGGAAAGAGGGTGAAGAGAAACCCCGTCCAACTTCCCTTTCAGAGGCGCGTGGGGAACGTGTTGATGTCAACCGCCGCTGTGGAGCAGAATTCATGATTGGCGAAATCGCGGGCTATTGAGCTTGCTCGCCCCCGTGCTACATACCACCCGCTACCATCCTCGGCAGCCTTCACGCTGGCCTCTCCACTCGCGGTCTGTGTTGCCGATTCTCCTGATTCTGCTCCGAAATTGTAAGGAATTGCTCTGTTAACGTCTATTATCTCGTTATAGTTGCAAAAGTATTCTCTTTTTTTTTTAAACACAATTTTAGTTTTTCAATGTATTTGCATTTTCCGCTTCATCAAGCTGGGTTTTCCGAGCGAAGGAGAAACTCCTGTTCATACAATTGAAACTCTACGCTTGTTACTTGCTACTACTTGTTCTATGTTGGTAGTATATTTATTTATTATTAACAGGATAAATTCCTGACGGAATTCTATAATTATCATGGTAATGACAAAATTCGTATATTAGCTCTAATCGGTTGTATTATGTTAGTCCCTTTGCGCTAGTTCTATTATTTTAATAGTTCAAATTAAACTAAACTTAGAATGATGGAATATATTAATTAGAAGAGGGCAGTGCATAATGAGACAACACTTTAATTGTGTCATTTCAAAACTGTAATGTTTTGCCCGAATTTCAGCCCTTTTCAGCTGTATACCATGTCTCATTATCTCCATACTCTCTACTAGTTTTGTACTATTGTCCCATCTAGTAGAAAGTGCTTTACGAGTCGAAATAGATTTATTATGTTGATTTGAGGTATATTACTAGTAATTATTGGTACAAAAATAAAATTTGTAACTGTAAGTGAGTTATCCTACACGTTTACACGTACCTAACGTATTTGTGCTTGGCGTTTGAGAATTACGTGATTCCGCCGAGGGAGGTCCTCATATGACATCCAACAGTAGCAGCTTTTCCATTGACGTTCTCAACACTTATTGCCATTTAATTAAGAAATGAGCGTAGAGTTTCATACCAGCTGAGCGCTTCTACCATGCATTTGTGACATCTAACATCAACATTTCCCCAAAGTATCCAGACAGTGTAAGTATCAGACAACAAATATCAAAAGTATAGAACTGAAATCTGGTATTCGCTTTATATTTCCCCCGAAAGATCATTCAACCCGCACGTGGCAAGGGCATTAAAGCGCGGCCATGCTGCCCCTGCGGAAAATATAACGTATAGTTAGTATTCGCAATGTTATTAATTATAAAATTTGACGTATTATCACATTTTCATTACTTTGTTTTATAGTAAGGAATTATTATACGCATGAATACCAGTGTATCTGGGAAACATAGAGATTCGACCTATCCAATAAAACGTGATATTGAAATGGAAGTTATTTATAAAATTTGGGGTCAGGACAAATGTTCCTAATTTTTTTATAAATGTTTCTGTTTCTGATTTGTTGACGAGTTTCGTGTTTCCTAGGAGAGTCCGATGTTATTCCTGGGAAGAATCTTTGGCCATTAAGCGTTTTATTACTAAATAGTTATTTATTGTGTGTAATTTTCATATTAAGCACAAATTCTGAAAATTTGTGAATTTTTTGCTATTTGATACATTTTTAGCGGGTTTAATGATTTCATGCGAGTATAATTTGACATGGGCGACAACGAGCATGAATGTTGAAGTATCTTAAACCTCTAATAAATGAATTTTCATCTTTTAATCTCTCATCTTTAATTATTATTATAATACTAATTATTAACATTGATAATATTCATCTTCATATTTCACGATATGTTTCTCTTCTCTGTTCTCTTCCGGTAAAAATATTGTAAGGCTCGGTTAATTCCAAAGGCAGCTTATTATTCTTTTTTGGCTCGAAGGCGGGCGCGTTTGATTAAACTATGGTATGTACAGAATGAATTGCGTAGCGTTTACTTTACTGTTGGATTCATTGCGTCACATTAACTTTTCGTTAGTATTATTTGGGTTTCGGGAGTGGCGGCGGGCAGTGCGCATTTGCAGTCAGTGCATCCAGTATCCATTAGCCTGTAATGGTTAAATGGAAGTGTGCTGCTGGCGCCGGGCGTGCGTCGCGGGGGCAGGCGCCCTCGCTGACAGGGCCGTTCTCCGCGCGTGGGCCGCCGCCGGCGCGGTGGGCGGGGCTCGTTTTCGGCTTGTTTCGGTTTGTTTCCTGCGCGTCGCGTTACGCCGCTTCGTCCGCGCCGGCCGCTTCCGCTTCGCTTTCGCGTTTCCCCGGCCGGAAAAAAATGGGGTGGAACGTCCATTGTTTCGCAATGGAAGTCGCGCGATTTTTGCTCATCCCGCTTCGGGTGCGTCGATCTGATTGTTGTTGGCCCGGCGAGGGCGCGAGCGCGGTCGAGCGGACTCCGCCCACAGCTACCGACGCCCCGCCCCCACTCACCCCCGTCACCGCCACCCCACTCGTCGCGATCCCCGCTGCCACCCGCCTCCACCGACGACTCCGACGTCATCCCCGCGCTCTCCATAGTACCCTGGTGCCTCAGCGGCCCCCGCGATAATCGCCGTCCTCTCTCCCGGCTCCCCCGACCTTGTGTCTCCCATTCCACCCTGTCACAGTGTCCATCGCCGTGGCCGCCACCCACCCGTTCTTGCTGCTCTTGTCACCGTCGCCGCCCGGTCCCGCCGCTCCCCTCGCCTCTGCCGCTGTCGCGACTCGCCGAAGCAAATATTGGGTCCGGGCGAAATGACATGTGTGGAATATCTGTTAAATTGGACAGATAGATTATATAGCGGGGCCTCCGCGCTCTCGTTCGCGGCTGGGTGGCCGGTGCGATCCGTTATCCAGCCCGAGCGGCAATTACTTCCTCGGCCGGGTTTCAAACAGCCTTATTTGGACTGTAAAAAGATGATTGGTTGGCGCGTCGTTGCGATCGCTTCGCGTTGTGATCGCCCGCCCGCCGATTCTTTATTGCTTTGTCATCGAGACGGCGATTTGTGTTTTGTGATTGTGAACGCCGTCCGCGGACGAGGTCGCTCGGCCGGCCGGCCGACCGGCCGTGCCCAGCAGTCAGCATGGGGGTAGGGGTGGGGTGTTGTCGCGAAGGTCGGAGCCCACGAACGGGAGGAAGGGTGCTCAACAGCTGAATAACGCACTGATCGCACTTTTGCGGAGAGGCGAAGTTTGGATATGTGATAAGCTCTTCTAACGACGTAGCGAAGATTACCTGCGGAATTGAATGGAGCGAAAATGGTGGTCATTTTTAACTCGTGTGCTTTTTTTAACACGTAGCGAATTACGCAAAGAAGGAGCTTTTTATTCTACATATAGGAATTGGGTAATCTCATGTGTCCGTCCGCCACTCTGGACTCCACTCTAGACCCCTTCCAGTACATTGTTAGGGGCAAGTGTTTGGTCATTCGTTCTACTGGTGGTGAATTACCCTTCTAATCTAATTTTTAAATAATCAAAATAATATGGAAATATTTAAAAAAATGTTTAATGCGTCGGAGACGTCTGACTAAGCTAGTATTACAGGATTTATTTTGTATAACGTATTAGTTTTGTTTTGCTTTACATATATAATGCATTTACTCTGCAGAGAAATCAGCTTGACCATCAGAAAATTTATTGATGGCATTTGTTTAAAGAATCATTAATTTCTTTGTTAAATTATGTGGAAGATTGATGGAAGAGCGTTTTATGATTTTTAGTAGGCTATTATATCTCAATTGTATGCTTCTCTCCGATGTGAAAGTTTTCAAAGAAGTCGATTATTAAATAAACCATTAGAAATTGTCCTGTGGAAACGACGAAACTGGTGTGATCAGAAACTATGGTTGATTCTCGTTTTGTTTCTGCATCAGTGCTTTACTTTCGTTTTCCATTTCGCCCACTTATGTTCTTGATTTAAACATTCATTCGCATCATCCTCTTCCTTGTATTTGTTCAGAAACTTCCATCCTACCTCACATCTTACTTCAGCGTTATGCAAGTTTTTTAAGGTGGATATATTCATATGTAGGTTCCTAGAGAATGCTCGCTGTCTTGAGACAAACTTTCTCTGACCAATCTTAATGAAAGGAATTCTAAAATTGTGATGGAGGAATATTCAATACTGTTGTTACTTTTTAGGGGTTTGAAGCAAAAATTCGTGGAGCTAAAACTCAAAAAAAAAAAAAAAAAAAAAAAAAAACAACAACAACAACTAAGAGTCCTTACTAGCATTTCTTCATATCCTGACGAATATATGAAGTGTTATGTGCATTTAAAAAGTTACTTAGCGAAAACCACACCGTTTTCTGCTTTACCGAACATCAAATGCCCTCTTAAGTTGCGAGATCTCCATACAAGAAAGTCTCACACTTTCAGATTAGAAAAGTTAAACCTTGAGACCTCGCCGAATATCTGCGAGTTTTGTGAACATTGAAGCTAGTTTCATACAGGTTACGGAGAGTTCCGTTCTACGTGTTGAATTCTGAAGATATTCTGAAGAAAACATGATTATTATAGTAGGAAAGCTGACGAACTTTATAAAAAATACGGAAATTAATGTTTTCAATAATTTAATTTTATTTTACTTGATTTTGTGTATTAAATGATTTGTACAAATCTAGTGAATCGAACGTGACATAGGCGATGATATCGGTCGCCGTGGAAAGGGTAGGAAACGATTTTGTATGTTAGTGAAAGAGTTGAAAAAGGGGCACAAGCTGATGCATTTAATAATATCATAAATGTCTGACAAATTCCTATTTTTGTGTGTGCGTGTGTTTGTGTGTGTGTGTGGGGGGGGGGAGTATACTGGCTTCTCTATGTGTGTCGAAGACTGAACTCAAAGTTATTTAGCAGCATGTATATTTAACTCCCTCACCCGTACCAATATGTGCCTCGCCACTCGACTGTTGACTCACACATCCCTGTCCTCTTTACCGACATTCCTCTCTTCCTCTCGCCTTTTGACCTCTCATCCGCTTCCCTCTCCCTTCTCTGAATGGCTCTTCACCAATATATGGTTGCTCCCTCCTAGACTGTGGTCTCTTTCCCGCCCTTTACCTTTCTTTTTCTAGTCTCTCACACATCATTCGTCCATCGTTCGTTCCTCACTCGACCCTTGTTGGTCCCTCTTTTCGCCCCCCCCGCTCTTAACCCGATTGCCCCCTGTTGCCCGTTCCTCGCCCGCTCCTAGCCCGCTACTTGCCCGTCTCTCGCCCGTCCCTCGCCCGTCCCTCGCCCGTCCCTCGCCCGTCCCTCTCCCGTCCCTCTCCCGTCCCTTTCCCGTCCCTTTCCCGTCCCCCTCCCGTCCCTGTCTGACCCTCGCCCACCCCTCGCCCACCCCTCGCCCGCCACTCGCCCGCCCCTCGCCCGCCCCTCGCCCGCCCCTCGCCCGCCCTTCGCCCGCCCCTCGCCCGCCCTTCGCCCGCCCCTCGCCCGCCCCTCGCCGCCCCTCGCCGCCCCTCGCCCGTCCCTCCCTCACCTCTTGCTCTCGCCACCCCACCCAGCCTGGAGGCATGTCGTACGCCACGTCCGCCGCCTGCCAGCCTGCTTGAAAGTCGAGCCCAGCCGCGGGCAGTTTGTCTCGCGGCCCGCCCCGCCCTGCCCCGTCCCGCCCTGCCCCGCGCGTCGATAAGGGCAGCGGCGGCTGCGGGGACGTTTGCGCGGGAGCAGTGGGAGGAACGAGGTCGCAGGACCGCAAGCTGCAAGGGGAAAGGAGCTGGGAGGTGAACCGATGGACCTAGAAGCTCATGGAGAAGCCGTCAATATGTGCGAGCTTGCATTGAAGGCATGTTTCGCGTGCAACGCAGGAGTACGTACTATCATCACGGGTGTATTTCATCAGCCTCGTTACTTCATTCGGAAACGAGAGTGGCGTTGGAAGCTGTTAGTAATGAATATATTCGCGTACTTTCGGCCCTTGTAAATAATGAATGTTTTACGTTAAGATACGTTTTTGTCCGATTAGTTGTTATAGACTGTAATTGGAGTAGTTTTAGAATCAAATGTTTACATTTAAGCGTTGCTCCAGAAATGTTTATTTTTGGTCTGACATGCGAGAACTGACGAAAAATAAGGTTATTGTGAGAAAGTTAATCTGAAGACGAAATTAAACTGCCAAATCTGAGGGGTCTGTCTAACTAAGAGAAGCGTCTTTCCGGAGGGAGGCGTGGTGCGTTCGCGACGAGCCGCGGAAGCAGCGGGCGGCGGGGCGGGGTTGTGGCTTCCGCAGCTGGCTTACGCGCGTGGGCGAGGGTGTGAGTGGTAGCGAACAGAATCCGGCTCGATTGCGCGCTGCTCGGCCGAGCGATAGCCTGCGCCGCCGGGGCTCCCCAGCGCCAGCGGAGGGTTTACTCCGCACCCTTCCCCCTCCGGCAGATAGCACCCGGCCACGCGGTGGCGCTCGCCGTTGCCGCTGCGGCCGCGTCGCTCTGTTCGTATTTAGCTCCCACCGCTGCTTCCCTTGCCGCCATCTCCGCGTTGTGATGCTCGTGACCGAGAGGTCCTAGGGTTCAAGTCGCAACGGTGACAGGATTTTCGATACTAGATGGCTGGGTCGAATTCAGACAATGTGTTGGTAATTGAAGCAGCTCTGATCGGGTTTCTCCCATCAACACCAGGCAAATGCAGAAGCGTTACCCTAACGAACGGGCCCCGGACTGCGCGCGATCTTTCATTCCCCTTCCTTGTTCTATCCTCACCCCTCTCTTACACTTACACTCACATGGACTACACCGCCACACGTGTCGAGGGACCAGTCAGGAGCCTAGAGCTTGTCCCAGCTAGGGTGGTGCACTGCTGGTTGGAGATACTTGATTGGGGAAAATCCCTGGAAGCAGACGTATGTCGGCGCTAGATTTCGCCGTCCAGCTGGGGAAGATCAACGCCACCTCCCGCAATGAAAATATGCGCTACATTTACGGGACTAATGACCGCAACCGTTGACGCGCCCGGTATCTCCAATCAATCCATCAATCAAACCATCTCCGCGTAAGTGGGTGTCATACCTTTTTCCAACTAGGGATGCGACATTGTCAACAAAACATTGATATATCAAAACTTCGATGTTTAAATTTTAAAAATCGATGATGAAAATACATCGACCTTAAACTTTTGACGTTTTACATGGATATTAGTAGCCTCTTAACATCAGTGTTCATATGAGTGGGGAGAGATTTCATTTCACGAGTTTATTTATTTGTAGTTGAGACTAACAATTTTTCAGAACACTGAACAAAAGTGTTATTATTTGTTTGGATAATATATACATTTTTCATATATTTATCAACAATAAATCAACTGACTTATTTGTTACCCTCTGCTTTGAAGAATGTTCAATTTATGGATACCTGAAAATTATTATTGGTTTTTTTAGTATATTTTTTTTTCGTTCAAAAATCTCAACCAAGTAGAAATATTGCGACACAATATATATATTGTAGCGATACCAATTTCCTCATACAAAATTTCATAAGGCTGAGGGCAGTTGGGAGAATGAACAGACGGCGTTGCACGTGCAACCTCGCTTATCGCGACACCCGTTTGCGCCCCGGGCACATTAAGAAAGTCGTTACAAGGGTCAGTCGTCGAAAGATTCACTGAGAGGCACGTGTTCGCATGGCCAGCTGCGAACCTTCTAGAACGCTCACTTACATCCAGGGAATCCCAGAGCGATAAATTCTTTCACGGACAACGCCTGCCTTGTGCAAGCATGGCCGGTGTTCTAGAAGGAATAAGAAAATTCTGGACGCTCACAGTGACACAAAGAGTTGAAACTTCCTTCACTACTCCCGTCACGATTGGCTGAAATAGTGTAATGCGCAACTACCTTTGGCCAATAGCGACGCGACTATCATAAGGAGCTGGAACATACGAGAAAACGAGCGGGGGTAAAAGTTGACCTAATACAATTTCGAGTGAGAGAATATCAGAAGGGCCAGAGCATCAGACGGGGCCGGAGCATTCAAGGCAGGGCAGTCGGGAGAGAAACTTCTCTGGAGGGGAGAGCTATTCACCGATCAGAGGCAAGTGCGCCTCTGATGGACTTAGAAAAAAACTTCGGTGTGGGCTATTGTAAAAGGGCTGAGTAGAGTGGGCAGAGAAAATTCTCTGAAGCGGGAATCAGTTGCAAAGTGAGGCGAATGTGTCTCTGCAGGATTTCTAGACTTTCCAAAGTTGTAATTGTGAATCATCACGAGTATCAGAAGAATCCGTGATTGGTTACTACGCTCTTGAAATCGAGAGTGACTCCTGGCCGCTCCCGCGTTCAACCAGACAACACTACTAGACGCCGTCAACGCAGCCACGCGTCGCCGCCCCTGTGGTGACGTCACGACCCGACCGCCAGCTGGTGGCCCGAGAGGCCACCGACCTCCGCTGAATTCTTCCGAAGGACGGCAGCCGTTTCCTCGCCCGCGCCGCGCCCTCCCCAGGCGCGCAGAAACCCTTTCCAGGCAGTATTTTTCAATGGGCATTCGTCCCGTGTAAAGTTTTGTAATGCGGCGCCGCGCTATGGCGCATCGATTTGTAACTTTTGTATTTTGCCATTGTAATGTTAATTATAAGTCTTCCTAATTTTTAAGCTTTACTCTGAATACTAACTTTTCATCTTCTTTTCTTTCCACCTAATTTTCAGATTTCTTATTCTATTCACAAGTGTAACTTCCCTGGGGCATTTTAAATTATTTTGCCCAGGAATAAAAGTGATTTTTACCAGTGATCAAAGTGTTTCTTTCATGTTACCAGTATCTGTTTAACGATTCCTTCCATCACCGACTGAGCTACAAAGGGCCGCTTACCGGGCGTTCTCTCACGAGACGACTAGGGGGTGTTACTATATATATATATATATATATATATATATATATATATATATATATATATTGTGACGTACCTGGTAATGCCGGTACTTTCACTGCAAGAAATTACTAAAGGGGGGTATCTTTTTCGTGAATGGGTCCCTACGAGGAGTCGATATAGCATTGGGAGATTTAATTAATAAATGTGATGCAATCATAAACAGGATTTATTCACAGACCAAATCTGTTAATTACATGATTTATAATACCTATACACTTTGCCTTGGTACCAAGATCAGATTTAACATGAGTTTTTATCATACCTTGGGGCCCCAACAAATACCTCCGTTGTTTGGATTACGGTTCGCATCGGCAGGGGTCGCCGACCTTCGCGGCAGCTTGGCGCAGTCGGCGGCTGGTAGTGTAGCGGTCGCCTCGGCTGGCGGCCTCTTGAATCCCTCGGGCTTGGCTCCTGGTACTTCGGCGTTGCACTTCCCTCTAATTATCTTTCATCGTTTTAATATAACTAGCTAACACGCGGCCACTGCACGTGTCGGCGTCAGTTTCGCCACACACAGTTCTGGTATTGTTCTCACTGCGTCATGTAGCATAAGCGCGATTTACTGTTCTCCTAGCACTGATCTCTTATATTTATCACTTTCCCGGCCTCTACCTAACGAGCCTATTGTTCTTGTGTTGGCTAATATTCTATAACACCCGCCGCGTGCTTTCTTTGTCCATGCGAAGCGGCGAGCTTCTCACAACACGTCTGCAGCCAGCGACAACTTCTCCGCCACTGTCCTAACGGCTGAATTCGCTGCCGCTCCACGCTCGGTTCGTAACGGTCGTTCCCACGCTGAGTTCGCGGCAGCGACGGCGGCGGCGGCGGGCCTCCCCACTGCCGTCCGTCGCGTCTGCCGCCTGTACTACGCAGTCCAAAATGAACTCAAATTTCTTATGCTAATGTTTCTAATTAGCATAATGAAACATTACGTGTTTCATCACCCCCTCCTTCCCTTTTTCGGATTTTTCTTCCCTAAGAAAAATTCACTTCATCACCATCGTCTCTGCCGATAGTGGCGCCATCTTATTCACTACATGAAACGTTATATACACTAATTTCCCTAAATTTAAGTTTGTACATGATTGTTTAAACTAATACTAATAATACACTGTATTTACTCTTCACTGATGTCCTCGTTTATTGGACACGGTCTCAGACTGTTAACATTATAGTGTCCTACCACTTCTTGTCTGTTATTAGCAGTCTGGCCACATTCTTGTTCGTTACTTTGTCTATAAAATATGGTCCCTCATATAACAGAAAAAATTTTGGGTATAAGTTTAGGTTTGGGTTCGATACCCTGGGAACCCGTAGCTGTACCGATTGTCCCTCACTAAACTGGTAAGTCTTCTTCTTCGGTTTCGCCTTCTTTTCCTTTCCTGGTTTTACCAATGCTTGGTGTATCTTCTCCTTCGTCTTCGGTGGTTCTTGTGATCTTTTCCACTGGTCCTTCTTTTGCTTGAAGATTGTACATTCTGCCTTCTCTTCTGCCACGTATTCTATCTTGAATCGTTTAATTTTGCGAATCTTGTCGTCTGTTTCTTGCCACGTTACGAGATCGTCCCAATTAAATAGTGGTGATCTTGGGATTCCTAGGTCGATCACTATTACTTGAAAGTTCTTGTCGTTGGCATGTTTGCTTTCCTTGCCTGGTTCTCGTCTATTTTCTGTCCACAACTGCGACCACTGCTCTCTCTGTTGTGCATTCAGTATTTCTATCTTCTTCTTTGGAGTACCTGCGAATGTGCAGTCGTACTCTACCACTGCCTTCTGATACCTTCCTAAATCGGCATGACTTGCTTTGCCCACTAGGTTCTGCGTAGTGATGGAAAGCTGTCGCGTTACTATGCCAATTATTCCTTGGTAGTTCCTAGGAAGAAATGATGTTCTTGGCCTCATAATATTCTTCGTTGTGTATTCACTAGTACTTTCCATGACGTGGTTGTGATGATTGTTCCTCAGGTTTATCTTGACATATGTTCGGGTTTCTTCGCTCCAATCTCGTACGAAAATTTTGTCATTAAATTTCTTCAAGAATTTAGGAAATACATTAAAAATTCCTGTCCATGTCCTGGCGTTTCCTTCTAAAGTTGGGTATGAGAACTGGATCCTGTGTCCTTCCACGGTGTTGATTAGTGCTAGATGCCGTTCTGCTGCTCGCATAACTGCGTGAGGGATTTCCTTACCATCTTCCGAATATTTCAGCGACTTTGGAGGCATAACTGGCGTCACCCCATTCTTGACACTCGGTGACATTTTCCCTACTTCTTCCTGTTCAAATTCCTCTTGTATTAATACTTTCTCCTCGCACCCTTGTATATTTTCCTCGATTTCTTCTTCTATTATACGCTCCATTTCTTCCATTTTCATTTCCACTTCTTCTTCCATTATTTGCTTCAATTCTTCCGTTTCCACCTCCACTTTACAAACATCCTCCTCGGCCTCGATTTGGACCTCCACCGTTTTGCCCTCCGCTGTCTTGATTTCTGCATGAATTCGGTTCGTCATCCCCTCGCTTTTATCCTCTGCAGTAACCCCAGCATCCACTTGATGGTGTGGTTGAAATTTTAGCACCTCATCCCAATTGATTACTATAGACTTTATTTCCTTTCTCTGTTTTTCAAATAGATTGGCCAATGATTGGTTTCGAGCCTCCAGTCGATCCGCAACCCTGGACATTTCGTTGTTGAGTGTTCCAATATGTTCACTCACGGATTCCAATTGCCCACATATTTTCTCTTGCAAGTTACTGACTCGGTCCTCGTTTTTCTTGTCCAGTTCATCCGCTTTCCCCTTCAGTTTTTCTAACTTCCTATTCTGCTCCTCCATTTTCCTGTTCTGTTCTCTTGCGATCCTCTTCTGTTCTTCCGCCAACCTCCTATTCTGTTCCTCCTCCTTCTTGCTCTGTTCTTCAGCTACCTTCCTGTTCTGTTCTTCCTCGAATCTTTTCTGTTCATCTAATTTCCTGCTTTGCTCTTCCGCTAATCTTTTCTGTTTCTCCGCCTTCCTGCTTTGTCCTTCAGCTAACTTCCTGTTCTGTTCCTCCTCGAGTCTTTTCTGTTCCTCTAATTTCCTGCTCCGTTCTTCCCTTTCCCTAACCAATTGTTCCGTTTCCCTCCTCAATTTTTCCGACGTTCTTCTGTAATCCTCACTTATCTTCATCATCAATTGCATTAGATCTGACTTGGTAACTTTTCCACCCCCCTGATTTGGATTTTCTGCTGCTTGGTTCATCGGCGTTGACGTAATTTCTACTTCTTTATTGAAACTATCCCCCGACGTATCATCCAACCGGCTTCTACTTTCACTAACCCTGCTTTCCGATAAAGTGCTACTACCAATTCCTTCATCTGTCTCCCTTACTTGTCCTACCTTCTCCTTCAGGTCCAACACTATGTTTTGCGCCTCCATTTCGTTGCCTTGAACCACCCGTTCGACCCCAACCGCACCAAAATGTTCGCACGATTTTTCCATTTGCCTCTTTTCACAGTAATGCAACAATTGCCCTCTTAATTTCCTATACCAACCACTACACAAAATACTCTTCGTGACTGTTCTAATGCACTTTTATTTCAGATACTAATCGTTGAAGAACAAATCCTCACTCACCACAAAAACACAATAACACTAATTCAGTACTCACATAAATTCCCACTCACATACCAGTACATAAACATATCCTTCACAATAGATGGTACTACTACCACTTAAGTAAATATACACTACCAATAAACTCATTAAAATTGTTACAAACATGCTCCCAAATTTAGTAAGTCCACTATTTGCTTTTGAATTACTTCTCATCATAACTGCTGCTCTTTTATATGTACTACAATCACACACAGTTGAATATCATATCTTCTCTATAAAATTCCCTCAATAATACTACATGAATGTTGAAAATATACATTTGCAATGCTGCTACACACTACACAAAATAATATCCTGTCCAATAAATTTTACAGTTTTTCACCACTAACTATGAACAATGCACTACTGAATGTGAATTCCAAGCAAATGATGTGCACAATTTATACAACAATATCAAATACCTCTATACTTCCACAAAAATTATTACTACTTCACCAATTATTTAGCTACCATGCTATGAAAAATACAACCCAATTAAATCATTACTGACTTGTCTTACAAAAGCTTGGAAACTATACTGCTCTTTATCACTTATGGTATGTGCATTAATAACTTTCATTAGTCCAATAACTATAGTAATAAATTTATACTGGATATTTTTCCAAATAATTCCATATACCTGCCCACTATTAATTAAAAAACAAAATTTCTGTAATTACCAAGTATTCATTATGCTTTCTTAACTCTTTATGCATATTTTGTCAGTGCATATACTGTTGCTTTTGTTCCCTCCAAAATAATGAATTCTTTCACTGCCTGCATATTACATTCCACCTGCCTTGACATACATTAAGTACATGCACAGTAATTTCCAATGTTTTATCGACTTTCCTAGGGCCACATTTCTTAATTACACGATTTCCAACTGTTCGGGTGCCAGCTGTGACGTACCTGGTAATGCCGGTACTTTCACTGCAAGAAATTACTAAAGGAGGGTATCTTTTTCGTGAATGGGTCCCTACGAGGAGTCGATATAGCATTGGGAGATTTAATTAATAAATGTGATGCAATCATAAACAGGATTTATTCACAGACCAAATCTGTTAATTACATGATTTATAATACCTATACACTTTGCCTTGGTACCAAGATCAGATTTAACATGAGTTTTTATCATACCTTGGGGCCCCAACAAATACCTCCGTTGTTTGGATTACGGTTCGCATCGGCAGGGGTCGCCGACCTTCGCGGCAGCTTGGCGCAGTCGGCGGCTGGTAGTGTAGCGGTCGCCTCGGCTGGCGGCCTCTTGAATCCCTCGGGCTTGGCTCCTGGTACTTCGGCGTTGCACTTCCCTCTAATTATCTTTCATCGTTTTAATATAACTAGCTAACACGCGGCCACTGCACGTGTCGGCGTCAGTTTCGCCACACACAGTTCTGGTATTGTTCTCACTGCGTCATGTAGCATAAGCGCGATTTACTGTTCTCCTAGCACTGATCTCTTATATTTATCACTTTCCCGGCCTCTACCTAACGTGCCTATTGTTCTTGTGTTGGCTAATATTCTATAACACCCGCCGCGTGCTTTCTTTGTCCATGCGAAGCGGCGAGCTTCTCACAACACGTCTGCAGCCAGCGACAACTTCTCCGCCACTGTCCTAACGGCTGAATTCGCTGCCGCTCCACGCTCGGTTCGTAACGGTCGTTCCCACGCTGTGTTCGCGGCAGCGACGGCGGCGGCGGCGGGCCTCCCCACTGCCGTCCGTCGCGTCTGCCGCCTGTACTACGCAGTCCAAAATGAACTCAAATTTCTTATGCTAATGTTTCTAATTAGCATAATGAAACATTACGTGTTTCAATATATATATTAAAATTCATCGACTTCGATTAATCGATGTTAAATACATCAATGTTTTTGTACAAATACCGACGTTTTGAAAACAACGCTGCCGCAGCCCCTATATCCAACTACATCGCTGACTTATATCTTTGCCATGGAAACTGCGTCGACCAAACTCATAGCATCTTATGCCACCACTCTAGTCATCCCTACCGTCCCCTCTAGTTCCATTCTCTGTGGTGTTTCGACTACACTACTTTCGACGCCGTTTCCGACGCTTCCTCAACTTTCCTTTTTGAAAGTCCTCGTCGCTTCCTTCTTCGCCATTCCCGTCCTCGCCACCTCCGTCATTGACGCCCTCATCAGACTTGCCTAGCCGCCGCGTCTGCAGCTCCCTCGCCACCGCTGCTACAATTTTCTCTTCTCCATCGGTTTTTCTAAATCCTCAGCACCTCCGTTCCTTCTGCCGCCGTCATTGTAGGCGACGCCGCCCCCATTGCCGCCCGCATCGCCTCCTCCATTCCCGACGCCGCCGCTCTGGGCGCTTTCTCTGCCGTGCGCAGCGCCGCCTTCGCTGCCGTCGCGGCTCCTTGCCGTCTCGTAGCACACGCGTGATAACGTCGCCGGAGAAGCTACCGCGCGGCTAATTTTTAACCCCAGAGGGCTTTGGGGTCCGATCGGCGAGCGCAACTGCTGCCTCCGATAGCCCGTCCCCGACGACCCCGCTGGCGGACGCTATTAAGAGCCTCGCAGTGTTCGGGCGGACTTCCCTTGGCCTCTGCGCCCGGTGCTTAACCTGTCTTCGGGAGTTCTTTTCGCCTTGTTGCAGAGAAACTTTCGCCTGGGCGGAATTGGAAGCTAAGGGAAGAGGGTGTTGTTTGGCGATGTTTAGAGTTTTCGACGAAGCGTTAGTTTATTACTTTTTTCGAATTTCAAACAAATATTTATGTTTTTACTTTATTGTAATACTGTGATTCTCTACTTTTTTACCACTTATTTTACTATAATTATTGACTGAAATATTTAATTAATTTGTAATAAGGTAACCTACCAGTCAGCACTGTAAATTGTTCTTGTGGGAAAGTTACGTCTTATTATTTTAAACCGAGAATACTTTGATGAAAAAAAATTGCTGACATATATACTTTCTCATTCGCCGTTAAACTGGAAGGGAACTGCCAATACATAGAATGCATAATATAAATTAATTAATTTTTTCCGTTGTTATGGCTTAATTCTTACAAGTGAAATGTGGCGTCGCCGACGCTGTAAACTGTTTTAAAAATAGCTTCATGTGTTGAACATGTCTTTCATACTTCATTTCTTTTATCGCCAATTTTGTGCAAATGTTTTTTTCAGTATCTGGCATTGGATTTATCAATGAATCGTAGTAGCTGATAATATTATACTCACGTTCAAAAGTTCCCATTACTCAATGGCCTTATGTGTTACCTCCATATGGGATGTAAACTTATTGCAATTTCAAAATTATAATCGCCGTAACAAATATTTGCAGATTTTTATGCTAATAGTTAAATTTTAGTATAGCTACATTTATACGCTTTTTTGCTAATTTGCACAAAAATGCACGTAGCACATTCGCATTAGCACAAATGCTAATTGCAAAAATGCAGATCATTCCCAACATTGGCGACTGTTTTGTATGATTATGTGAATAAGTTGTTAATTAAGTTTAATAAGTTGTGGGTTACATTCATTTGAAAATCGGTATTTGCACTCTTATGTAAGAACGTAAATGTGCGAAGTCGAGTGACTGGATCGCACGCTTCCCCACACTCAAGAGTTTTACTCGAATACTGTACAGAGATTTTTCAATTACGCTGGAGTTTAAGATTAATAAGGCTCCGCTGTATTTAAAATGTAGAAAGGAACACCAATACTTTATGATTGTAATTCTTATTCACTAATATTAAAAAGACATTATGATTAAACAAGCTTGTATGTCGTACAAAGACGTTGTAATATCAGGAATTAGAGAAAGTTTAATAAGTGAAGTACTTTGGTTAAGTAGCTCGCGGCATACGGATGTACAAGGCGTGTGAAAAAAGCTTGCACGCTATCATTTCACAAGTACGCAATTTAACTATGTGATGTAGCTTTTTGAGTGTGCTAATTACATTTGCTAATGATATGGTGCTTGTGAATAACAATGCATATTAATTGTACGTAAAGGAATTTTAGTTTCACTCTGTAAATTACCACATAAAGATAAATATGTATTTACATTCTCTAAATTCAAACTCATTGTAGGAATAGCATCGAGATTTTGTCTGGAGGCTGGTGAGAACTTCAATAATGGGTATAATTTTTGTACTGATTCACATGATCGTTTACTCAATGTATCTACATACACTGCACCAAACCGAATATTGTGGAAGAATGTATATAAACTAATAACTTATTTTAAGTTTATAATTTTGTAAAACATTCGAAAATTTCGCCTAAGTGATGTTCCCTTTTACTCAATAGGAAATAAAGAGATACAAGATATACATATTTAATGGTGATGAATTAGGGAACTAATTGTTAAACACTGTTACAGATGTTTTGGAACTTAACTGCCCGACATCGACTGCAATACGTTTTGCCAGCACAAATATCCTCAAGCTATCGAAATCACAATTTATTTCGAAAATATCTTCAGTGAGTTAAATATAATATGAACTTATCATGGATTGGGCAACTTCACCGTATATGCGCTTTTATTTTGCATTCAAACATTATCCAAAACTACATGGGCTATGCGCTTTAAAAACAACAATAGTGTTGGAGCTTGATAATGTTGCGCTGTAATGGTTTGTCAGAGATATTAAAAAAATTGACTTTTGAAGGTTATTTTCCCATATCTTACTTTTAAACAATGAGGTAGTATTTCGAAATGACTTCCATTCTACTTATCCAGCGGACACGTGGAGAAAATTTCGAATTAGGGTCGTAAATTGGTTCCTAACATGGCTGCCAATGCATACTTTAACTCGCAAAAGGAATGGACGGCCGTTAGCATGGGATTGTGGGGAATTAATTTATTATTTCGAAATAAATTTGCAAGTTCTTTAGGAATATAGTGTGGAGTTAAAAGTTTCATCGACATATACTATTCGAATAGAATGGAACGATAGTTCATGTGCATTTAATCTGAGCAGGGCATTATTGTTTGTTGTAGTACACTTTTTACAGATTTGTGAATCTCTCTGACCAAAAAATCGGATTGAAAGATGATTTTCATTCTTTTTATTTCTTTACATTGGTATTTAGTTAATAGGGTGAATCTAACACTTCGATAGTATGATTTTAACACCATAATGTCACATTCCTTAATTTTATTAATATTTGATGTTATTCCTGTAATTCAATACTGTTGCACCTGTGTTAATACCATACCTCATTTGTGGTAATTAACCTCATACCTTTTCTGAAGAGATTATGTGGATAAAGCGCATTTTTTCGACATTTGTACTCGAGGTTTTAAAGAGGTGGAGTGCGTACAGCGTTTGGTTGCTGTGGCGTGAATTTCACTTGGTGGTATAAGCACATAGAGGCGACTGCCGGATTACGGGATGACCGCAAATTGATATTCCTCTCCGTACGGTTTGTTTGGCCATTTCTGATTAGTCGTATGCGTGTCATTAAAGCAACCGTCAATCCCCTTGCGTATTTGCTTTTCGCAAAATTGTGCATTAATGCCGTTCCATCAATTTGCGGTTACATTTGAAAGATCAAGCCAAACACGTAGCGCACGGCCTCGGTCGCTTCCGAATTCGAAGCCACCCCCACCAATAACGACCTATGCGTGGAACGACGCGCCCGGGCTATGGAGCGTAGGATTTTGGAGATGCCATTAGGACTGTTTGCTGACCGGGAACGACCTACATTCAAACTCACGAGCGCAAGTTGGAAGCTCTATATCCGGGGCGGGACAGCGTTTGAAGGGAACGTAATGTAAAGTTTTACTGAGCCCTTCAGACCGAGACTGTCACATTTCTCTTAAATCGAACTTCGTATCCTCTAATCCTCAGAGATGTAGCTTCACGAAGCGGTCGAATGTGGTTTCAAAAAGTAGATATTTGTGGAACTGGCGTTGAGAACCATTTTCGCAAAATCTGCATTAATTAAAATCGACTTATGCAGGAGTTATGCGCAATTTTGCCTTACATCGTGACCGGAAATATATGTGTGGAAACTCTCGAGTTTATTTAATTGTAAAAATCCAACAATCACGGAAAGAAATTGCGATTTTTAATGTGTTAAAGAATGCGCAACGTAATGTGGCTATTATCGATTTAATCGTCCTTTACACTCGTATATTGAATTATTCTTCGAAGCTCAATGTATTGCAACAATCGAACTCAAAAGGTGCGGTGCCTAAGCCTGCAAACACCGCAGAAGAATATCATTTTTATTTCTTGATACTTCCAATTAAAGGTCCAACTATATTAGATAAAATGCTATTACATAAGTCCAAGATCTCGGTGTATTAGTTGACACTTTCAGTTAAAACGTCAAATAAAAAATCAGGGCTGCTCTTCGGCTGCAGAAACATCAGTGTAAAATGTTTGTAGGATTGCGTTTTGTGTAGTCTTTTACCCCTCTTATACGAATACGCAGCTCTGAAATTCTGTGTGAACACAGTATTGTGGATGCAAAGAAAACGCGACGTGAATAATAGAATGTCGATATCTCTCTATCGCGAATGCGTGTTCACCTCCCTTTACCCTCCTCCCCTTTTTCTCTGCTCCGGTGTCCGCCGCTCGTTTCAATTCCCCGCGCGTCGGCAGGTCGGTGTCGGAAAGTCCAGAGCTCGAGTCCCGTGCCACTCCTCTATTTTTCACCGGGCTTGCATGCTTCACCATTATCGTGCGGCAGCGGACGACGGCGGTGGCGGCAGCGCCGGCGGTGGTGCGGAGGCGGTGGCGGAGGCGGCGCGGGCGGGCGGGCGGGTATATGCACGGGCCTGTAATAAATGTCGAGCTATATTTAGCACCTCAGCGTGCAGGACCGCCCGGAGCAGTCCGGAAGAAAGCGCGGCGCCTCTGCTCGCCTGCCCCCGCCGCCCTCCCCGCCCCCGCCCCCGTCCCCCGCTCTTGCCCCGCTCCTGCCACCGCTCCCGCCCCTGCTCCCGCCAACGTCCCCCGCTGCTCCCTGCCATGATTGATTGATAGCTCGACCTTGGCCGTTTCTCTCCCGTGTCAGTGAGGGGGGGGGGCAAGGTGGGGGAACGGGACTGTGTCCAAAGCGTGCTGTGCAAGCGATCAAATTGCAGAGTTTTTCTGGCTCTTGTGTTTTGCTCTTTGTCTCGGCATACGCGCGCGGTTTGGGGCGTTGCACAAAGGTAGTCGAAGATTTACAACAACCAATATCATTTGGAGTCAATGATCTCGATTTCGTTGGTGGCTTTGTGTTGTTCCGATTGTTGCTTTGTCCGCCCACGAAAAAGGTATTCTTTAACTAGTTTTATTTTAAACGCTGAAGTAAATCGACATTTCGATATTTTGAGAGTTTCTATTTTCTCTCTCAAGAAGAGAAATCGTTTAGATTCTTGAGTATCCTAGTGAATGTGTTTCACGTCTCCTGATCGTTATTCGGAATGCATCAAATACGCTCCTGTGATTGTAACTCGTTTCAGTTGTTCAAGATAATAAAAACGTAAAATATCGTACAATGAAAATCACTCGCGTAAATAAAATATTTTTAGCCTTCAAGCGTGTGAAATTTTCCAATGTTAAAATACCTACACATTATGGTCCTAAAACTTTAGTCCTGGATTTATTTTCTTGAGTTGCTGTTTTTCCACCTGAGTTTTACAGTTTTCATGTGTAGATATACATAGAACGTTCGATGGGTCAAAAGGAACCGTTACGGGCATAGTATTTGTCTTCCTTTAAGATCCTTCCAAATGTCTTAAACTAACTTTACTTAAGGAAGTAAAATGAACTTGAAAAGCACTTGAAAGTTTTTGCCGTACGAACTCGCCCAGATTTCTGTAGAATATTTTTCTCAGTGAAGGTCTTGAACTCCTTGTAATGTAAAGCAATCCCATTTACTTCACTGATGGGACATCTGCTTTCTGTTATTCCTTGTCTACTCTCACATCTCTTTTTAGCCTTTCCCGTGAGCTTTTTTCAGTTATTTTTTCTTTCTTTTTCAGAAATAACTTGGGTTCTTGGTGCATGACAGGAGCTGGCTATCATCCAAAAGCATGCTTTCGGTCATTTAGAAATTGCGAAACTCCCTTGGAGCTGTGAATCACGATCTACCGCCCAATCCTTTTGCTCCAAAAATTATTTCGTTTTTTTTATTCCAAGCTTACAGCACAAATGAAGACAAAAGATGAGACTACGCGGATTTAACTCAGTTTTAAAGCAATGCGAACTTTTTTGCAAATATCGCCGATTGATGTAATGATTGTAAAATTGTTGTATAAGAATAAATGATTGTTTTGAACAACAGTGATGAACATGACAGATTATCTGTAGTCTTATAAAAGTCTTATAAAATTGTGAAAGTTCTTGAACTGTGGGAGAAATCATTCGTTCATATTTGACGAAGTTTAGGGCGTTTTAAGTTTAGCTACTCCTCTTGTAATTGGATCCATGAAACATATCTTCCCGAAAGCTGCCAAAGCCGTTTCCAAATTAAAATTTCAACGTTCTCTTCAAGTGTTCATTAGGTTTTCAACATTAATACTCAATTTTGTGTGCTCATTTGCATCACAAGTTCCAGCCACTCAAACAGAATGGATAAATGTGCTTTTGAATAACCAAATTATATGAATTTTAAGTATCAGTTCTTAGAAAGTTCAACATGTCATGTATGCTGCTTCATAGGTTGTGATCGAATTGTACGTCAGTCTATTTATATACGTTTGTGCCACGTATGTCGCGAATTTGCAAAGGTGCTTTCTGAATTCTACATAGGGATTCCAATATTTTTTAAAACAAAAATTTCTCAGAAAGATATTAAGATAAATACATTTATACGCCTTCCGTCTTCTTCCTCCCGGTTTAAACACAATGGATTGATATCTTTTTTTTTCTTGGAATTGTTCGTCGACATCCAACATTGTTTAACAGTGTTATATCGCTGCTATGATTGACTGTATACATTAATCAACATCGTAAGTGTCCGTGCAGCTTTTAGGGCAATGATAATGCATTTCGTAATTTGGAGCATATGTCAAAATTTCAAAATCCATGTCGTGTCTCGACATATTATAATACTTGCGAGTTAATAGTGAATAATGAGCCAATGAACAATTTGTTTTGTAATTCTTTGTATCTTTGATATGTTCACGTATATTTGCTTCCATTTAAATACAATTAATTAGAATCGTTGATTTTGAACTGAAAGCTTTAAAAAGGCCTGAAAGTTATCCTATCAACGGTAATGCTGGTAATGACTAATTGATGAGATTACGTTAAACGTAATGCAGAAATATGTATCGGCAGCAATAGCGAAACTCATAATAAGTGTACTGCGAAATGAGAAAATGCTTATTCATGCTACTCCAATTAGCTGTAATAAATCTGCTCTAATCCATTGAAATTGAACGTTTCTGTTAATGGTGAGCGAGCTCGTCTGTTATTTCCAGGATTTTAGTATCCCAAATTTTAAATCTCACGCTGATTAACAGTATATTTTGGAAACATGCCATATATTATTCACTGAAGAATATTTGCGTTCGTGTTCATGATAGCTTTTTTACTAGTTTTTAACATTGATCCTGCATTGCCTCTGTGTTACGAGACGTAGTGTAATTAATTTATTTACAATATCTCTCACGTCGTTAATATTTACATAATAGATGTATTTCATTGTTTAATGCGTTTGTTCTTCATGGTCATCGTGAAGATTTTATGATGATATTGTTATAAAAGGAAATAGATTTAAGTAACATAATATTTTGGACTTAGAACTAACAAATGCTTCTTTCGCTTTAAGAAGGCGTTGGCACCAGTAGGCGAACTTCTTAACCAAACTCCGGGAAGTCACGGAAGTTACGAAGCTCGAGTCATCGAGGGTTCCCTATTGGATGACCGTGTGGGAATTTCGGATACTAACAGCGCTGTGCCCCTGGCCAAAAGGGATGAAAGGCAATGGCACTGACAAGACTTGACGTAAGACTGAATGAAAGAATGTTCAAGGCGTCCTTTCGTGCATCCAACGCTACATGGGCTTGGAGCGCTGCTACTCAAGTAACAGAATTAAACTAGTAGTGCTATAGAATGGCACAGACTTTCTCGTAGTGAAGTTTTCTGTTGATGAAGATGAAGATGTTGAAGATGGCATTACGGTCTTGCCCCATTATCTAGCCAGCTGCCTTCTATCGCCGCCCCAACTACATTTTTTGTGACATTTTCTCAATTTTTCGGTTTCCTAATATCGAATTTTATTTGAAGGGAAAATATATATTTTAAATTTTGTAGTTGGAGGAAGATGGCGAAAAAAATTCAAATTTTTGCAATGATCGAAAATTCAGAATTAATCGTAAAAATTGGACCAATGCCACCTTTACAAGTGTATTTTACTTTATTTTTACAAGAAATGTAAGAATGAAATTTAAAGAAAAAACATTGGAGAGGTTTTTGAGTAAATTTTGAAAATGTTTTGATGCAATTTTGAAAAGGGGTTTCTTGTAAAGTACCTCTTAATTTTAAAGAAAGTTTTTCAAAATCGCGACTCCTCAAGTGAAGCCAGAGGCGCTAGTGGTGCTGACAGACGGACGGACGTTTTGAAAAATCTACTTTTTCGGTGTCAGGGCCCTCATAACGTGTACTTCCGGTTAAATCTCGAAATCAATTTTCCGCCCCATTACATAACTTTCTGTATACTACGTATATTACTCCGTATCTACATACGTATACGAGAAAGTAATAATGAAGTTTTGATCGCTAAATATGGTATTGAAAAATTGGAAGCTCACTTCCGTGTAATCAAGGCAAGCGTGTGTGAAATAATTCTTGATTTTCTGTGGAATGTGCTCCAAATAATATAAAAGTTTAATATATTCACGTTTGTTTGATTTTTAAAAGTAAAAATGACGGCTGTTTATGTCTATCGAATTAAATGCAGGTATGCATCACAGGCGAATTGGTTGAATTGAACTTTTCCAAGTAGTAGTGTTAGGGCAAAAATGGCAATATTTCAATATAATGTTACTGTTTCTTATCATACCAGAGAGTATGTGCTTGTATCACCTCTAGTTCTCTAATCTCTCAGGTTGATCATGCGATCGCTTTTATTCTCGCCAAGTACCGATATGTGCTATTATTGTATAGTATTCTCCTTTATCCTAAAACATTATGAAGTTGGGATCCTTCTACGATCATTACCAGGGCTCGACTACTGATGACATTTTCTCTTTTCATTGGTGCATTCTAGACGTAGATAACGTGTAAATAAATGTTTATCACGATATATAGATGATAGAAATATATAGTTATTGGGTCAGTTTTTTACCATTTTTCAATATTTAGGTCATTTTTTGGACCTTGCCACATTTTTGTCATTTTTATGCATTTTGTTCTTTTCTTTTTTTTGTTAGTAAATGTTTCATTTATTTACAATGACAAATGAAAATATTTTTTGTTCAGTTCATGATGAAATTCACTACTGGATTGTCTTAGTTTTTCGAAATCTCAAAATTACAGAGATCTTCGCTAATTTCCTGGACCTTTCAAAACTTACATTTGGAAGATCGGAGCTTAGGATAGTACTTCCTCCTAAAGTAAAGACTTTATATTAAATATAATTTTGTATAAATATATGTTATTTAAAAGTGTAAAATTCATTGAAGAAATAAAAATGTTCATACAAATTTGGTGTATTTAAAAAAAAAAGGTCATTTTGAAACAATCTTTGGGTTATCACAATCCGAGCCCTGATCATTACCTTTTAGTCAGTACAGAAAATTAAGTATACTGAGTGTGTAACACATACTTCGAACTATTTGCATTTATCTATTCCTGAAGTTGGAGTCTACTAGTTTCTGTGTAATCTGCGGGGCAATTTGGTAAATGACAGATTCTCCTCAAACATGATTTTTTATTTTCCATTATCTCTCTTTATTAACATTCTTCAGTCCATTGAAGTGGTACACAACTCACCCACCTGTTGTAAAAGTCCTTGTCGGCCATTCTTCTTGTAGTAAATAACCCGTAAAAGACGATTTTCATACGAAGTGGATGTTATTGAATACTAATCATAAGAAGAGATGAGTTGCACGTGGTCTCTAAACCTCATTCAGTCAAGTGCCTTGAGTTGCCCAGCCCGCTGCGATACCTGTTCTGCTATTTTAATCCAAGGGGAAAAAAGTAGCAGAGCTAACTTATTTATTCCTCCTCTCCGACTCGTCCGCCCGCTCGCGGGGGGCGTGGCTCGGTGGACTTGACCGCCACCTCTCCCGGCGTTCGCCCGCGCTCCGGCACGCAATCCGAAAGAGCGTTGGCCTGCCCCCGCCGGCGACCGGCCGCCCCCGCGCTGGGCCGGCCGACATCGGGAGCGGCGGCGGCGGCGGCGGCGGCGTCGCGTGTCCACCGACCGAGGCGCCCCCGCGGGGTTAAACGCCGTTGCGGTATCCAGCTATCTGTTGCTGCCCCCGCTGTTTGTCAACGTGAAGGTTTTATGTAGCGCTACGGCTCGGCGCAGCGGACGCTGCCGCCGTGCCGCCCGCGCATCGCATGCCGCCCGGCCTCCCATTCATCCTGAGCGCCGCCACGCACCGCAGCGCCGCACCGCCCGGGCGTCGCTCCGGTGTCGCCCGGCTCCGCGCCCCGTCGCGCTCACGCCGCACGCACGCCTCACGCACGCCTCACACACGCCTCACACACGCCTCACACACGCCCCCCGCACGCCCCACGCCCGCTCCCCGCACGCTCACCCCACGCCCGCCCCACGCCTGCCCCTAGGCCTGCCCCACGCCTACTTCACGCCCGCTTCACGCCCGCCCCACTCCCCACGCCCGCCCCACACCGGCCGACGCCCGCCCACGCGGTCAATCGCGGAAATGCACGTGCGTGAATGAGTGCAGACAGTGGTATGTTGGTGCCAACGATCTTCAATACGACGAAGATTCGTATCACATCGGACAGTCATGTACTACGTGTATTTTTATTTGTCCTCCCTGTTTGATAGTACAAGAGAGGAAACGTATTGGAATCATTTCCACAATACGATCTTGAATTGTCATAAAATTCGTGTTGGAAGTGCTTTTCAGCTGTAGCTTTGCACACATGATAGGATTAAGGCATTTTACTGGTGTTTCATAGATGATTGAGATTGGTACAGGTGGAGAAGAGATACATGCAAATTTGTACCCGAAAAACGGGATGTATTGATGTATATGTGAGATTAGATTTTGGGCTGAAACTCGGTAAATAATTCAGAAGTAAGAGCTAATTGTGCCGTCCGGAGATCATTAAGCCATTTTAATTTTTGAGCGTACTTTGCCCCTGCAGCATTTTCTACATTTTCTAGGAAATTGCTGAACCTTTTTTCTTTTGTATTTTCATTAATATTTATGAAATTTTGAAATTTGCGAAGTTGAAATGTATTTTCGAACCTATCATACGCCTAGTTGTTAAGTAATTATTTGTTGCTCTAAGGGGATGAAACGTTTCGGTATACCGCACATTCCACTAGTTTTACATATTTTTCAAATACGTTATAGATGTTAACATCGCGGTAAAGAACACTCGGGTCACATTTACCTGATTTTCCAGAAGAGCGGGTTAAAGATGTTTTAGCCGTCTGAGTGAATGTGAGCATGATGTTTTGACGGCATCTTGCTTACTACTATTAATGTCGTTTGGGCATAGTTCACAATATCCCCAAGAAAAGCAATGAATTTATGAAACAAGTGCATGCAAATATTCCTTTTTCACAAAAAAATTGTCGTCCACTATGTGATCAAAAATATGCGTTCTCGAGGCTGAAAATGACTTACCAGTTCGTGGGGCCTTCCATCGGTAATTCTGGAATTCAATAGGGTGTTGGTCCACCCGTAGCGTTGATGACAGCTTCCATACTCGCAGGCATAGTTTCAATCAGGTGCTGGAAGGTTTCTTGGGGAATGGCAGCCCATTCTTCACGGAGTGCTGCACTGAGGAGAGGTATCGATGTGGGTCGGTGAGGCCTGGCACGAAGTCGGTGTTCAAAACCATCCCAAAGGGGTTCGATTCGTCCTGCCCCTCCACTCCGCAACAGGTCGTGCAGTACGAACAGGTGCTCGATCGTGTTGAAAGATGCAATTGCCATCCCCGAATTGCTCTTCAACAGTGGGAAGAAAGAAGGTGTTTAAAATATCAACGTTGGCCTGTGCCGTGATAGTGCCACACAAAACAGCAAGGGGTGCAAGCCCCGTCCATGAAAAATACCACACCATAACACCATTTTGGATGTGTCCGGATACTTGTGATCACATAGTGTACTTTCGTCTAGGGGGTCATATTTTCTTCAGCGGAATAGAAATGTGAAGCAAAATCTGTAACTCCCATGAACTTTTGTACTTAATTATCTGCATCTGGCGGTGTACACTACTCCACGCAGAGAAACATATTTTTAGTGTGTAAAAATATAATTAGTACCTGTGCCACTGAATATAATTTAGTTATTCATTTCCGAAAGATAATACTAGAACTATTAGAACGACGAAAGTATATGATGTGTAATATACATATACTTACTTATGATAATCATCAGCATTGAATAGTATTAATTAAGATAATGGAATACGCACGAATTTCTTTATAATGAATGTCAATGGGATGTGGTGTGAAACTTGCAAGTTCATTGAACTTTATTCTTTCCCAAGTTTATCACAGTTTTTATCTTTGCCTCTTCTGTTGAGACCTGTTCCCATAAGTACGCTGAGCCCTTGCCTCTAGGGATTGTCATTTTCCTCTGGTGTACTCTCCGAATTCATGTCTAAGGTTGAGGGCATGTGCCATTTAAAATTCAAATAAACTTTTTTTCGACTCAGCCGTGTGTCCTTTACGTGTGCATTTTGTCTGAATTTCAGAAAGCGGCTTTCTGTGTGTTGTTCCATTATTTCAACTGTGTGCCACATATTTTATTTATAAAAGTTGTCTCAAGAGCGACTGCCTAAATATATTATGCCTGTAGTAGTTTTGGTATTTAGGTAAGCGCTTGGATCACGTACTTGCTCCGGCATTCCTCGTAATTTGAAAGACCTTGCTACGTGACGTGACTTCGATGTCTAATTCCAGGATGTCGGAACTCTCAGGTCAGAACTCTTATCTTTACCACATTAATTGTGTATATTATTATTTTCTACTTTAAAAGCCTATTACTTGTTGGTATCCTTCCGACGCACATCAGAAACAATAGCAATACATCCTCTCAGTGTTCATTTTACTTGCAATGAAGTGTTCACACGTTAATATCAATTGCAATCATGGCCGTGTGAAAGATACATACAAAAGGCAATTTATAAATCGTGAGGCGGTGATTTTAAGTAAATTTATCATGTTATAGGACGTCCTGTTGCTGAAAATTACATATAAACATCTCGTGGGTGCATTGTGTTAGCGTAGAGAACAAATTCTCACCTTTTGTGAATATTCTAACGCTCACTAATGACTAAACGTTTAATAAATCCTCGTGATGAAGTTTCCATATACAGTGGGTATTAAATAACATTATATGGGTAAAGTATTAAGTCCTTTTTTAATATATGAACTTTACTTAGTAAACAATAATAAGAATGTATAAGAAACTATCTGTTTGACACATTTAACTTCTGGTAATAAACAACTATAAGAACGAAATACATAGCCGACTCTCATGATTGTTTCGTGACCGTGAGTCGAATGCAGGAGTATAATTAGTGTTTCAAATACTTGCAAAAATGGATGTAGAGTATACTCGGACTTTTGAGTTAAATAGTGAATTTCTACTTCTCTTCAAATCTTTCATTGAAAGTTTTCTTTCTACCCTTTACATACCAACCACGCATCTTTGGGATACGTGTAGTACAGTTTGAGACCCTCTGGCGTAAACGTTTTGCGGCCGCGGGCCTAACAGATTTGCTCGGAGTCAGATCGACACCAGGATATGTGCAGTGGGACGCCGCCTTCGCAGGGCTTCGTCGTTTGGTGCGGAGGATTTAGCTCACTGCGGCGGGAGGACGACAGTTCCGGCAGACAGCTGCGAGCAGCTGCCGCCACAGGCTAACCAAAAAGACACTATTGGAAACCCTGTTTCAAACGCGAAGTGGTTTAACGTTCAGCACTTTTGTTCTGAAGGTCACTGCAACGTCGGGAAAGGAGGATTGTGGGACGCCACTCTAGCACGGGAAGTCGGGATCGTAATGGAATAACATGTTCGTTCCCCGCATGTCGGACAGTTCATCCGTGGGCTGTCGTAATGTGAATGCACACTCTGTCTGAGCTGTTTACGGAAAAGACATTCCGTAACGCGCCGTCTTCCCGCGCCTGTCGCGTCGCATCGACCCGCCCCCTCTCTTTCGTCCCCCCGCACGTGCCTGGCGAGCCCGCCTCGCCCCGCCTCGCCCCACCACGCTCCGCCCCGCCCCTCAGCGCCCCGTCCCGTCCCGCCTGTTCCGGCACCGTGCCCAAGCCGAATTACGAAACCCGCGCGGGGCCGCCGAGCGAAATGCGGCCGTTCGTGGGAGTGGGGAGGCGGTGTGTTAACGAGAGGGGGGGGGCGAAGGTAGCGTCGATGGCGCTCCTCCTGGTGGTGTGAGGTATGGCATGAAACTAGTCCATGTGGTGACCCATGGTGCAGCGTTGAAATCCAGGATGATCCAAATGGAATTTGTGTGGGACAAGGCGGGTTCGCGGCTAATTTTCTCGGGGTTCTCCCGTTTCCCTTGACTCGCCTTTCACCGTTGCTCCATCGTTATTCCTTGATTTACCGTGATAATCATAAGTACCAAATCGTTCATCCATTTCAGGTATGACTATAAGGCTTTGGAACGGGTATCATACTCGTACTATAAAAAACTCGATAAGACGACGTATTAAGGAAACGAGACGAATTTATTTACAATGTGGAAGAGCAAAAACTTCTGGCGTGACTCAACAAACCCGTCAGTGGAGGGAAAGAAGGGATGATTTTGTGAGGAGAGTCAAAATGTTGAAGTTAAGGAGGTTGTTGTGAGAAAAAAGGATCGACATCGGACCAACGGGGCTTGGAGAGGTCGCGGAAAACATTGTGGGCGATCGGTGCCAGAGCCGGTAGGGTACTAAGGTGATGGCGGGAGCTTCGAGGGTGTGTTGAGACATACGGAACAGAAGTGGCTCGGAAAAAAGAGTAGCGAAATTATGTGGAGATCGTATTAAGAGGACAACGGCAGTTACAACGGGAGGGAGCAAAGTTACAGTCCACGGACAGAGAGCGTTCGCCAGAGACTGGAGTGGTGGGGCGGCGGGCGTTAGTTGTTGGTGGGTTGGGGCGGAGACACCGTCGACGTAGGAATTGGCGGGACTGTTGGCTGGAGCGCCGAGGGAGGCATCGGGGGCGGCGAGGTTGGAGAGACGGGAGGGGCGGTGTCCGGTCAGCACTTTGCCAATCCTCAGCTGACATCTGCGCCGTTTGCTGGAATCTTAATATATGCGCGCGGAATTTTCTGAGCGACGTGCTTGAGGCGTTATTAGGAAGTTCGCGATATTTCACGTTGTGATTTAGTTATGTAAATGAGAGTTATCATTTATGCGCCACGGCTGTTTACGCTCTGCTTCCTGTTTGTTGTCTTTCTCGAAAGTTCTTTGTTGAAGCGTTAATGGGAGTTGGGCGTTGTCATTGCATTGAATCAAGTTTGTTGAGACTACTCTCAACGTTATTTTGCGTCGTGTAACATTTTAAGAAACGGCGTAAGAGCCAAATATAATTTTGCTAGAAAGAGAAAAAATGCGGAAAAAGTGAAATAACACTAAAGAGGAAATGAGCTGTATGGCATCTATTCTTGGAACCCTTGTTTTTGCAGGAGGCATTTTAAACGGATTATCGTTTGTGTTATAATAATAATAATAATAATAATAATAATAATAATAATTATTATTATTATTATTACTGTTGTTTTAGGGTCTGCAACAGTACCTAGCGATTTTTTCAGGGATTTGTATGTACTTAGACATATTACTTCGGAAATGTTGGTAATATTTGCAGTGATATTTCGAGAAGGAATTCTCCATTTAGTCATTTTTGTTGACGATAGTGAGCTCTTTTTTATCACGCTCAAGGCGAACTCTCGGTTGTATGGCTTTATGTTTTCTCAGTATTAGTGTGTCATGAAACTTCCTCCTTTAGCCTGAGAGCACATCCAGACTTTCTCTAAATATCCATTAAATTGACATTTATCTTTTACTTTGACATTTTCATGGATTTTCAGAAATAAGAGAATATAATTTAAAATAAGTTAAAAAGACATTTTCATATTCCTTTTGCATTCCTGTAAGTTTTTTCGGATGTGAATTCTTTGCCTGTTCTTTTTATGAAGTTGTTGAAGAGACGTATACTGAGATGGTCCATAACTCTTGGCTACTCCTCGGGTTATTGTACAATGAAGAGATGAAACTTAATTTCTCAAATTTTAATTTATGGTTTACAAGTTGAAATATTACGTTGAAAACCAGAAACGGGTAATTCAAATATTGTAAAAATAATGCAAAGGATTGTAGCATATTACTCAGACTGAGAAAGACGAAGTTCTTCGAAAACGAAGTTGATATTGTAAGGGGACAATGGCATGTTCGAATAAGATAATAAATGTAGATTGTAATTTTCTGGGTGTTTTCCGAGGATAAATCGAGATAGAATATCATAATTAAGATATATTGAAGAAGAAATTAAACTTGTTTTCAACGACACAAATGCGAATAGTCATTTCTATATCGAATACACCTTACTTAATTTTCTCTCCTTTCTATTTCGAACAATTCTGACAATAGAAGTGTCCTAAAAGCTGATACAAGTTATCCAAGTTGCTATGATTGGCAATCTATTCGGATTGTGGATTCAAAAGCCCCTTCAGAAACGGAAGTTGTCCTTTTGTGATTGTGACTTTAAGGGAAAGAAATAAGCAGTGAATAATTATTTTAATTGACATGTATTAATTCGGAATTCTCTGGTTAAATTGAATACCAGTTCTCTAACATTTGATTGCTGTGTGCCTATATGGTAGATGGCACGAGAACACGATGAAGATAAAAAAATTATTGATGTTTAGAATATCTTCATTCTTTGCCCATGTGAATGACTAGATATTCTGAAGAATCCCACACACTCGGTGTACGTGACAATTCACCATATTCCCATTTTACTCCTGAGTAAACACGAGCGTGTACGGCCATAATGCAGCGTGTTGTGTCAAGAATGAAATTCGTCGTCTTGGAATGCATATTCGTGATTACGTGTTACCTGAAGACCTGTGCTCTTAACCCTGTTCTGAATAGAGTCCTTTTCAGGGCTGAGAGCGACGCGTGCCGGGCAGACTATAGGGAGTTTTAGTGCTAGGCGAAAGGAGACTTCCTTAAACTCGATTGAACACGTGACAACTTTATACAGTTGTAAGAAACAACGTTCAGAAAAGTTTTAGCAATTGCGACATTGAAATATGCATTAAAACATTTCAAGAATATAACAAAAAAGGTGCATATTATATCAAAGAGTAGGCTCGTAGTGAGGCATTTGAACGATAATACGAGTCAAGAGGTAACGAATCTCCATTATGCGAAAAGTTTTAGATTTTCTGGCCCTGCGCAATGAGTATGGTGAGACTTTGAATCGTGTTTTTTTTCCCCCCGAGTGTAGGGAATATCTAATAACTGCGTTGGTTATGAACATATTACACAACCTAACACGAAGATATTATTTCAACTTTTTCCGCGAGTTTCTTACCTGTCATCTTTCTGAAATTTTCCGTTAATTTTTGTCAGAGTTGTGGATAAGGATTAATTGTAACAGCCTCACATTTGAGATTCAGTTTATCACAGTTGAAAAAATGCAGCCTTTCCTGTTCATTGGCGGCCATTTTGCCATTTGTAAGGTGACCGTAGAGACTTCTACAGGTATCCATTAATAATGAAGGTATAAACTCGGGCCTTAGGCCTAATGGAAGACGTTATGACTTCCAGGTCCGTCACGAGACTATTAGTGCATAATGGCGCTACCATATGCGTGGCTCTAAAACTTCCTCTTAGGCACACCTTCGCTCACAAAGGAGAGCAATGGATCGGTGGATCGGATCGCCGGTGAGGGAGAAATAGGCAAATCTGCGTCGAGATGAGAACACGAGACGCAGCAAACACATCTGGCAAAACTAGGCGTCTTCGGGTACGATTATATTAAACGGCTACATCGTGTTTATATTAAAGACGCACCGTTAAAACAGACACATATCTCGAGTATGTGTGGTTGAGACGTTCTCCAAATGTTGAGTGAAATTGGAGCTTCGAACCAGTTTACATTCTCAGAAGTATTATTCTTCAAAAATAATCAATAGTTAACTGCTGACTTTCTGCAGCAAATGGTACGTGTTAATGTAAGGTGTAATAAATCAAATACGATTCTAACTACATTAACAAGTTGATTTTGACATGTTTCAATTCGAGAAGCCAGTACCTTAAATTTTATGCCAGTGTACTTTAACAACTGTTCTTTAACACCTTTTCTGCCAACTGTTCTTTAACAACTTTTCAGTCTTCCAATTTCACAATAACAATTATGCTGATTTATTAGCATCCAAATTGAATTATGAACTTCTACTTTCAACATTTCTCGAGTTAAAAGAAATAAAACCGCAAAACCTAAACAATATATATGACCCCCTAGTGACTACCCTTCCGCTCATTTTGTCACCTCATAAAATAAACAAGAATGCACGCGTTCGAAGCTGGTATGCTGTGTTAACCAAACCATGACTTACGGCTGAGTAAATTATATTAAATTATTCATGTTATTTTTATACAAAGATACGGTGTCCAAGCGGCGCTGTGGCCTCACCCCCAGATGAATGGTGATGATCAGAATCTTTCCTGCCAGCCTACTAAAGACGACCGTAATTATTAATATACAAAGATACATCTAACGTAATGTGAGAATCATCATTGTAATTACATTATAATAAATGACACACTCCGTGTAGTAACATATAATTTTGTGTTGTTTGGTAGTACGTGGTGATGGTTACCGAAATGTTATTTTATGCACTTTATTAAAGCCTGCACCTTAGTGAAGAAAGCTTTAAATTTTAAATTCAAAACTAGTTTTATCTGTATTCAATTATTTACCCAATTTGGCTGTCTATAATTACATATTTGATTGTTCCATAATTACATAATTATACAAATCTAATTTCAGTAGACAGTCATAATATAAGGAAATTACGATTTTCGCCTTGGGGAAGTAACAGTGGTCCTCTTTAGTAGGCTGTGAGGAACGAGAATGATCCGGGGGTGAGGCCCCAGCGCCGTTTGGACCCCGACGGCCCGGGTGGCGAGAAGGGGCCGCCGCCACCGCGCTCTCATCTGCGGCGGCGCCGTCGGTGACGGCGAAGGCGACGGCGGAGGAGCATTTGTCTTGATTTGCCGGCCATCATCGTTATTTCGGGCCACTTTTATAACCTCGCGAGGTGCGCAGTGGAAAGCAGACGGACGGGCGGGGTGGGACGGGGCGGGGCGGGGCGGAGTAGCCAATCCGCAGAGGTTCGTATATCCCCCAAAGCGCGATGTGGCCGCTCGGCCGGCTGTCTTTCGCGGCCCGAGTAATTGTGTCTTGGTCGCGCAACTAAATCAGAGGCAATATCGGAGAGTGTGTCGTCCGGCGCGCCCGCCCCCCTCGGCGCCGACGTCGTCACCGCCGTCCCGCCCGATCCGACGCCCCGCCCCGCTCCCCGTACCCACGTCGTTACTGCGCAGCGGCTGGCCTGCTGACTTCGGTGTCATCCTGCGGGCCCGCTTTCGAATCCTATCGTAAGCGCACCGTCGGAATTAAGGAATTTGCAGTATGTTTTGAAGATTGGGAGTTTCTGGATGTGATTTCAGACATTAAAAATGTTCACTAAAATATTTTTAAAATTAACATTACTGTGAAGCGCACTCGGTTTTTTTCTCAGAGGTGACCCTTGATGTTTTCTTGGATGAAATGTAATTTTTATTTGTTATCTTATTGTTATTATTTATAACGTTAACATATGAAAGATTTGATATAAAGAAAGACTTACTTCATTATAGAAAATTAATAGAAGCAATAATTTTGAATATGTGTCATTAGCATCGGGTAAGGGGGTTGAAGCCCCATGAGCCACCCCTTCCCCTTGGGTGCGCCAATGACATTACATTAGCGATGATAATAAATTAAAATTTTACTGCTGTCAATAATTCAGGAATTTTTGAATTTTAAAATGTTTTAAAACAATTTTGAGTAATGGCATTAAGAGAGGCATTTACTATCTGTTTCCACACCGATGACACTAAGATTCAAGTTTCACTATAATAATGTTCAATATCACATCAGTTCCTATCTAAGAAAACTTAGTCCCGAGCTCTCGTTTCTTGTGTCCGTGATTTCCTCAATGTACTTAGGTCCGCTTTCCGCAATCTCATAGTTAATCCAACTCTGGTACCTACGATGGCTTCTCCTTACAGTAAAGCTTCGTTATTTCTGTTCCGCCGAATCTTAATTGCTTCTCCCCCAAATCTGAGAAAACTTGTGTTTTTTTGCCTTCCATGACCCGAAGGGTGATTTCTGTTTCCAACTCTCATTTTCTCCCTGTGTACGTCGTCTCCGCTGCTTCTCCCGCCTGAGGTGCTGCCTCCGCTTCCTCACCTCTTGCACATTTGTGTGCGCCCGCGCCACGCCCGCTCCCCTAGGCGCCTCCAGGGGTCGTTACCGATTCCGAGCGAGAGAAGAAACACGCGACGTGCTCGTCGTGATTTGAATTGTGGCCGTCTCCTTCGTCAAGCCCGGGCGCCCGCGAGCGCGGGAGCGAGAGCGGGATTTGTATGCGTCGCGGGGCCGTGACACGTGTACCTGGGCTGGCTCCGAGGCCGGCGACCGAGAGGATTCGGAAGACGGAGGGGCTCGAGAAGTGGCCGACCGGCTGGCTGGCTGGTCGGGGTGGGCCGGGGCGAAGGAGGAGGAGGTCAGAGCAGAGGAATCAACGCGGAAGAGAGGGTTGAAAAGGTAGGAACGGGGAGCGTGAAGAGCGGTGCCGAGCTAAAAGAGAGACCGGATGAAGGGTAATTGAGATACGGCGAGGTGGAATGTGGCTCAGCGATAAGGAGCGGGGAAGATAGGGGCAAACGGGTCGGGGATGGAGGGAGGGAGGATGATGGGGAACGGGCAAGATGAATGGAGACAGCCAGGCAATTCGCAACTTGAAGGACTGGGGCGGGGCTGTGAGGAGCGAGAGAGATCGAGGAGAGGGGAAAGAAAGAGTCAGAGAGACGCGAGCATGGCCGTGGGGAGAGGGAAGAGAGGAACGGGGTGAAAGACAAGGGAAAAGGGGGCGGGGCGGGAAAGATTGGTTTGGGAAGCATCGGGGGTGTTCGGTGTGGATTGGGGCGGAACGGAATGAGGTAGTGCAGATGGACGTCGGTGGGTGGGGAAGGGGTTGAAGCTGGGCGGGGGGGGGGGGAGCGCGGGCGCGACCGGAGACGGATGAGATGAAGGGCGCGACGGTGCAGCAGAGGAAAGAGTGTTCACAGGAGCGATATATTTCGCGGGCGCGGAGACATGATACGAATGGCGGCGAGGCCGGGCGCGCGGCGGAAGGGGGCGGAGCGGGTAGGGCGCACGCGGGAGGTGGCGGAGAAGTGAAGAATGATCAAATTGATTAAATTTTGGAAAGTCCGAGAAATATGGGGGAGAAGATGGGCGAGCCCAGAGAGGATGAAGCGTTTGGAGAAATTACGGAGCTGAAGAGTACATTTCCTCTCTCACGAAGGAGACAAATTTGTTTGTGTTTATCGAAAGTTGAGTTGTATATTTTTGTCATTTTTTTAAATAGTGGAATGATAGAATAAAGAGAGTTTTAGATATGTTGTCTTCGTCTATTTAGCTACTGACATTTTTAATTTGCACTAATTTTGTAGTGAAAAGAAAGTAAGAAAACAGCACCTTCCATTAATTTTATTTTATCTAGTTTGTTAATAACCTCTTTAGAGGAGTTTATGTTGTAGGGGTAGCTTTCATATGTTCGATATTTCATTTTATAATTTAACATATCTGTATTGCAAATATTAAGTAGAGGATTTAACTTTCAACAGTTATACAACATTTGTTAATGTTTGAATAATGCTAGAAGACAGAATTTTTAAATAGGGAATTGCACATTTCATCACTCATTCATGTGACAATTTGTATATCGGTTCAAATACGAGAACGCAGAGTGAAAGCTTAATGAAAGTTGAAGGAACGCGCATCCATGAACGGTAAATTCGTAAACATTCCTTGTGGAAGTTAAGTATTTGCGAAATCTGACGAGTTTAAATATATAACTCAGTGTAAATTTTTTCTTCCATGTTTTGATAAATATTAGGCAAATAAATTAAAAATATCAACTATTTTTTATTTCTACAAAATTGAAAGAGAGACGTCTTGTGCATTAGATAGTAATTTAAAATGCCATTCCTTGGCGAAAATTGGTTTAGTTAAAGTGTAATTTGAAATTACATGTAACAACCAAAATGGAACTCAAGATTCGCTTTATAAAAAAACAGCTGTTAGCTAATTTCAGTTATATTTTAGCTGAAAATTTCAAGTTGTCTCTATGAGCATAATCTATACTCTATACATTTTCTATTTTTAAATCTTAGATTTAAAGCTTTGGTTTCGAAGGCGTAATATTGGTATTATTTTTCTAATAGCACAAATTTTAATGAAATGCGATAGTGCAAGAAAACGAAACCTAAGCTCATCTCATTAGCATTCATAACTATATTTCTTAAAATACTATCGAGTTTGTTTCATTCTTTTTGGAACGATGCCACAATACAGATTAACTCTGCCGATGCGACTTAAGTGAACTGGAATGAATTGCTAGCCTTTCTAAGTGAATAAAATAACATAAGAATCCGCAAATACGCTGACACATTTGACTAACTTCGATTAATTTAGTGAATTTGAATTTGTATTTTTAAGTTTATTCGTGGATGATTTTACGATGCATTTCCTTCCATCACATTACATTACAAAGAACATATTTGTGAGTGGGTTCATAACATACGTGAAGATTCACTCTGCGATAATTATAATTATTGTTATTCCAGCGTTTGTGATAAGCTCTACAGGACTACGACGAAAAAGGCAATTGAAATAATTCACGGACTGTGAAAATATTTTTTTGCTGCGTTCTGCGATTTGAATGGTTACTGAAATTTCAACATTGCTTTTTTCATAAATAATATATCTGAACTCGAAGTCACAGCCTGAACTCTATTGATTATTTTATAAATAAGTAGTTGTTTAAAGACGAAATTATTTAATATAGATTCATGGTATGTTTCTTTGCATTTCCTTGTAAAGTTTTCAGTTTTGGATTCTAAAATGCCAATAATATATATTAAAATATAAGGAAAATGCTGTTCGAGTTCAGTAAAAAGGATCATGAATATGTTGTCGGAACGCGTATTGCGTGTACTATGTAATAATGATGGGGTGGCTCGCACTACTTAAAATCCTCTTGTTTGTTATTTATTGTACCATGCTAATGAAATCAAAGTTCATTGTGTATTTCGAGTTTGCACTATTTTTTAAGCAATTGCAAGTCTATGTTTCTAACAGCGTTTCTATGTTTCTAACAATTACTTTTCCGAAATAGAAATCGGATTTCTGTGAAGCATTACGAACAATTATTTCCAGACGAGCAGTGGTTTTCCGATGCGAGTGTCAACACATAGAAGGTGGACCCCGAGCAAATGGACTTCACCTGCACGAACAGAGCAGTCCACTTCGCTCGCCTGCCGACAGACTCGCTCCGCCCCGCCACTCCCTGCCCCGCCCCGCCTCGCCACTCCCCGTCCCGCCCCGCTCTGCTCCTCTCCGCCCAGCCCTGCTCCGTTCCGTCCCGCCCCCCCTCTTCGTCCCCCTCCCCAGATCCACCCAACCCGTGTGCGCTCCGCCCCTCCTACCCGCGCTGCACCACACCTCACAGCGCCCACTCTTCATGCGAATGAGCCCTTCTTGCCCCGTGTACCTCTTCCCGCTCCCACTACGCACCTCACCCTCCCCAATCGCTTTCTCGCCCCGTCCCACCTGGCTCACTCGCCGCCGCCCACCACTTCCAGTTCGCTCTCCCCCCCCCGCCCCCTGCTCTCTTCGCCAGACTCGTCCTGCCCGCCCCACCCTCTTCACCGTGACGTACCCGCCCCTCCCAGTCCGTCCCAGCCCCTCCCCCGTGTCGTGGGATCTCCCTTTGTTCACCTCTCCGCGTCCCAATCCATTATCCCTCCTGCCCTTGCTTGGCATGATTCGTAGATCGCTTTCCCCATCACGAGCGCGTGCCAACACGTTTCGAGCGCCGAAAGGTTCTTCGAGCCGTAGAACGTCTTTTCTTTTCTCTTCGCCGTCTTCTTCTTCGACTTCTTTTCTTCGTAGACTTTGGCTGGGCAGGGCAAGGCACGCGTGTGCGGGCAGCGCGAGTGGATAGGAAAAGGCTTGGACCCTTCCGCGGCCCCACAGAAGCCGGTCTCAATGAAGACGATCGAGTCGCTTGATTCTTGTGACAGTTTTCAAAATAGATCTGTTTATATTTAGGGAAATCTTGATTTGGCACCGCTCGCCGCCGCCAGAGAATGGCGGTATTTTCGGTCACGTTTTACTTTCTACCCGCTAGGGTCGGCTGCTTGCAGAGGACGGAAATGTTTTCAGCAGGAAGTGTAGACCTTATCTATCACTTTAAGGTAGTTCTGCGATGTACTTGATTGATATAGCCATGAATATTGAAACCATCTGAATAATGTAAATTGTAGGTTTTCAAAAGCTGTATTAAAGTAGAAGTCGTGGAAGATGAACATTCGCAAATGTGTTGAATGTTAATATTCGCATTCATTGCGCTGTGTTGGTTTATGTTTTCATTTATGCATGATTACTACGTATGTTGACCTTTTAGGAGCTGAACGTTGCAAAAAAGTTTGTTACTTTAATTTTACCCGCAAGCCTTTACAAAATTGTCGATTCATTATAATTGGCGAGGCCTTGGGTAACATTGCATGTACCCACTTATTGTTAGTTTGTACGTGTACAGCATTATTTTGTACATTGTGGAATGTCTAAGAGGCTAAACCAAAGGAATGTTGTTTTTCGGGGTTCCGTGCGCACCTAGAGTACTGCTCTCTTGATATCTCATCATCTCATACATACACAATTACTATGGCCACATTAAAACTCCAACTTTCTTGATATCGCCCGGGTTATTCCCCTAACGACCCCTATTTAGCAACTTGGGCCCGATGTTTCGAAAGTATCGTGGCGAGGGCGGGGAGCGGGGCTCGGGGCGAGCGGCCTTGGTAACCCCCGAGGCCGGGGCCGGGGCTGAGGACGGGGCGTGGGCGGGGCGAGGGCGCGGGGCGGCGAGATATCGATTGCGGCGCGTGGGCGGCCGGGTGCCGCGCGGGCGGCATGTTTTCATGCCGAGTAGTATATCGAATTGTGTACGTAACTCGCGGCCGCGTTCGTAGATGGCGGCGGCGCCACCGACTGAGCCCGCTCTCGGCCGCCGCTGTTGGCTGCGGGAGCGAGTGGGGCGCGGAACGCGAATGGCGCGTGCTTCTCAGGTTATACTTTTCTTTTTCTCGTTCGCCTCTCCCGCCTCTCCATTTCCCTCTTCCACTTTTGTTTCTACGTTTTCACCGTTCTACTTTAGATAATTCTTTCTTTCTTTCTTTCTTTCTTTCTTTCTTTCTTCTTCTTCTTCTTCTTCTTCTTCTTCTTCTTCTTCTTCTTCTTCTTCTTCTTCTTCTTCGAGTTCCTTCTTGAGAATAGGCAAGACAACATTAGCGGTATTTCTATTAATTATTCGTTTTTTTTTATTTATTTATTTCTGCATTGTAATTTGCCATCCCTCTGGATCCGGAGAGGTGTGTCGTTTGGGTCGGTATGAGTCCTTCGTTCTGTCCATTGGTCTCTCCATTTGTTGATTGATTCGTTGTTCGACGCAAACAGTTGACAGTTATTGGTCGCTGAATGGAACTGCATCGCTGGATAATATTTCTTCGCCAGGTATTCCAAAGAGATCTGATGGAATTTTAAAATGTACCGTTTGTTGTTTTTTTTTTAATGCGACTGGAAGTTGCTGTCAACGAAAACTAATTGTGAATCAATCTTTTGTTGATATTTGAAGGATGTGGGATCCACTTTGATAATTCGGAACTTATTGGTGAAAATGTGATATTTCGTTCAGCGCGAGATGGAAAGTGATTTATCAATAAGTATCTCGGCGTTTGAATGACAGTGTGAATGGCAGCTGTTTTCTGCCTCTGAGGAAGACCATGCTCTTGTCACTTTTATTGTATAATTCTTCGTAAATCTAATTCTTCACATAATTGGGGTCGAGTACTTTTTCTCTGATGACTCTCAAATGACAATCGTGGGTAGCGACGAGGATTGCGTCCAATGAAAATATTGGCCCCCTGACATCGTAAAATTTACATTTTCTGGCTGCTACACTATGTGCTGATATTTTCAAATGGTTTTCTCATTATTGTACTATGTGGGCATGAAATTATAGTCCATGAATTGTGTTATTATTTTCTACACATTTTGAAATACAATAGTTTTCAACGTATGGAGAATTTATTTGTCAATGTTTTTGTTGCAACTTATGGTAGTTTGTTTTCAAGCTGCAAACAATTGACACGCTTGTTGTCAAATGAGGTTAGGGTCTGAGAAATATTTGTCTCCCTTCTGATCGTCAATATTTGCTGATGGTGTTTGTGAATAGTTTCCTTTTACCTAAAAGTTTGATCAAATTGTTTATAAAATGGTAGGTTGAATTTGGATGGCATATGCAACGTGAAATATTGTTGCTACATAAGGTAATGTTAAAAGTTATATAGTTTTGTCAATTCGTTCCTTATGATCTGTAGAATTTAAAGGGGAAAAAAGAAAAAAAGTGAAGTTCAAAAAGATCAATGAATTAACAAATACATTTTGAGTAGCCCGTGTTTCTGTCATGATCACCGAGTGATCTCCCCGATGTTTTGACAGTTCCAAGTGTGCCTAGTTATAAAATTGGTTCTAGCTTCTTTGAGCGTAAATAATTCGTTGAATCAACTTTCATATTGATGGTAGTGTAGGCCTTGCGGACGCAGCGGCTGGAGAATTGCCTCGTGATGATGTTTACATGAAGCGTATTGACTAGATACCCTTGTGAATATTATCGTTTGCATCATTATTAATACAGATGCTCAATAGAAAAATATTATATAGAGGGCAGGTTCTCGTCTTCGTAACCATGGTGAAGAAAAAAAGGAATAACGTTTGCCTTTTTTTTTTACAATTTGTTGAAATACCAAGCAAATTAGTGATCTTGGTTTGATGTCACGATGAGTGGGAACTGTGACGTTGAGATGTGGGATGTTGGCTTTGCTTTGAACATTGCACCAACTGAAAATACAGTTAAGCGTTTGTTCATTACGTCGCCCTCGAATCAACAACCCAAACCAAGAGCAGCCACTGCGAAACCAAACGACCGTCAGAACTGATTGCGTTATTTAGGTCTTTCCCTTTCGGCACGGCGCTTCGATAATTGTTAGCAGGTATTAGGTCATTGTCCTCCTGCAGTTTCTATTTACGAAATAACGTTTCGAAAAAAATGTAAGTTTTGGAGCCAGGATGGGGAAATTTCGCTGTGTGAAATATTAATTAATAATCATTTTATAGAAACATGTCTGATTTTTTTAGTTTCGAATATGACATGTAAAGAAACTATGGTAATAACTACGCAACTTATCTTGGCCGATGGCATGAAGAAAAGCGGATAGTGTTATGTATCAGTCACTAGATTTTACGAAGCAATGCCAATCTGTCGAATATGAGTCATGTCTTCACAAGTGACTCATTAATTTGCGTTCTAACTTTCTCAGGAGTTCAAGGTATCTCCTGTGATGAATTTGTACCTGCTTCGGCCTTTTCTTGTGATTTTTTGAAGAAAAACACGGGCAGGAGTTCTCATCTTCAGCAGCAAATGGTTTTTATTACGCACTAATGAAGATGTATTTGGAATGTTGACATCGGTTCTCGCTGCGAGCATTTATCATCAAATTATCCGTGGGCCAGGGATGCGGAAGCTAAGCCATCAGAAAGAAAGGTTGCGAGGGTAATATAACGTCAGTTTTTCAAAGATGTTCGCTATTTCTTGAGTTAAAGTCGTAGGCAAGTGATCGGAGATTTTTCGGAGTCTTCTATTGCATTTACAAGAAAGAAACAATTTTATGGTATAGAGTTTCAATTTACATATTTAGATTCGTTATTCTGTAATTAATTGTGGGAATTTGGTGACATGGATTATGAAATTATTTCTTGCTTTTCTCACTTCCCTCTTTTGCTTTCAACATTTGTCATGTGAAATTAATTTGCAATGTGCGCTTTGTTCTAGTTTGCGGCATTGGGCGTCCATTTTCTAATTGCGATCGCATCTCCCGCTCGGGACCTTACTGTAGGTGGGTCTCCTCCCCCCTTTGGGCTCTCAATTAATCCGTTAGAAAGGCCCTCGTCTTTTCTCGTTGACCGCCCCGCCGCAGTCCCCTCCGCGCCCTCGCCGTCCTCGTGTTCTTCTTGCTCGGCGCGTCGCCCGTCCCTCGCCCATCCTCACCCATCTTCGCCCGCCCTCGCCCACCCTCGCCTTTCCTCCACCCTCGCCCGCGCTCTTGAGCGGCGCTGCGTCGGCACCTTCGCTAATTGGACGAAAGGCTTGCGATGAGCGCGGATTTATGTGCTTAAGAGCGAGATTTCTCAGTCTTCAGGAAGGGGATTTTCTGACGTGTGTCGCTAGTCGTCAGCAAGCTTTCTTTCTAACGCGTAAGCAGCAAAATGCACGGTGTACTTGTAACAGACAATAAGTTTTCACATTTGCTTTTTACAATCCTCTTGATTTGCGACGCTCTCAGAGACAGCATGCCCGTTTAGAACTTGAAATATGACACACTGTTTGCACATTATTTAAAATTCTCTGTACTACACTAACTATATACTCTTTCTTATTTCTATAAAATATGTTTGTACTCCTTGTTAAATGTAGTTTCAACTGTGTGAAGGTCGTGATGCACAATAGTCAAAGTGATGCGGTGGCTTACAAGAGAATCAGAAATCACGTCACGCCTCTCCATTTTGAAAACATTTTGTAATAAAGTACTTTGTAAATTAAGTAGAAGTAATTTGTGGATGTTTTGTGTCACATGAAACTTTAGCGAACGCCTTGTGTGGGAGAATGATTCAATTAGCGCCCTGGCCCAGATTTGCTCCCCCCGTAAAGAGTGGACTCGGGAGCTTATTGTCTGCGAGTGTCCAAGTTGGCCGGCAGCGGCGCGGACGCGGGCCCGACGCCCACATCGCGTCGCGACGCCCGGGCGCCGCGGCGCCCTCCATTAGAGCCGGATTGGCAACACGAAGTACTTTCCCTTGTTTGGGGCGAGGATGCTACCACTCTTGGACGGGGCGCAGAAATTATGGATGTGGCATTCCTCCGCCGCCACTTTGCCCCGCCCCCTCTCCGCCCGGTCCCGCTCCGCCCCGCCTCGCCCCGCCCTGTCTCGGCCGCGCGGGCAGACGCGTCGCTTGCGGCCGCGGCTCGCCCCTTCTCGAGCCCGGCGCGCGCGCGCCCCCGACGTCGCAGATTCCGGGGCGTTGTCGTGGTCGGCGCTGCCCTTTCCTTAGCAATCCCTCTCTTCGTTCTCGGCCGTTTCTGCCTCTGCCGTCTCTTTTTTCTTCTCTTCTGTGGCTTTTTCGTGCCTTGGCGCTCATGCATTTTACTCCACTGCGTCACTTTCTCTCCGTTATTCCTGTCATTCCTCTGCTCATCTTCATTTCCTTGTTTCCTTTCTCGAAGATGGCCGGAACTCGTGGCGTAATGCCCCACCTAATTTGTTCATAGGTTTGTTTCCTTTCACCGCTGAAGTGTTGGTTTTATTCCTCCCATGCGGAAGCTGTGATGGACTAAGGAACTCTAGACAGATTTTCTCGGGGTTCATCCATTTCCCGTGTTTTCACATTGCGGCATTTTTCCATCGTCACACACTTCATTATCGCTCGCATTCATCTACTCATTCGATCATCACTCATGGACCTCAGTCTAAGCCTCATTACATTAATAAATACATTCTCCCTCCTATTCCCCTTATTTCTCGTTTTCATGTGCCTGATTATTTCGGTATCGGTCTTACTCCCCACCTCCTTTTTATTTTTCTCTTCTTTAGTATCCTCTGCTCAGTCGAGCAATGCAATCTTTCTTTCCTTTCCTTTCCTCGTAATCCTCCCCTTTTCGTTCTATTTCGTCCTGGTATATTTTCTTGTGAATAGCATGGATGTGTATTTATCTCCATTTTCTGTGGTAGCTGTACCACAGTGACATGTTCTCTCTCACTTGCACCATCTTTCTCCCGTCACGCTGGATGATACAACCTTGACTGTCTCTCTGGGAAACTAATAACAACATTTTGTCTCAATGTTGCTCTCAGTTCGTTATAGCTGAGTTCCTGTGCTCTTTCAGATTTGTGTAATAATCTTCGTGCCTTACGTTTTCACAGACTATTCGTTACTACTTCGTCTTTCTACTTCGTCTTGCGGCTCTTGCTTCACATATATCTCTGGATGATAATACTTTCACGTTCTGTGAATAATTCTAACTATAATCTGATTTTTGAATTTCATGGTGACTTATTTCTCTGTGTTCAAGTATTTGAAACAATGAAAAACGGATTTTTTCACGTTGTATTATTATTTCAGTTATCCTGAGTGATACAAATTGTTTTCGGACCTTTGACGAAAGTAACTTCTATAACTGTTTATTTCATTTACGTTAATAATTGTTCATTTCTATGGGGAGCTCATAGAAAAAGGGCAGAGTGATGAGCAACGAGTCTCAATGGCAGAAATATATGTTTCAAACGCTGGAAAGTATTGTCTGAGTCAAGTCTTGCATCTTCAGTTATACCATTCTTTGCCGTATAATATCTATATTACTAATTTTCAATGTTCGCAGAAATTGAATGAAAACCATGCAGCCTCCTCTCATGGAAGAGATGTCTATGATTTTGTTGCGTACGCAATAACCGTGGAAAAATCTTAGAACAATGAAAAAGTTTCAATTTTGCCTAAAAGGTGAAAATGTTTGATTGTGTTATTCCGTCTTTTCTCACACTATGTGTACCGCCTGGATGGCCGTATCCAGTGGGCCACTGCTTAAGAAACAACAGACGTCAAGCGATATCAAGGCTTCAAGGAAACGCCCGACCGCCATTAAATATTTTCTATTAAAGTATTGTGCTAAGGTCCAGTAATTTTTGCTTTCTCGCTACCGTTTACGCATTAGAGAGATGTATGCTGCGCGAAAAAACGGCGAATTTGTGGCAGAGAAACTCGTATCCGGGCCCTGGTAATGAAAAAGTGGATAAATCTAGTTGCTAAATTTAGAACTTCTTTTACATTGTGTGTCCAGTATACATGTTTTGTCTGCCCTTGATACCGAAAAATCGAATGGCGGCAAAACGTTCGCCTGCCCGCCTGCGAACAACGCTAGCGGCTAATCCGTTCAGCCGATTTTCTCCAAATTTAATATTCCTCAGTCAATCTGGCTGACGTCGCGGCGCCTTGAATTAAAAATTTTTGTGAAGTATTTTACATAATGCTCTGGGCCTTTTCAAAATTTAATATATATATATATATATATATATATATATATATATATATATATATATATATATATATATATATATAAAAGAACTGCTCCATAGTCTTTGATTAAATGTTGTTGAATAGTGTGAAGGGCGTTTAAGGGAAAGGTGTAGTTTACATTTGCGTTGAAAACGCAAACATTCAAAATTTTCGGCTTCTTCCTACAACTACAATAATAAATATAGATATTTTTTCCCTATAATGAAATCTGTTTCTTAAAAATATGTTTTGAAATAAAATCATTTTTCAAAAAAGTGTTTCGCATAATTTTCCGTGGAAATACGGGCGAGAAGGTACGTGCTGTTTTAGCTCCACTAGTTTAATGTTTTTGGTATGTAAAGAACTGTTGTTCTGTGTATTCATAAACACCACACTATATTATTGCAGAATTCGTGAAGGCTATTATAATAAATATTTTTTTTAGGGTTGTGCAAGAGTATTTTATTTGTTTTCTTGAGAGTGAGCATGCTGTTTGTTGGAAAACATTTTTATATGGTTTGGTGAAGCAGTTTTTTTGTCGCTGCAGACCACTATTTGCTTCTATGTTATTGTCTGATTGTTTAGGGTAATTATTCTTTGTTGAAGATCTCTAATTAGAGAGGAGTGATAACAAAAAAATTTAAAAAATTGAAAGTGGCAGTATGTGGAAGAATATGTTAAGTATAAGGTGATATCTAACATTTGTATTGGTGCACCTATGGTACGATTTGGTACAGAGCGAAGAATACACAAGATTATAAAAAAAGAAACAAAAAGAGGACTGTGGAGTCACTCAAAATAGTGAAGAGTTGCTAATCGAATAGCGTAGGTACTAGCACAAACTCAAAATTGCATGGTGGAGATGTGGCATCGCGTTTGAATGTCTGCGTGGACCGTTAAGCAGTGACGTGGGGGAGCCTGCGAGGGAGCTCAGCTAACACCAGCCCCACGATTCCGCGCTCTGGCTTCTTTCCCTTCCCCCACCCCTCACGCGCGGGACGAGCTCCTCTCGCCGCCGCCCCTTGCTTCACAGACAGCCGGGAGTTGTGTGTGTGTGTGTGTGTGTGTGTGTGTGTGTGTGTGCGCGCGCGCGCGCGTTTAGGGAGGGGGTAGGACGGTTGCTGAGGGAGGAGGCTCCTTGTTATCGATGCTTCTCGGAAACGCATTTATCGTGGGGCGGCGTGCCCCCATCTATTATCCACTAGTTTGCGGCCTCTACACACCGTCGTGAAGCGTTTTTACGGCGCCCGTGGTGGCGACGGGCACCGCTTCTGTCCAGATGGGCCTCCGATCTCGCCCGCCGCGCGCGGACGCCCTTCCATCGCGCGAATCTGGACGGCTTCGGTCACCGTGCAGCCGAAATATCGTTCACTAGCTACCGCATGACTGAATTCATTCGAAATGCGCCCAAATGTTGCACTCGAAATCATTCGAATATCCTAATAGTTCCGCAGTTCATTGTTTGAAATATTTGTGAGAGTCACGTTCAGACATTCTACATGCGTTGGAGGTAGTCTTGGTATTACAGATGGCCGTGACACTTCAGCTGATTTCGGGCCGGTGTTTCCTGACGCCGCCAGAAGAGGTCGTTCGGGTTCAATATGCCCGATTCCATTTAGTAGAGCGTGTTGGAACGAATCGGGCATGTCGGGCGCAAACATCCCAGAGCGGCCGACTGAAATTTCGGCCACAATTGGTTCCACAGTGAACGCCGCCTTAGAGGAAGCGAAACGCGCGCGTTCCCTTCCCGGGAAGGACGTCAGTCGGGGAATTAAGGAAACATTGGGTTATTCGGTGTTACGTGAAAATAACAGGGAAGTGTAAAGGGACTTTAATTTCCAGAGGAAGTTTTGTTTTCGTAAACTTTTTGGGTTTTTTATTTAATTGCCTGTTTCTTTCCTTGGATCTTATTTTTAAAAGAAGAGTATAAGAGCGTGAGTGAAGCTCTCTGTTTTGTTGTTTATCTATATGTTCTCATTTACTTTGGGTACTAGGTTTGAATACTATCGTTTCCGTATAAAAATACACCACAAAAATTTCCTAGCCAATCGCATAATTTTAAGAAATGAAATAATAAAAAGACTTTGTATATCAAGCCCGTGAAGTGATAATTAATCAAGTTACTTGTTGTAGCAACCGAGGCTTCGCCTCAATTGTTATTCCAATCTCGAAAAGGTTGCTTCGTGGCCTGTTTTTGCAACTCACCTATGACTTAAATTTACTTAGTTTGCAATTTTGTTCCAAATGAGGAAGTAGTCTTCGTATTGTCAGAAAGATCGCAAAATGATGTGTTACAAAAGTAAAGAAAACTTAGTCGACCTTGGAATTCAATCTGAATAATGTTAATGGTCCGTAAAATCTAACTCCAGAGTTAAGGTGCAATTGTTTTTTTATTAACGATACGAGTGGGAAAAGTGGCATTTGATTTTGCGAGTAGGAAATGTTGCGACACGAGGCCGGTAGGTCGATGACGCAATCTTGCGAGCAAAATAAAATCACTTTTGCCACATGTGTCATTCGTTATTAGCACAGCGCTACATTATGCTCATCACACGAAAGTGATTTGTTTTCATTGTTGCATTTACGATTTCATCTGAACAATTAAGCATCGTCTCACTTTCTGTCTTATTACAGTGTAGCGAAATATGGTATTGTCGTAAGCTCAATTCTTGGAATCGAGAAAATTGCAACATGGGACTTGCAAACGGCGGCTGTCTGCGGGTGCAGCCCGAGGTCGGTGACTTACGTGGGATATGTGTTCTTGCAGGATGTCCATAACTACCTACTGTCGAGTTTTGAACTCGGCCTCCAAATACGTTTTCTCCGGTTCGCGTACAGGGTGGAGTACTGCACAAAACCTATTCCATGATTAAGTGTTAGTCTTAAAATCTCTATAAATGCATATCAAATCTTAAAATGAACTATAAATTTATATATCATGTTTCTATTTAAAATGTTATATTTAATGTCTGGCATTTTGTGATTGAAACTTATAAAATGTCAAAAAGTAATTGGTTTCTCGTGTATTATATTTAACTGTAGTTTCTAGTTCCCTTTCCACAGTCCGTCAACTTCCAATTCAAAACAATTGTGTTCCCTTCAAAATTATCTCTGGAGCCGCAACGATTTCGGATCCAATCTTCATTCTTAGAGCAGTGCAATCCTTAAAGCAAACGCAGTAAATGGAAGAGTCGGAAATATAATTCGTATATTTACAGAATGTGCAAGAACTCTGATACAATAGTACAGTCCTTACTGTTAACAGCAAAATCGCATCGTTAACAATATTATTGGATGGGGTATTGGCATCGTTTAGATTATTTATTACTTTGAATAGGCTTGGAGCATTATACAATGTGAGTTGTTAAGAATATATTTATTTGAAACCCTTCGGGTTTCTTTAAATATTTTTTTTAAATTCAGTCTATCTTATCAATTTATATTGCAGATATTAATTGTTCGTAGAAATCAATAGAGATTGCCATGCGCATAAGGATTAGTGAGTCAAAATATTTTTACATACATTTTATTTAGCAAAAGCTTCAATTATAAATATGCATGAATGTAATGAGAAAACAATATTGTACAATAGTTTTTATCTGAAAATCAAATGGTTTGTTGGTTGTTAGTCTGCTTTTTCTGCAATTTTAATTTCTTTCCTTTTCTTTAAGTAATTTAAACTTTCCGCTTTTTGATACTCTCTACATTACGTATCCGAAATAATTGTTGAAGTTCTCACGTGGAGTTGAAATTATCAAATGTTGCTGTCCTGGGCCACAGAGTTGGCAAGGTTTTCTTTTGAAAATAGTTGCTGTCTGATAATTGCTTGGTTATGAACTTTGTTTTCAACCTTCATTTCGTGTAAAGTATGAAGCTTCACGACATAGCCAATGTCCTCTGTAACCGTTCTGGTAAAATTAAAGTTGACATTGAGTCAGAAATTGCTTTGAAATTGTAATGTGCCTAGAAACAAGATCCATTTTGTGGTTTCCTCCCCCGGCTCTTCATTTCTAGTATTTTTTCGTTGCCCGCTGTTCTGTTTCTTCAACACTTTGCTTTTTTGTATAGTTTTTTTTTTTTTTTTTGCAAGAATGAGAGTTTTTCCGTTCCGAGTACCTTCTATAAACTCACGACTGTTTTGTGATATTATCCCGTCGTTTGTCTCGCTCTTAGCCATAGAGCACAACCCAAACTTTCTTTGGACATATGTAACAGATATTTAATCTATTTATGAAATTGGGAGATATCGAACATCTCAAGAAGGGGCGATTTTGAGTTAGTACCACCATTGAGCATAACAAATATCAATTGACAATGTGGATTAAGCCAAAATTTTGAACAAGTTCCTATTATCCGTTTACCCTAAGAAAAAACCTGATGTGAACAAACTGACGAAATATTGGCGCTACACTACGCTTCTCATTGGACAACTCTATCGCACTACTTTTGTTTACGCGAGCAGCATACCCCGCCAATTCAGACTGAATAAGAGCTGTCATGTTCATGCATCCACTTTACTTACTATCAGTCTACTTCAGAAGTGGTTGTCAATAACCGGATGTTATCAATTATTTGTAAAAATTGGTTGCTCTAAAATTCGGAAGTTCTTGATCATAATTCACAAGCTGCAACAATTTCGCAAGCGTTGGTGTTTCGTTTCTGCACTTTTGCTCTTTCGACGCAAGGAAGGCACTTTCGATCGAATAGCATTGAATACAAAGTCATCGAATGCACAACATGTCAAATCGTGGATATGCATTCAGCATTCAGTAATTCAATGTAATTTCTGAATACTTAAAAAATAGCTATAAATTGTTTTGTGGGCAAAATGATAAGCATATGGCTTCGTGCCCCAGACATGCATTAAATAGCCATCCAATAATAGCATCTCCTTATTGTTGAAAACATCAACTCTGAATTAGCCATTTCTAAATTATTGTGATGTTGGGATGTTTACTCTGGTGTTATAAAATGTCTTCCACCCACTATTTGAGAATGAACTTCCAAACCTTGACTTTCCTTTCCCTGCTGTTTGGAAGTACCTGAAGACTCACAATGTTGAAAATAAAAATAGCCAAAATAATTATAGAATTAATACTACGTAATCAATATCCAGAAAATGTATACAAGAAATATATCTATTGGGTAGGTATCAGTGGGACGAAAGCAGCGCGAATAACATGTTACGCAGAGAGAGCAATTTCATTTGGAACTATGGATTAAATGGTTTAAAAGCATTGTCCAAAGCTCCTCGGTGCTAAAGCCATATGTCAAAGCTATTTTTTTAGCATTATGTCATGGTCTTGTAAGCTCTACGGAGATAGGGAAATGTAATTAACTCGGTCCACCACATCATAGCTCTGTAAGAATTCATGTGAGGACTGATGAACATTAAATGTATACAATAACAATATTTTGACAATATAATGTGTTTCTAATAATATAATTTGTTTTAGGCAGAGCCAGAGAAATACCAAAAGGTATTTCATAAATGAAACCATTTGTTTTTTCAGGTTGGTATGACTTCTGTACCTGCGTATGATGGATCTCGAGGAATCATTGTCGCCACAATCAAATTTGTCTTGTAAGCGCATGTGAATCAGAGCCGCAGACCGACGCGACCCGACAAGGTAAATATAAACTACATGTTACCATCGATAAATTCCCGTTATTTGCCTCATCTATTGCTTTCCTTTATTGACTTCATATTTTTATCAGGGCAAATTAGCGCGAGAGTTGCAACTCGCCTTTTGTATAGATTGCATTAATTTATTGTTTCCCGTCGTTTGTTATCTCCTCCCGGCCCGGGCCTCTAGGAAAGGACTTTTCCTTGGGAATCGCCGTTGTTTCGGCGCGCTGGCGTTTTAATCATCGCCCTCCGAGATTTACCGAACGTAGATGGCGCGATAGTAGCCACGCCTTACATTTTAACAGCCCCGTGCCTCACCTCATACATAACCGAATGGGGTGTTAAAGATAAAGTACATTAAAGAACGGACGTTTTTATTGCTAATTAAACAAACTGATAACAGTCGAGGCGTGTAATATATTCGTTCCGTCCTGAGATTACAGATAACTAGCTGCAATTAGTTGTTTCTTTTGCGTTTGTTTCTGCGTTTGAATTGCCTCTTGTCTGGCATCTTAAATTTTTTATTTGTTCTCGAGGGACGGGTCGTCACATGGCGAGACTTTTCCGAATTAATTTGGTGTCTCTTTTGCACAGTTGAATTTTTAATTGGAGCGCAAACAATTTTGGACTCTAGGCTAATTTAACTTCACTCTTCGGAATTCAGATGCGAGTTCATTCACTAAAAGAAACCTCAAACAATATTTGGCATCTAGATTAAACTACCAAAACATGATTAATAAGACCTGTGAATTTGCAGTAACTGAAAAAGTCTGAAATTCGAAACGTCGAACTGATCCGGTTGAAAAACAGATATTTCAATTATTTGAAAGTATCCGAAATATCATGTTCTGTTTCTAAAACGTATTTTCCCAATGCAACTACGTGTTCAGTCGGCGAGTGTATGATGAGAATGTAATTATACAGTATGGTTTTCTTTCTGTAGATTCTAGAATCTGTGGATGTGGAAGACCGTGTGAATTTGCGTATATTATCGAAGCATTGTGTGTTAGACTTTTTTCACTACAATATTTACCTGTCCTTTGCTGTGCTCAGACTATTCGCGTAGTGATTTCCACTAACAAAGTACTCCATGTCTATTACGTAGATACAGCGTTATAGATTTTCTTCGCTGTCGTTGTAATTGCCAAAGCGCTGCAGTACAGTGCTTCAAATCGCAAGCAAAAAAAATCGAATTTCCAGTTTCTAGTCGAAATGTAAAATAAGGAGAGCCTGTATATCCCGCTTTAGCTGCACTAGTAATTTGACTAGTATTTTGACTAGTAAGTTAACTCTTCTTCGATAACCAGTTATTTCCCATAATCTCTTCAACTCAGTGTCTTACCTTGCAGGTCATGGTTTTGAAAGTAAGAAAGTAAAAGTGGTTTGGGGAAGCGTAATATTTCATTGAAACGACATATTAAATTTCAAAAAGCTTCTCACCTGTTGTCGCATCGCATGTAAACGCACATTTCTAGTTCGACTTTGAAAACCAGTTTTATTAGCACGGAATGAATGGTAGGAGAAAAGTACATGTGTAATAGACGATAATTAAATTCAGCTGTGGAATTAATTTGTGCGTTGGCATCTTTATTGACGTAATATTGTTGTACATCAGCTTTCCACGTTTTCGCCACCGCGTAACCAGAACGCTCCCCTCGTCCGGCACTTTCGTCACGTTTCTACGACTAGAACGCGCTAGAAACGCTGGCAACACACGACATCATGCCGCCCCGCCCCGTCCCAGATCTTCGTCCCGCTTGGCCACCCCCGCTCAGCCTCGTCACCCCCCCCCCCCCGGCCGCCTCCCACCCTCCTCGCCCCATTCTGGCCCGTCAACATCGCACCCCTCCTGCCCCGCCACCTGCCCTGTGCACCACGCTCCGCCCCTTCCCCCTCCTGCCGTGGGCGGCCGGGCCTCGGCCTTCGCTCGTGCAATTAACGCGATAGCGGCGACGCTAACGAGGCAGGTGGGCTCGCTGCTCCGCGCCCGGCCACCCTGCCCCGACGGCGCGGACCACTGGCAGAATTGGGAGGGTGGAACGCAGGACCGGACTTCTTGACCTAGGGCCCCTATGCAACCGAAAAAATTGAGGCCCTTTTCTTTGTTTTAACGAAACGACAAGTACGCATACGGACGCAACGCACGCAAACGCACGTCCTGGGAGACAACGCAGCACCCGAGATCGAATTTGTTTTCCGTCGACATCCGGGGATTGGTGTAGGGGTCTAGTTTCCTCCATACCGCATTATCAGGTTTCTATTGTTTGGCGTCATCAATGTTATCATGTTATGTTTAATTCTGTTAGTTAAAAATATACTTTCATATTTATAAAATAGTTAAAAATTTTCTTTCATATTTATGAACGAAAAATAATTTGTTAAAAAATTACTTATTTTGTATATAACGTATTTAGTAAAACATTTATTATTGGGGTTTCTATTTTATTTTACTCTATGTACCATCTGGGGCCCCTCTAATGTTGGATCCCTAGGCCGCTGCCTGGTTTGCCAGGCGGAAGTCCGCCCTTGAGGGTACCCGTCGATGAGGAGTTGATTAAGATATGTTTGTTGGTGGTGGTGGCTGAAAAAAATCATAATTGTGGCGGCAGTTGGATACGGCAAAAAATTGAATTTTGGTATCTGAAAGCGAAAGGAAAGTACCAAATTGTAGTTTCCGCCCAGCGAAGTTAGGATCAACGAACGTAGTGCGAAAAGGAAGGGAAAAAGGAATAAAGAAATTTTAGGGAATAAAGGAATTAAGTCATTGACGTCGTAACATGCCATGAATGTTTGTGGTTTGTGCCATGAATGTCGAGAGGCTGATTTCAGTGTCAAGGTATAATAGAGGACAGCAACAACACAGGATGTTTGACGACAGCAGGAGTGCACAGGTCTTGAAGAAACCCTACAGAAGAACTAACGAAATGTGACGGTGGTTTGGAGAGGTAGATAGGGTCATGGGACGATGGACTGTTGAAGCTTTAGAGACTGCTGGCGCCAGTGACAATAGTACTGATTTTACTGACAAAAACTGTTTATCTTGTGTATCAGACGTGTAATAAAATTTATTTACTGTTGAATGAAGGCTAAATTTGCGGTATTTCATGCATTATAATGGCTTCCTACAGGATAGTACAAACGAGAATGGGAAGTGATATTTTTGTCGTTTATATCAGAGGTGCGTGCTATGTTGGTGTCGAAGTGTTGAATGGACGTGGGAGTTTTGTGAGATGGATGGGAAGTCGGACGATGAGGATACGAGCTAATAATACGTAATAGAAACATCTTCAGAATTGAATGTTACTAATAATAATAACTAGATACAGTTGCATTTGTTTTATATTCTTATGGCTACTATTGAAGCCGACTTTTTGAATATTTCATTGTTAACATCATTACCAAGGTTTGTAACACAATACAAACGGAAGTAATCCCAAACACGGCATTTGAGAGCGTTTTTGGGGACTCTGTTAAATTAAAAATTTAATTTATTGTTTAGTCTACTTTCAGGTCCGCCGTGATAACTCTAACTATGGTTTTACTTAGAATTCAACTACCCTCAGAACTCTTAAATTAATACAAAAACTAAATTCAATAGTATGTTTTCAAGGTTCCTTCTTATTTGCTTAATTTTTGTTTTGAGGCTGTGGCGTCGTCGGGTGCCAGTAACTCACAGACACGGAGTTGTTTTATACAGTTTTATTACAAGATATTTACAGTATATACAGACTCCCTGGAAACACGCTGCAATTCCCAACACAGCATACCTCTGGGCATTCCGCCCCAACCTGACGCAAACCCCAGCGGCTTGGCGCCGCTCCCAGTCTGTGTCCCGTGGCACTCGCCACACCTCGCAGCCTAAGCTCGCGATAACCCCTGGCGGGTGACAAGTGCCTGCCGCACTCCGATCCGGTTCAGACTCGAATGAATTCGGCTCGTTACTTTTCCAGCCGCCTCGCGAGGGGTCACGTGACAGACATCACATGACGGCGGCGTTTTCTCATCCCGGAATGTGGTCTGTTAGCAATTTGGAAGTCCATCTGCGCCGCAGCTGGACGCACCAATCAATTTCCTTTGCAACAGTAGACACCGCATTCCGAGACACGCCCCGTCCCCGGCCCCCGAGGCGGGCCGCCTGCGGCGACTTCCGCTCGCCGTCAATGGTCTGCCCCCTAGGACCGGCCTCCTTCCCCTCGCTGGCGTCCGACATGTGTGACCGTCTGACCCTTCGGCGGCGTTACAATGAGGCGGGGCCGCCTGGCGGCCTTCAAAGGACTGCCCCGCCCCCTCACTGTCCTTGCGACATGTGCTGTCCATCTGGCCCCCTCGCACGACGTTACAATCTCTCCCATACTTGGGGTGGAATTTTTTTTCGCAGACTTTTCAATCACAGAGAAAAAATTTCCAAGATTGTACGCCGACCTATCCTTAATACATTACGGTATTACACTTATGCTCCCTTGGTACTTCTTATTTTCCAATTTCATATTATACTTGTACCTTTACACAAAACCTTGATGTTAATTTGAAACAACCATCATTAATGATTTTTCCCCAAAATAGCTCAGCTAGAATCATTAACTCAGAATTTAACCAAGTTGCCCTCCAAATGTTCAGAAATACATTTAATTTTTTGTGATTATAACCTTGGGCAACAAATATCACAACCCTCACAGCCTTACACTGTCTATCACAAAACCTAAATCTTAAAATTAAAAAGACATTTTATATACAATCATTACACTCTTAACAATAGTATTTACAATTTTATACATTTGCACCGTTTTTGTACATTTTGGCTCCACTGTCGTGGTGCCCCCCTGCACTCCTCTAGATTACTCCAGGCTAGTACATGCGACTCAGTGCATCCACATTTACATGCTCTGTACCTTTTTTGTGCATGATGGTGATGTCGTATTGTTGCAATAACAGCGACCAGCGCATCAATCTGGGATTATTCCCTGCAGAATTTTTTAACCAGACCAGCGGATTATGGTCTGTCTCAATTTTTATTGCTACCTGTCCATCCAAATAATATCTGAGCTTTTGAAGACCCCATATTATCCCCAGACACTCTTTTTCCGATGTAGCATATTTGGATTCCGCCGGTGTAAGCTTCCTACTTATATAGAGTACCGGATGCTCGTCTCCGGCATCGTCTTTTTGAGCTAAAATTATTCCCAACCCTCTATCGGACGCATCTGATTGTAGTATAAAGCTTTTAGAAAGTCCGGTGCTTTCACCACTGGGTCGCCGCAGAGCGCCTCTCTCAATCGGCAGAATGCTTTTTGGCATTCATCTGTCCACGTTACTTTTCCTTGCCGCTCTCGCCCGCGTAACAGGTCTGTTAAAGGTGCCGCCTTCTCCGCGAACCCGTGAATGAATTTGCGGTAATACCCAGAAAGACCTAAAAATGCGCGCACCTGCTTTTTCGTTTTCGGGACGGGAAAGTCTCGGGTTGCCTTCACCTTCGCGTCTACTGGTCTGAGCTCGCCATTTCCGACCACATATCCCAAATATTGCACATGTGTTTGTGCATACTTGCATTTCGCGGGTTGGACAGTGAGTTTTGCCTGCTGCAAAATTCCAAATACTGTGTCGAGATGACGCACATGTTCCTGCCATGTATTGCTAAATACTGCAATATCATCCAGGTAAGGCAAAGCGAACTCTTGACATTCCCGTAAAAGCGATGCCATCATCCGACTGCATTGATACGGCCCATTACGTATTCCAAATGGTAGACGCAACGGCCTGTATGTGCCGAAACTCGTAACAAATGCCGCGTATCTCTGTGCCCTGGCGGTGAGACCTATCTGCCAGTAGCACTTGGCCAAATCGAGTGTTGTAATAATCTTTGCTGCCGCAACGGTCTCGATTCTTTCGTCCATATTTGGCAATGGGTAGTACTCCGTTTTAATGATTTGGTTTAGGCGCCTGTAATCAATACATGGCCGCGGTTTCTTGCCCGGCGCCTCAACCAGAATCATTGGCGACGTAAAATCAGATTCGCCTACTTCGATAATGCCCTCCTTAAGCATTTTCGTGATTTCGTCTCTTAAAATTTTTGTTTGTCTCGGTGACATCCTATACGGCGCACTCCTAACTGTTTGCGTGTGATCAGTGAGTTCTACGTCCATTGTTACGACGTCAGTTAATCCTGGTTTTTCCGAAAATATGTTTTTATATTTGAAAATTACATCTTTCAAGGCTGCCCGAAATTCCGGCTCCACATGGGTGTCGTCAAGCAATGACTCGATGTCAAAATCACTTGAGTCTAATTTCAACGCGTACCGATCCAGCTCGTCTTCTTCCTCCGCCGTCCCTTCCGAAGTGATACCGAGGAAGTTAACGTATTCGGTCCGTTGGTGGTACCGCTTTAACATATTTACGTGGTACACCTTTGCCTCTTTTTTCCCTGGCATTTGTACTACGTAATTAGTTTCCGAAATCTGTTCTTTAATTTCGCCCTTTTCGAAATAGTCATTTTTTCTGAGCTGACTCCTCTGGCTAGCTCCGTTAAATTTTTTATCTCCTCGTCTTCCTGGTGCGTTTTCGCGAATGACTGTTTGTCGATTTTTAAAGGATTATTTATACCCGCATCTAACTTGGCCGCGCCCCTTTCCTCATCTTCGCCCACAAACGATTCCTCCGTTCCGCCCGTGACATTAGTGGACGCTGAGGGCGACGGCTCACGACTTTGACGGTCAGGCGCAGTTGTACGCGTCCTTCCGTGACCCTGTGACCTGGTCTGCACCGCACATGCTAATTGTGGTTCAACAAACCCCCCTTTAACCTTATCCATCAAGGTGGCCGTACGGTTACTTAATAAATAGTAATCAAGCTGGCAATTACTATTCGCCACGGCCGCCTTCGTAACGAACCTGCCGAACGGCCCTTCTAACGTGACGCGGGCCACCGGCAGCTTCTTTGGTTCTGCATCGAGTGGTTGCATCACCCACACGTATTCTCCGGTCAATCGGTCCTCCGTCACATGTTTGCCGCTTACAACATCATAAGTAGCACCTGAATCACGAAGTACTTTAACGGCAAAATTATTGACCTTTCCGAAGCATGTGAATGGTTTTAACAAGGCTTCACCTTGCGTTTCGGCTACGTGATATATTTTTTCCACGCTCTTCCGATCCGGACATTGCCTACGAAAGTGCCCCGCTTCTCCACACTTAAAGCAAGTGGCCGCCTTAGGCCTTTCAAATTCAGCTGTGTGATTCACCTTCGATTCGGGCTGTTTAGTAACTCGCGGCGCACCTTCAGTCGCCGGGTCCACCTTTCTTATCTGCGTTTTCTCGTTGCCCGTAAATCTAGAGAAACTACGTTTCCAGCCTGCCCGGTTGTTTTCATAGCTATCGAGTTTCTTTGCTAGCTCGAGTGACGCGGCAAGATCTCCCCACTCATCAATAAAATGGTCGCGCATTTCTGCCGGTACTCTTCGCATTAATTGATCCGTAACCATTAAATCTAGGAGCTCGTGGAATTCCGTATTCTTAAGCCCCGCGACCCATTCCTTGCAATAGTTACTTAATTCCCGGGCATATACGCTCCACGTGGTTCCCGCCCGTCTTTGGTGTGATGCGAATAACTGTCGAAATCTTTCGGCGTTAAATTTAAACATTTCTAACAGCCGCCTTTTTGCTTCCTCGTAGTCAACGCCACCCGCTCCCGAATCCAGCATCAACCATGAATTTACTTGATTAGGCAACAGTGCCATGAGATTTGTCACCCATTCAGTTTCTGATATACCTAGTTGCCCTACCTGTGCTTCGAACACACTAAGGAACATTGTAATATCATCATTTTCGCCCTTAAACCGATCCATGACGTTTTTAATTTGCACGGTTGCCTTCGTTGCGGTACCGGTACTACCTATCGATTCCCGTGTCGAGGTGGTCGTCGTCATACGCAACCTTTCTATCTCGTGCTGTCTATCGCGTTCGCGCTCCTCTCTCTCGCGTTCGCGCTCCTGTCTCTCGCGTTCGCGCTCGCGTTCCTCAATGAGAATTTCTTTGGTCGCATTAGCTAGTTCCCTCACAACATCCTCCTCATATTGCGCGCTATCGACAATTATTTGTTTTAGTGCAACAACCGTTTCATCACCAGAAAGCGTTTCCCCCATCTCTGTGGCCACTCGAACCAACACCTCCTTCCTGAATCCCGCAAGATACGCCATACTGCCTGAATTAATCCTAGCGAGTACAAAAAGACACACTTACGTACAGGGAGCCCACGGTGCCGCTTGCGCTCTGGTGAGTTGGTTGAGTCGTGGACACGTGTAGACGTCGGTCCTTCCTTCCTTCCTTCCTTCCTTCCTTCCTTCCTTCCTTCCAGACCTGGACCAGTCTTCGTTCTTGATGCTCCCGTTGCTGCTGCACGATTTAATGTTTCCTCGCGCGTCACTAGTTCACCAAAAGCTCCAGCTCAGTTCTGTTACTGCGGCACCTATCATTGCTTGCATACGTAACCGCACTATTAACAATTTCGACACTTGCTGCCGTATTCAATGTTACTGCTCACTACTCTGCGTGAATTACTACACTCACTATCGCGTGGATGTCCAATGTCACTGCTACCATTTACTGTTGCCACCGCGTGATAGGCTGCCACCGCGTGATAGTTCGTTGTAACCGCTGCCACCATTTAATGTTTGAATGGCTGCCACCGCGTGATAGTTCGTTGTAACCGCTGCCACCATTTAATGTTTGAATGGCTGCCACCGCGTGATAGTTCGTTGTAACCGCTGCCACCATTTAATGTTGAATGGCTGCCACCGCGTGATAGTTCGTTGTAACCGCTGCCACCATTTAATGTTTGAATGGCTGCCACCGCGTGATAGTTCGTTGTAACCGCTGCCACCATTTAATGTTTCCTCGTCTGTGGCGTCGTCGGGTGCGAGTAACTCACAGACACGGAGTTGTTTTATACAGTTTTATTACAAGATATTTACAGTATATACAGACTCCCTGGAAACACGCTGCAATTCCCAACACAGCATACCTCTGGGCATTCCGCCCCAACCTGACGCAAACCCCAGCGGCTTGGCGCCGCTCCCAGTCTGTGTCCCGTGGCACTCGCCACACCTCGCAGCCTAAGCTCGCGATAACCCCTGGCGGGTGACAAGTGCCTGCCGCACTCCGATCCGGTTCAGACTCGAATGAATTCGGCTCGTTACTTTTCCAGCCGCCTCGCGAGGGGTCACGTGACAGACATCACATGACGGCGGCGTTTTCTCATCCCGGAATGTGGTCTGTTAGCAATTTGGAAGTCCATCTGCGCCGCAGCTGGACGCACCAATCAATTTCCTTTGCAACAGTAGACACCGCATTCCGAGACACGCCCCGTCCCCGGCCCCCGAGGCGGGCCGCCTGCGGCGACTTCCGCTCGCCGTCAATGGTCTGCCCCCTAGGACCGGCCTCCTTCCCCTCGCTGGCGTCCGACATGTGTGACCGTCTGACCCTTCGGCGGCGTTACAATGAGGCGGGGCCGCCTGGCGGCCTTCAAAGGACTGCCCCCGCCCCCTCACTGGCCTTGCGACATGTGCTGTCCATCTGGCCCCCTCGCACGACGTTACAGAGGCGCAGGACCAGATGCATTGGTAGCGTGAAGATTAGGCAAATATGCGCGATGTCGGCCAGAGTGCTTCCCATTCTCTTTGTTCCAGAACCCCGACTGCCGCCTTTGTTCCATTTTGACTGTCAATTTACTGTTTTCGTGTAATTAACTTCCAGAAACATCAGGCAACTTAAACATTTGATGTAGAGAATAGTAGCGTGTATTATATTTTGTGCATTTGATATTTTGATGGAAAATATTTGTTGAATGTTAAAGCAGAGAAGTTATGAAAGGAGAAGAATAAAATATTAATATCTTAGTGGGTAGTATATATATATATATATATATATATATATATATATATATATATATATATATAATGCTAATAAATGCATCATGCTGTTGGCGAAGTTTTTGAAGAGCGTTATTTTTCAAATGATTGTCTTTTTCCTGATTTACTGTGCGATTCACCTCACACAACGAAAGGAAAAATACCTGAAATATCCGAAAGTTAACAAAAACTAGTGGAATTTTATGAACAAAAAACGATGCCGTATTTTCAAAATCAGGAAAAACTACTTATTTACTTAACGTCTACTTTTTTGGCAAGATTTGATAACAGATATTTACTCTCGAGTAATAAAAGGTGTTCTCGGAGAGAGCATCCTATTAGCTCTCCTGCTAAAAAAAAGCCGTTCCGGTGCGCCTTGAGCTGAGCGTGGGGGTTGCGGAGGTGTGCCGTGTGTTGGGCCACGGCGTCGCGTCCCAGACGCTCCCCGGCTGCGCGCTGCTGAGGGGGCCCTCCTGCGGTGCGGGCGGTAGCTGAAGAGGCGGCTGCTGTATTTGCTAGCGGCGCGGAGGGGGCGGCGCGGGCGGGGCCGCCGTACAAATCGCAGTTTGATCGGCGCTGCTCGCTGTAACGCCAGCAGCGGCCCATTAGCACCATCTCCGCCCCCTCTCACTCCTCTATGCCCGCCCGCCCAGGTCCCGTCCTCCCGCCCGGGGCCCGCCCTCCGTGCTGTGCCTCCCGATACGTCGATCGCTACCCGCGCCCGGTGGGTAGGGATGCAACATCGCTGACGATGTTTTCAAAACATTCATGTGTTTGTAGACATCATCGATGTTTAGAAAACATCAATTTTATAAATACTATAGAAATCGATAGAATTGATGTGGTTATAGTCGTCGGTGCTTTCAACATCAGTACATTGAAGCCCATTTTTTTAAACATCGATATTTTGTGTTCGATGTTTTCTTGGTGAGTGAAAAAATTCTCAAATTACTTTTGTTTAAAAGTTAAAATAAGAAATAATAACTGATGGTAACACAGTCTGTTAATGTGTTCGAACTTAGGGTACGCTGTTTGTACTACCTTCATTGAAGAGCCTGGCTCGTGCCCGCGATGACCCCGATGCTCTCTTGTATTTCCTACGTTTGTCCTTGTTTATCGCACACGGAGAGGTGGTCAAAGCGTGCGCCCTCTTTCTTCCTCTTTCTCTCTCCCCCTTTCCTCTCCTACCCTTTTTCGGCGAACTGAGGAGTCACCTTTTGAGATGGTCCGGAGTGATTAGACTTAGTATTATGTGTTGATAATTTTGGTTTTATTTTCAAATAAATCTTCATTTTAAATTAAGAAACACGGCCGTTGTCAAATGAAATTGTTTGTTGAGAACGCATTTAATGTTAGAGGTTACTAAACGACCTTTAAAAATCGATGATAAACATGCGTGGTTTTTGATCGATGTATTATCAAAAACGATGTTTTAATTTTGAAAATCGAATTTTAGTAACATCGATTTTTGTCATCAATGTCGCATTACTACCGCTGAGGCCCCTCGCTGCCTCTCACCTGCCTCCCCTCCTGACCGCCCCGCCACGGTGGGGCCAAATGCCAAAAAGCTGGCCAAAAGACAAAAAAAAAGTTACTAGATAGGGATTTTGTCGTTGCTACTTCAATAGGTTGGTATTTGGGCCGTTGAATTCCGCAATTAGTAACGGTTTCTCTCTTATACTTGAGGTAAGAGATCAGTTCAAAGTTGGGCCTCGAGCGATCGATATCGGTCAGCTGTGAAACGTGTTTTCAGAACCTTTGTGTTTCGAAGGATAGAGAAGCGTGCAGTCGGCCGAATTCAATAAAACCAAATGGAATCTATTCCTGAGAGTAAGTAGAAACATAATATGTATACTTAATTTTTTTAAAAATAATTTGTTAATGTAATAATTAACGTTGATTGTTGGCGAAAAATGAAAATGCTATAATCAAAAATTTGTGTTTAAAATGAAAAATAACTATGTGCACCGTCGTGCGGGGCTAAAAACTTAACATGACATTATTCGAAATGTTATTCTCTGTGAGAATCACCAAAAAAAAAAAAAAAACAGCTGCCCGTAGCTGCCGTTTTAGTGCCTGTGACAAATTTTCGTAGCGCGTGCAACATGTAGAAATACAAACTTTTGATGATTTTGTTCGCCATATTGGTCCGCCATTTTGTTTTTTTAGCATTTTTATTCAATATTTATTAATCAGCATGCTTATAAACCCAAATCAACTCATTTTTAATTATAAACACGATCATTTCGTGTTAAAAATGGAAAAAATTGATGATTTGGTCCGCCATATTAGTCCGCCATTTTGTTTTTTGGCATTTTCATTCAAGGTTATTAATTAGCATCCTTAAAAATTCAAACTAACTCTTCTTTACTTATAAACATAATAATGTTGTGTTAAAAATACAAACTTATGGTAATTTTGTCCGCCATATTGGTCCGCCATTTTGTTTTTTATGCATTTTTATTTAATATTATTAATCAGCATGCTTATAAACCCGAATGAACTCATTTTTAATTTTAAACACGATCATTTTGTGTTAAAAATGAAGAAAATGATGATTTTGTCCGCCATATTGGTCCGCCATTTTGTTTTTTTGGCATTTTCATTCAAGATTATTAATCAGCATCCTTAAAAACCCGAATGAACTCATTTTTACTTATAAGTATGATCATTTTGTGTTAAAAATACAAAATTTTGATAATTTTATCCGCCATATTGGTCCGCCATTTTGTTTTTCGGAATTTTTATTACAGATTATTAATTAGAATGATCATAAACCTCTGAATACAAAGTTTCAGTCAAATCGTACAACGCTTTCGACTTTTGACCAGCTTTTTGGCATTTGGCCCCACCGTGTAGTACGGCGCGCCGTACTTCTTCCAGCTGCCCTTCACTCAACGAACGCCCTGAGCGTGGTTTCTTCGACAGTCGTGAAACATCATCCCAAGTGCTCTTTTGCCATCCAGTTAAAAGTATTTGCATTTTTAATGCAACTTCTGGAAGTCTGTTTCAAAATACAAGAGCTCATGTATGTGAATTTTTATGTCATTTTCTTCACAGGATAGTGTTTTGTGAGAGTTTGATTTTCTCGTTTTCTTGTGACTTTTCTTGTCTGAGTTTATTGTGTACTTAACATTTAAACTGGGAAACAATCTCAATTTTCCCTCAGCTATCTTCTGTTTAATTATGTCTGCGGTCTTTTATCGTTGGCGATCGCAGTTGCAATGCTAATGATATCAATTCCTCACTATTGCAATAGAGGCGATTTTTTGGTTGATGTCAGAAATGTTGGCTATTGAAATTGCGTCATATGTGACGATTATATATTGTCCATTGTCCTCACTCGATTGTGTGAACAACCTACAGTAAGAGATACATATACTTTTTCTAAAATTTAGTTTTGTAAATTAGAGGTGTATTTTGGCATTATGTAATTCAATTTTTTTGATATTATGTAAAATCAATAGTTAATTGAACATCACCTCATATAAAGCGACGACTCGTAATTCATTGATGTATTGTGAGTTATTTATTGTCAGTGAAGGGAATATTAAATTCACATTTCTCTTCCTATTCAAGTGAATTACGCAGACCTGTGAAATGAATGATTTTTTATGCAAGATATTACATAACGTATCATAATGTAATGAAAAGGAATTAGTTAACTAATTTACACCCATTACTTTAGTAATTTGAAGAACTGAGCTGAAAGTAATCTCATAATAAATCGATTACCGTTGCCCAAACCATGTAATTCAGGCGAGTATTTATTATTACGAAAACTTTGACATCGTAAATGACAAGATGATATTATATGGAGGACTATTCTACCCAATATAAAACATACTTTACCAAAAGTAGGCTTTCAAATAAGGAAATTTCATCGAAGTTCAATAGATTGAGGAAAGGTATAAAATATATTTCGAGAATATTATAAAAATGGGGACGCTCGATTAAAAATAATCATTATTATCAGATATGAGAAACAGCTCTAAAATTTGTGATGACAACAAAAATCATAGGACGAACCTGCAAGCCTAAAGTATGGACAGTGGGAAAATGTTAATCTACGCTACATACGTGGTTAAAACTGTTGGCCTGCAACATGTGCTAGTGATTTGAATTATCTTCGTAACCGTTGCTACTCGAGTACTTCGGAAAAGTGGCAAGAGGGTGAAAATATACTTGCAGTTGCCTTCTCGAAAACTGTTTGCACTGGGCTACTTCGCGGAGCCTGTCAATCTTGCATCCGCGACGACAGGAACATGCTGGGAGGATTGGGCGAGATCGTAGCCGGGAGCTGGCCGTATTACTTACGTACACTATAGACATAGGAGTGATCGACAGAGGCCATGGAATGCTGAAAGTGAACTCGGCGAATATTGGCGAAGGTGGCGTAGGGAACGGAAGACATCCCGTAAGTGATGAGTGAATCCGTTGTTCATGACTTGCGTTAGGCAGCAGGCTATGGCGAAAACAAAAGTGACGAGATGGGACGGTGGTGCAGTTTGCGCGGTAAATATTGTGGCTTTGGAGTCAATTTTATGAAACACCAGAACTGCCAATATCTAAAATAATATAGAATGAGTAAGGATGGCCGTTGTGACGGTTCATTTCCAAATTATTCTAGGTGAAGAGTAGACCCTATAACTTTTTATTTTTTTTTTTAATTTTTAAAAATTTTTTTTTAAAATTTGTTCTTTAAGACATCATTTTGCGGCGTAAATGGTCAATGGGGAATTGGGACATACTGATTTTTGATAAATGACCAACGACATTGATAACGATAAAAATAAAATAATTACAGCGGGGGCGGTCAGTGTGTCTGAAGGTAGGCTTTGAGACTGCAAGCCAAGGCGGCTGGTGTGCCGCCCGTATCATATTCGTGCCGGGGCCTGATTTCCCTGGGGTTGGGTGCACCCGCAACGCGCCGCCGGCCTCGTGCCGCTTCGCGGAACTATCGTCGCGCGGGAATCAGCTGCCCGTCGCGTGACGCTGCGCTGATGGGACTCCCCGCTGCCAACTGCCGACGGTGAAATGTCCCTGAGTATGGCTGCGAGTTTGTTGCTAGGCTCGGCTGTGTTATTCGTACGGAGTTTTTGTGTGGCTTATTTTTTCTTTCAGAAACTTATAGTGTTCGGAAGCCAAGTCTGCTGCGGAGAATCTTGTGGATTCCTTGGAATTAAGGATTAATTTATTTTACTGTTTCGCATTTTGTTTTGCTTTTCCGCATAAATAAATACTCAAAAACTTATACGTACTTTAATTTAATTATATTAAGTATTTAATAAATTTTCACGTTTTCTCTTTGCATCCTGGATACGAAATTCAAGGAACGTCTTGCTTCGAAAGTCTTTTCTACGTAATGGTAATAATGCTGTAGAGATATCACCGATGTTGCAGTATTGAACTGAAATACTTGGAGTTGGCAACACAGGAAAGGGTTCCAATAGAAACTGGGAATGTCTCTATTGGGTTCGCGCGTGTGCGGAGTATTTGAGTCAGTTTCATTTCTTGAGGAGGAAGAGAATACTGCCCGAGTGTCTGTTCATAAATAGGATTTTTCTTCTTTTATCCTTATTGGACACGCACACACCAGAGAAGTTTATAAGCTCCCAATACGAAAAATATAGCAGCTCTTACTTTCTTTTTTACGTCAAAGAAATCTGTGAAATATAGTTTCTACAAATGTCATGTGGGGTAGTTCAGAATCGGAGTTCATTCGACTACGGAGAGGATATTTCGTGCCAATTCGTGTTACGTAATCCCGAGAAACGTAGTTGTATTTTCTTCGCTCTTCATTGATTGAATCTTTTTTACGCCTTGTTTATTTATTGCGTATGTAGAAAACAACAAGAGGACTCGTTTGTTGAAACTGCGACGATTGCCATTGACTGTACAGCACATTTAATGAGCTGACTCTTGTAATTGATATTTCGAACGATAACATTAAATTTATAAAGTACATTTTAAAATACAGAAATGTAGAAATATGCATTAAAATGTAACAAGCATTTAATATTCTAGTAGATCTTCATTAGAACAACGTGTATGGAATGGCGAGTTCCTTATATTTGACTTCATTGAGTAATGAACTTCTCTTCAAAATAAATGTCACTAAGGCAATTTTTAATTATAGAGATATTATCGGTAACATTGTGTTGGTTACAATTCATATTCTTATTCTTGTATGAATCGAAGGGCATATTTAATAGCTTCAGGGCTTTGGGGATCTTTCTCAAAGGAAGAAAATGGTCCAATTCCATGTGTGTTTTATTAGTGTTACATCTCTATTTTTAGCGTGGACTTCACAGGGCCCTATGCGTATCCAAATTGGGATTGTTTTTAGGTCCAAGAAGAAACACCACCTTGCTTCCCGTAATTGAAAATCTAATTTTCGACACTGATTGACACGAATGTATGGATTATCGTATTCGTCTTGCAGTTCATGGCAGTAGATAAGAAACGAAAGCGAGGATTGTAGTATGAGTTATACGTAATGATAATGGTGGACAGACTAGCAATAAGCTAGTGTTGGACAGATTTAGTTAAATGGAGTTTAATCACAACATTTGTATTTACGGAGAAATAACTGTGTGTATGACGAAGGTAATGAATATAACTAAGCAGGTTCAACAGAAAGTGAAGTTATTCACTGTATCAGGGTTGCAGCTGTCAACGTTTGAAGACCTGAAACTGACGCCCAGGTGTAGTGCGAAGGGGGGGGGGGGGCAGTAAGCAGAAAGACCAACCTGAAGAAAAACAAGGAAATCGAGAAAGGAAATACAGGGAGGAGTAAGAAACATGAATGCTCGGCTGGCAGGTTGCGACCGGTGCCGGCATTTCCGCCACCGGTTGGGCCGCTCGAGACGGCGCGGCGGAGGCGCGAGGGCGCGTGCCCCACGTAGCGCCAGGGCGTCGACGGCGGCGGCGGCGGCGGCGGCGGCGGCGGCCACGGTCCCCGCTGGGCAGACTGCCCGAGTAACGAGCCATTACGGGGCCGTATCACTTTCCCGGGCCATCCGCGTGTAATGCCCTGGAGCCCTCGGGGAGCGCGTGAGTCGGCCGTCACAATACAGCCCCCGAGCGGCGCGGCGCGAGGTCAGGCGGGCAGGAGCCCCGTCCCGGGTGGCGTGGGACGAGAGAAGGGCGACGCGCGAATCGCCCGATTGCATCTCTCGTTCATGTTTCCCAGTTAATCCCCTTTCACTTTTGGCTAGCTCAGAAGGCTTAGCCCGTTTACATCCCGGATGGTATTTCGGCTCGGGGAAGAAGGAAACATATTGTTTCCATTCACGAGTAAAGCAAATTGATGTTCTAGCACACAGATGAACGTGGCAAGATCTTCAGAACTGTGGATATTTTCTAATTAAAATATAAGTATTTTAATTTTACACAACATTAGGGAAGACGGTGGTCCTTTTTGTCCCTCCTTGGTTCCTATATTGTACGTGGAAATCAGTTTCAATAAATTAAGAATATTTAATACAGCTTATTTCGAAAATAGTAAGCTTTGAAGTAATGAACAAAGTAAAGAAGAACATTGTTTTATTTTCCTATTTCTTCAAATACGAATGCGAAAAAATGATCTTCGAAGCACTGATACAGAGGCCAGCTCTTCCTTGTGGAACACTGATGAAGAAATCGGGCTAAACCCATTTGAGGAGGTAGGTAGAAGGCTTACGAAAAGCAGATTGCGGGGTGCAATCGGGATACTTCCTGCGACGCAGGGAAGGATCAAGCGATGCAAGACCCAGTACGATGTGGACGGGGAGAGGAACTATTTGGTCTGGGGGAATGGACGAGATAAGGGAGGTTAGGAGCAGAGGAGCTAGGAGATCCGAAGTGAGATTTGACTTACAGTTAAGTTTTATGACACTTGTTTCATTGACGTTTCTGCCCTTAAAGTAGTAAATTACCTTACTTTATTATAATTATCAAAATACATTGATATGTAACGTATTTATGGAAGAAATCACCAATAAATACATATTAAACTCTCTTGGGCAACTTCACACACAAAATACACACGTTACTAGCTGTATTGGAACTACTTATTGACTCTTTCAACGCAGAATGGGTCAAATGCCAGAACTTTGACTTTGACAATACGCAATTGAGGAGTTTTGATTTTCAACGCGGGGCTGGGAGACACGTGAATAGAAGCCATGGCCGAACACCTTCCCTCGCTCAGAGTAGGGAGAATGGGAATTTCCCTTCAGCCTACGCCTTGAGAGATGAGCGATCCCGAGGTCGAATTTTACGCTGGCAGCTGAAGCCCCTCTCCGTCAATGTCCGGCTGTTACAATTCAATCGCATGTGACAGGAATAGATAATTTAAAACAAGCTTGCAGATGCATTCATTTTATTAAGAACATGTCGCGTCTCTCTGCCAATTTTATTAAATTCACATGAATTCCGTTTTATAAAGATTTTCTTTTCCTACAGGACATGAAACACCGTTTCGTTTCTGGTTGGTGAAAAACGCGAGATGAGGTGACGTTAATTCCATATCGGATTCTTTCGCGATTGGTAGTTTCTTCCTCTTGCCATCTGTCAATGGAGCACTCATGACTGAAGAACAACTTGTCATTCAAAAAATAAACCACCTGAAATTTTAGGTCTACCATATTTGTATCTTATAAAGATTTGACGTCAATTTTATTGTATTTCAGGAAGCAATTAGCCTTTCAATCATCCTTCGGTATCTTTTTGCAAAATTACTGTGGATGATATCCTCTGGCTAAAGGAACGTACAGGGTCAGCCCCTAGGTCATGTCCTTTCTTGGTTACGTCGAGAAGGACTAGGGGGTTCCTTGATGTCCTGATACGAAAAATTTCTTAATGTTTTTTCGATTTCATTTTTCTTTTCTTCTTCCCGTTGGTTGTATTTCTAGCTCACCCTTCCGCACACCTTGCCGTGGTGACTGTCCGGGCCGGGCGGTGTGGAGGTTGGGGGAGGGCGGCCACGGCGGTGGGTAGCGCTTGGGCAAGCCGGCGCGCGCCCTGGGGAGCGCTGCCCTCCGAGAGCCGAGCGCTGAGAGCCCAGAGCCCGCCAGGGAGGCGCCGCGGTGCCCCGCCCCGTCCCAATGGGCGGAGGCTGTTGATTGGCCCAGCTCTATACCTAACGCTCCATTCATCCCCGGTCGCTGCCGCTCTTGCGCACCACTTTATGGACTCAGGGCCCGACCGGACCGGACAGGGCCGGGCTAGGATGGGGACGTAGGGCGGACCAATACTGCGTGCAAGGCGGCGGCCGTGGATTTGTGGACGTTATTCGCCTACTCGTACGCGTACATTGAAGAATCTCAATGTTTGATTACATTATTAATGTATTTCAATGGCATGTTCATATTATTCTCCGTGTAATGTGCAAATGATTGATTTTTATTAAAGAAACAAAAAATTTCAAGAGGAGGCTAATATTTACGGTTTACATAAATTTGTGATAAACAGTAATTCGATAAACATTGTTGTGGAATGAAATTTTGTTTACGCTAACAATTACAGCATGAAATGATAGTTTGACCATTACTTTCATTCAAATAAGTGATAACAAGTTTTGTTCAACTGTGAAAGCCAGTATCTTGATAAGTTGCAACTAGCCAGTGCAATAATATATTTTCATTTAAATAGTTTCTATATTATGACGGTTCTGTAAGCTATATCAATGTATTATGTTATATATTTTAGTGTCCTATTATCACACATTATACTCTAAGAAATGAAGGAAAAAGAAATAAAGTACGTTGTTAAACGTTTCGTGAACTGGACGTATTAATTCAACTGCAGTATAACCAACGTGGAACGACAACATGGCCTGAAAATCTTAGCATATCAGATTGTTTAACATACAAATTCCTCTGTACATTACCACATCCACTCATCAAGTGCTATCTCCCTTCCCCTCACAACCACAACACCTCATTAATTCGAGTTAATCACTTTATCTTTCAATTTTTCCTGTATGTTTTGTGTATCAGCCTGTAGCACCAACAATGTGCTGCAGCCACTGACCCGCTTCTGCTTTTTGGCCTTTTTTGCCTGTATTTTTTTTTGTCTTTTGTTTTTGGTGTGTCAAGAGATGTTGGTTAACTGCAATGATTGAACTGTAGGCGGCCGCGGAAAGTTGATCTGATAAGGGATGTGTCAGAGCAGGAAGTTAAAGGGCGAAAAGATGAAGTCAAGGAATGAATTGTGGAGCAGGAAGTCAATGTCAGGGAGGTCACTTTAAGGCAAACATGAAAAAACGAAGGAATTTTATTGTTCTGGAAAAGTCAGGAAAAATCTGGGAATTTGGAGAAGCATCGTCAGAAGTCAGAGAAAAGTTTGAGACAGTTGTAAAATTAGATTTTCATTCTTAAAACACAGATCATTTTTATTTGGTGAGAAAATATTGTTAATTTATACTTAGCTACTGAGAAAGCAGAGAGCTGACCAATTACATCAAGGTAGTTTCAATATTTTCTCTACGTAATATGAAATTACAAATCTTATGAGACAAAAAAGAAAAAAACAACAACAACAAACAAACTAGAAAAAGAGTAAAAGTCAGGGAAATTTATTCCAGGAAACGAGCTAACATCTTGAACTAGCGAATAGGGAGGCAAGGAAAAAGAGATGATGAAGAGAACGGCAGCGAGCTGTTCGAGATGAAAGGAGAATGAAATGAGCGGAGTTCAGAGCCAGATGATGTGTTAGAATGATGAAGTTGTGGCGACGACAGAAGCGAGATCGGACGACGTAGGGAAGGTAATAGTTGGGCCCCATGAAAGGACGGCCAAAGGCTGGAATGTCTGCCGGCTCGTGAGCTCGTGGCGTGAGAGGTGCGTGGGCAGGCAAGGGTGGCAAGCGTGGCTCGAGCGGTGCGGTTGAGGCATTCGTGCGGCAGCGGCGATCAGATCGCCCCGCGCCCTCCCACGCACGCTCGTTATTCTTGCGCGAGAGGGCGTTAATAACCAGCGCGTGGGTGTAGGCGGGCGAAAGGGCGGTGGACCGGGTGGGCGGGAGGGCGGGTCAACGCCGACCGCGCTATCGGGCGTCTAATTGGGACCAATTGCTTCCGCAGACCCTTTCACCGCCGCTGCCGCGTTCGCCCCGCCCCGCCCCGCCCCCCACACGTCGCGAGCGGAAGCCACAGAGGTAGCGGGGCCAGCTCCGTACGCCCTTCCTCCCGCGCTTGCCCGCGGTGCGGGGCAACAGTTGGCTGCCGACCCCGCCACGCCCTCCCGCCTGCGCGTTTTCCCCGCCTGCCTGCCCGCCCGACCGACCGCCCACCCACCCGCCTGCGCAGCGCTTTATTACGGGGATTTTATGAAAAGTTTCTCGTCGCTCCGCCGTGTTAATAGGGAGGAAGGAGCGCCCTTCATCCCTCTGACCTTCCCTTCCTCTCCTTGCCCTCTCCCCCGTCGGCGCCCTCCTGTGCCCCCCCCCCCCCCCAACCCGTTGCGTGAACAAAATTAGAATTTCAGAAAGCGCAGCCCGTCCGCCTGTGCCTAGTCGGCGCGCTCCGCGGGCCTTGTTGGTTTTCGCGCGATTAATATTCCGAATTTTTCTCTGTCTGCAATTGTAGTCGATTGCCCCGCTTTGTGCGCGTTCTTTGACGCGCGAGCGCGGCCTTTTTCTTGCGATCGCGGCCTGCGCTGCGCTGCGTTCCAATAACGCAAACGCGGTCGCTCTGAGGGGCGGAGCAATTGCGGTCTGGAAATAATGGCGCCTGTGTGACGCCGGATGCATTGGTCTTTGTCCGGAACATTTCTTGAGTTCCTCGGTCTCGTCCCGAATCGCTGTTGTCTTTTTATGTCGCCGTGAAAGTTGGGTAGACGCGGTTCCTTTCACTTTTTTCTCTCTCACGGTTTCGGGTAAAATGAATTTGTGAGCAATTTGGCATTAGTATCGTCTTGTGTCTTCTCCGATTCTCTCTTTAAAACCGTTCTACGGAGGTGTTTTTCTTTCGGTCGTACATTGTTCTAGTTAGAAGCGGCGACGCTGTTGGGACAGTTATGAAAATGCTGTAAATCGTTGCGGCGGTGGAGAGCGGGGTTATGTTATTACGTCATTCAGCGAAGATTGGCTGGCGGCGCAGTTTAAGTGCTGATATTATCATTAGCACAACATCTTGAAATGTTCCTCGGGGAGGTTTCACTGGTGATAATCCCCCCGCGCAACACTGATAGAGATGTTTACGGCTCTCGCCGGTTAATTGCGGGCCGCGAGGGGCGGCGCGCCGATAAGTGCCACGCGGCGCGCGTGCACCCGGACGTGGGACCGTGGCGGGGTTGGCGTGGTGACTGTAACAGGGGAGTCAGTGAGGGACATGCGGAGATTCAATGGCGGGGTACCGGAGAGTCTATCTCTGAGATAACGGAAAGTCGGTGTCTGGAAAAGCTGAGAGTCATGTGTCAGGGATGTTGGAGAGTCAGTCTCTGAGACAACGGAGAGTCCGCGTGGGGACAGAGGGAGAGGCACACTTGGAAATAGCGGTAAGTCGTGATAGTCGGGGATAGTGGAGAACCAGTGTTCGTGGTAGCGGAGGGACAGTGCCGGTGAGAACCAGAGAGTCAATGACGGGGAAGTGCGTCGGCACACTTAAAGTTGTTTTATTTATCCGTCCCATAAATGGAATTCTTAAAGAATTGAAATTCATTTTTCCAAAGCTCTTATTTCAGCATTATAATTAAATTTGTAAAGAAAAATATCTGGTAAAAACTGTATGTGGCGTATGAGAAAAAGAAGTGTAGTAAACTCGTATGCGCGTATTCTTGAGCTCCTGAATTTCACTTCACTATTTTACTCTACACAATTGAATTATTAATAAAGGAACATACAAGCGGGTTATGCACCGTTTGAAAATGAAAATTTATCGTTCCTGAGTAATAGAAAACGACACATATACAATAGATTTGGCAAAAAACAACTTCTCCCTCACCATAATTCTTACTTTCAGATTTATACATTACAAATGGCAACCAAAGCACTTGATCGTTATTAAAATAGATTCTTCTTTTTTTGAAGTTCAGTATTAATAAGTGTACCTATTAATAAGTGTGTACAGTTATTATATAGAAGTAGCTTCACATCAGAACTAGGCTTTTAAACTTGTGTATCGATTTTTATGGTTTAATATCATCTGGCAATATGTTGTAATATAACGTGCATGTACATATGTGAATTTCTAGGGACCTGTGTGTTGCAGCAGGCTACTAATGTGATTTCTAATCGGGTTGCAAATACACGCATCGTTTTGTGTTGCATGTGTTTGCATTCATACAACGTGAACGTTTTTATGCCATATACTGTTTTAGAAGTAATTTCCCTAATACATAGTCATTGACTTAATTTTAAGTATAATTTTACCTTTTTTACCATCAAAAATGCTTAAACAACTTGTCATTTAAGATAACACTCTGCCAAAATGTATTTGGCATCGTGGGAAAGCTCAACATGATGCACGTCGTGCAACCTAATAAACTGTAAATATTTACTTCATTTAGTGAGTGATGTGAAATATTTGCGGGAAATTTGCGTCCATATATTTTTGTTTCACGTTTAGAACAAACAGCGTTCCTTTTGAGTGTATTGTTAAACAAAATAGAGCATTCGAATAGAAGCTTTCAGTACGAAACAAAAATATTATTAACGAATTTTTTGATGATTTACTTCCTTTTAGCCTATCAAAGGTGTTAAGTATATGTACTCACTAATTCACGCAGACTTGAAAAATAATTTAATTTCTATTGTGTATTGTGCCCACGTACAGTTAGATGTTTTATAATAATAGATCGTTTTAAATATTGTATAAATGGGAAGATGTTCTCGTGGTTCTGGAAAGTAATGTAACATTCCACCCTTAACATTTTCTTGCTTTCTAACTTAAACATTGTTTTAAATATTCCATCAATTAAATCGTTTGGTGGTCGAAAATGTGTCATTAAAGTTATTTGCATCAGTATGTGCTTCCGCAAACATTGACGGCCTTTAGCACTCTTCAAATTCCCTTTTAATAGTGACCGGATTAACGAGTTACACCATGTGTTGGCGAAATGTACTCAGGGAAGACTTATTAAATGTTGTCAACTGTAGAACTATTTCAAGCTGTAGCTCTGAATTTGTTACAGGCTCCATAGAATTTCTCCAGTTTCCTCGCGCCGATAAAGACTGCTATTTGTCGCGAGATATTTGCAAACTGAATGAACGTTACTTTCGAAGTTCCGTCTGTCGTTTTGAGGTCTAAAAGTCGCTCGACTTAATTGTTCACGCAAGTGCAGCGTCCTTAAAACTGTTTGCTGGAGGCCAATCCCGAGGCCCATTCCTCCGACCCGCGTTTCCGATCTCGCCACGCTGCCTCTCCTCTCGGTCTGCTGCCCGTCCATAACTGCCATTGTCATGGTTTGTCCTCGTCCTTTTCCCGTCCTGTCCCCTCTTGTCTTTCCCATTCCCCTGCCTTTCAACCGCCCTCATCCTGCCCAGACTCGCGTGCCCCCCCCCCCCCCCGTGCCCCTTCCACTGCCAAGCCAGCGCCCTGATCGCACACTGCCCCTCGCTCTACCATCGCCCAGCCCTCGCCCTGCCCCCGCCCTGCCCCCGCCCTGCCCCCGCCCTGCTTCCGTCATGCCTCCGCACTGCCCAGCTCCTGCCCCTGCTCCCTCCCGGTCCAGCCTGCCCTTTCCCCGTCCTGTCCCCGAACTGCCGGTCGTCCTCCTCTTGCCCTTTCCCCCTCGCTCCTCCACGGTGCCATCTTCCTCCCATCCTCGGTCTGTCTTCGCCCCCTCTCCGTGCCCCGCCCCCGCTCTCGCCACGTGCCCCGCCTGCGTCCCCACCCCTCCTGCAGCCCGGCCGCGTCTCCATTCCCTTCCGAAGATCGGCCAAGCGGCCAACTTCTCGATTCCAAGATAACTTTTCTGATCCGGGCTCTTGGAGATCTTTCCGACCGACTGGAGCCGAAACTTCGATGCGGGAGAGGGGCACCTAAACAGGCGCTAGTTTTCTAGCGGTAAAAGTTTTACGGGTGTCTTCGTCGGGAGTGTTTTCGCGTCGCCGGGGGATGCGTGTTATCCACTGAAAACGGGACGAGGGACTCTTTTGGAAACCCTTTTCCCCTTGCAATCTGCTTTCCGTTTCCTGTCGCATTCTTTTCCGCTTCATTGCGTGTTTTCGTCTCGCAATTATCGACCCTCTTGTTGCTTTTTTTGTCCTTCCTAGAAATGCATGTTCCCTGCGGGTTAGACTCGCGTTCCGTTTCGTCTTTTTGCGTTCTCTATTGCGTAACGATTGCCTCGCGACTTTTTGTGTGCTGTAATATTTTCAAGCATCGGAAACTGTATTTAGTAGCTTCCTCTCGACGTTCTGTTCCCATAACCATAGCCATTTCCATATCATATATTGTACATGCAGGTCCGCAGAGAGACATCGTGCGATACGAAGGGAGCAAACAAAGTTTTCTCCCCCGTCTTAGATTCTGCTTGTTCTCAACTTTGTTGCAGTTTTTTTCCTCCTCCCACTGCAACCACCTCTTCTTCTTAGTCGTGCTCCTCATCCTCCTGCTCTCTTCGTTTCGCCTCCTTCTTCTTAAAGTTACTTAGTGTAGTTAAAGTCTTTGCCTGTGGAGCTTATCCTTGGATTTATGGACGCGACTGTACCGTGTAACTTTTCCCCCCTCCCGCCTTAAATCTCGCAGCGACTCGCTCTCTGTCTTCTCCCCTCCTTCTGCCTCTCCCTCCGTCTTCCTGTGTTATATAAGACCTCTTCTCCGCCGGTCGTATGAGTTAGGCAAGAAATGGATTTCCAATGTATTTTTCACTGCCTGTTCTGACACGTCGACGAGTTACGGCAGTAATTTGGCGTTATACCACCCCGCGTATAAACCCTTACACCCTCGCCGCGCGAAATCCCGCTGCCAAATTGGCTGTGTACCCTCAGTGCCCCGCGCCCACGCCGCCCCCTCCTCCTGCTCGTCCCGCTGCCCCCCAGAAGTCCCTATCCCCCTCCCCGACGCTGCTCTTTCCTTCTCACGTACGAAGGCGGCCGTCGGTGAGGATATCTGGAACACTAGACTCTGAACAACTCATTGAGGCAGACGTAATGAGGAAAGTGAGGACGGCGGAGGACAGCTAATCATCTTTCCGAAAATGTGTCTGCTGTGTCTTGCAGGAGCACTACTTCAGAGTGACTCCGGACTTGTGGTGTGGTATGATTCCATCGTAGCTGTTAGTGAGCGAACACTATATCTCTGGTCTCTAATGTCTACGTTCCTGGTTATTCTGTGTGAAATCGGATGAATAAAATCTGGTTCGCGTCAGATTTCTTCGGCTCACTAGTACACAAAACTCTTAATTGGTGCTATTATTATTCAAGCTACCGTTGTCCTTACCTTCTACTCAATAATTAAAGAGTGCGTCTGAACAACGGGGCTGAAAGGGATTGAGCAGAAAAGGGATTTTCAGTTGGATTCAAGATTTAGGCATCCTCTATTGTGTTCCATGATTTCCGAATTTCTACATATATTGACTAGATAGCGCGAGATTCTAGATTCATTATACGAGCAGTAATCTCTAGTTTCTAGTTCGAATCTCTAGTGGAACGAAGGGGCAGTTAGTGCCTATTAGTCTTGAGTGTTTTTCTGCGTCCGTCACGTTTGTTCTTGTTTATTAAACTCTTTTATGGAATATGTATTTATTAATAAATGCAATGCTTAGCATTATGCAATATGGTTCAGAGATGACAAAGAAACGAAGACAAGGTTGAGAGCTGTTGAGATGGATTTCTGGCGGGAATGCTGTAGGTTGACAAGGGTGAGTAGCGTTATTGACATCAGAGGAGAGGTGGGTATCGGTGTTGATATTATTGATACCATCGAATTGATGAATTTAAGATGGTGTGGGCTCAATAATGGATGGCCAAAGCAGGTGAGGTATTGGACACCGTCCAAATGAAGAAGAGGTAGACCCGAAAACACCTGGCTATAAGGAATCAGAGAATTAATGAAAAACAGAAGTCTCAAAGAAGGTGATAAAAATGATAGAAATGATAACAAGGCTAAGAGAGACGGCATCCACCTTAGTCAACCCGTCCATAAAAACACAATGTTTTGTTCGTTTCGTCGCGTTATTAATAAAAAAAAAGATATTTCACTTATTACTGGAGCCTTCCTGTTTGAGCAAAATTGTGTGGAATATCGGGTTGTGCGAAAGTTCGTTCTAGAGGGTTAACTTAAAGTTTTTCCATGGCCCTTCCTATTCAGGGTGTTTCAGTCCTCGTTGCTCATACGGGACCCTGAGATAGAATACACTAAGTTATTCATGTATGCGAATGAAAACAGGGTGAACCCTATTCAAAATTTTGGAAAAAGCATTTTTTTGGTCATTGGTCATTTTTTGCATAAATGTAGCCGAAATATTACTTTAAATTTTGTTCCCAATTGCTTTTATTACGATTATGAAAGGAGAGAGATAAAATATTATTTAAGTATTATTTAGGATATTTATAGTCTACAGCCAAATTTTCGCAATTTCACCTCGAGTAACAGGGGCTCAACAACTGTTCAAAATAACATCCTTTGCGTGAACGCAAAACAGGCATCAGTGCCCCACGGCCCGTGACGCGCACAACTGTGCTGGGTTGGCCCTTTATTTCTGCCGCCAGGCTTTCAATGCTCTGAAGAAGGGCATCACCATCCATGACTTCGCGAGCATAAACGCGATCGTTCCCCAAGTAAAAATGTCCAGCTGATTCAAACCCGGAGGCCGAGGCAGCCATGCTATTTGACCTCTTCGACTGATCCACGAATTGCTTATCTAGCTATTACCGAACTACGCGAAAAGTATGTGGTGCTAGTATCGCATCTGTGCCCGCACTGTCAACGAGACGTCCTCCAAAAGCGTAGGGAGTACCTAAGTTAAACAATTCAGATTCAGCACTCTCTCAAACACCCAGGTAAGAAGTGAGGACCGATGATAAATTCATCCAGTCTTGGTGAGCTACGCTATATGCAGCATGTGCATTTTCCTCAGATCACATATACAATATATTCACACTCATTGTTCCAGTTTTTTTATTTCCAACACGTTTCATGTGCCAAAGAACGGTTTCAGGAATTCCGGGTTTTCCTCCAATTGCTCTGAAAATGCCTCGATAATTAGAACAATTTTGAAAGTCGGTATTGCGCAAATGTTTCACCCACTGGAAATGGAAAGGTCATAATCTCTCCGCATGAATTGTTCGCCAGGTTTAGTGTTAATAACAGAGTTTTCCAGAGTAGTGGCGAGCCCCAATGCTCAATTGTCCTAGCCCTTGTTACACGAGCGCAATCACATGGTCCAAAGTTTAACGTTAATTATTTACAAAACTAAACGACGAAGATAATCCAATTTTGGCAAAATCAGCCTGTACATTATTATATATGGCTCCGGCGTATTAACAGTGTGTACTGAATCACTCTATATAATTTTCCTCAGTGGCAGTTATCGCGTTCGATCTAACGCTTCAATTGTGAAATCAGATGGATGCTGTAATAGATATTGGAACACTCAACAGTGCAGAATAGAAGCCTGATTTCAGAATTGCGCCGGCGACTACACGTGGAGCGGTAATGCCCTGCGCGCCGCGCCGGGCAGCGCGTGTCGTGTCGCGGGGTGCGTGACGCACATGGCGTGCGCGGCGTCGTGTGGGCGCGTGCCGTAGGGCAGGGGCGGAAGCGTTTGGGCCGTCAGCGAGAAGCTGTTTCGGCCCGGATATGGAAGGGTGGCTGCGCCGGTCCTGGGGAGGCCGGCCTTATCGACCTTTTGTTTGGAAGGGTTTAAAGCTGTTCTTTTCTTAGGTCAGCGTAATGCTGGTTTGTGGAGGGGGTTTTACATCTTTGGACGTCCGATTTTGTTAGTGGTTGTGGAGTGTACAGGACATTGCTCATGAACTGCAGTACTGTGACAACTCGAAAAAATTTCGTTTTGAAATGAACGTGTTTGAAGTTGTCTCTGGCGGTTGAAATGTAGGCATCACACACTTAGTAATGAATGGATTAGTGAGTGTTACTATAAGGCTTCATAGGAGTTCGGATAATAATACTTTTTATAACATGTTAGAACGTGAAGCTCATAACTCAAATTCCGATTTTTTTCGAGTTGCACCAATTTTGGTGCCCATGAACTACTTGTATTCTTGTTTTATGTGAGTTTTTTTTATTATTTAATGCAGAGACACGGATAACTGTTGACTAATGAATGTGCAAAAATACACCATATTCTCGTCTGATATACGGACTCGCGTGTACTGTGAACATTTACTGAGAAACGCTTGGTTTCTGCCCAGCAGTTTCATGACAATTTCCCTCTGCAACGACTAGGAGGTTCTGCTTACAGTGACTCAAAGCTCTCAGGATAGTTTAAATATTACCGAAGAAAAAATACCTTTTTGGTACACAAACGAAGACAAACGCGAATTTTTTGCGGAAATGAGGTACTATTTACGAGAGTCCTGTTTTGCTTGCGACCCTGCGATCGGGCCCGATTTTTGGCCGTCAAGACCTTAGACCGTTAGCTATTTAGGCCGTCAGAATTCTAGTGCACTCGTTCATAAATGGCACTAATGACCCCTTGAGTTTACAATAGCGCTTCGAGTCTTGTAAATGCGCGTCAACTTGTATGATACACATGTTGTGACCTACTTGAATAAAAAGAGAAAAAAATCACTTTCTACGGGAATCTATGCTTCTGATGCTAAAAGAGTAGAGGAATTATTTATTACTTACATTATGAGACACGCACTGATGTGTTTCATTTAAGACCAGAAATTACTCACCTGTGTTAGCTTATAAATATATATTTTAACTGTCTAAGGTTATAGTTTATTTTTTCATGATTTTGATTCATTTTGGTATTATTTTTATTATCAATAGGGTCCCTAGATTTGGTTGTGTTAGCTCCAATTTAGATTGTAATTTGTCCCTGCTGTTCGCCTTTAATCTCAGGTTCATATCCCAAATAATCCTCTACTTTATAGCAATAATAAATTCGTTTTGTGTGTCTGGCAAGAGGTTGAATGCATTCCTCTATGCGTGGATAAATAGCGGTCATACCAAAATCGCTGCGAACAAACTTTGAAAGTAAAAACGTCTGCAAAGACAGTGATTCAAACAGGACGGTCGATTCTGGTCCCGAATAGTCTGATACCCTTTGAGCCTATGGAATTGATAATAGAGGGTCCAAAGGGGGGGGGGTGTCTAGCATTTGTGATATCCGGAGAGCAAGGCGGAGAATTTGCACACCAATGTATTTACGACCTACGAGCACTATCTAAGTGAATTGATATTGAGTTGAATGTAATTGAGTCCTCCTCTTCAATATAGCCATTTCTTGAATGTGTCAGTTCATTGTCAGAATATTTGTTGCCATGAATACATACAGGACGCAAAATTTCGCTCTGAAGCTAAATTGCTGTAAAACAAATGACTATTCCAGACTAATGAATGAAAGAAATAGTTATACAATTTTACAAATACAATACAAAGTATTTTACAAAATTTTACCAATTTTATCAATTTATACAAAATTATTAAATGTTTTAATAACTTACTGGATTTTCACCTACAATTTGCTACTTATTTAATTTCTCTGTAATATAGACTAGCTCTTTCTTTCAGTTTGACCTTATTATTCTCAATCTTATATTCAAATTTTATGTTCTTTCTTCTATTGTACAACCATAGAAAATAGACAAATGTCTTGGTTCAGGCGTTACCATTGTTGAAGGCATGCTTGGGCACTGAAATTCCAATTAATGTAAAATTCATGAATCGTGTGTACGAAACTGATTTTGAAGTTCTTTGAAACGATGTTTTTTGCCCTACTGACTTTTGCGAGCCGCGAATACCAATGATCATTTAGGAAAATTTATACATTTGCGAATATATTTTTCTTATAATTTTAGAATTATATTTCATTCGAGGAATCATTGCCAATTGTCAGGGGTACCCAAGGACCAGGAGCAATTTATTCATGGGGACCCCTCTTTTCAATAAAAAATATCCTTCTTTCCCTAATTCATAAACATGAATTCATTTCTCCATGCACCAGAAATAACTTCCAGCGTTTGAATTAGAGATAAATACATTTTATTTCTTTTGAATGTTAAAAAGATCGGGCCCTGTTAAATAGGGGCCTGGATCAAGTTGCTCTAGTTGCCCCACTGCCTTCTGGTCGTTCCCCCAGCGATGGATGTACCGATAAGGAAAACAAAATAATAGTGAATGTAGTGAAAATTTACGAAGCTCATACATTTTAGAGAGGATTTGTCTTTTGCTATTGACCTAGAATACTCATGCAGTAAGGAATATTTTAAGAACGCTTTTGTGTTGTTTTATTTGCTTTTCACGAGATACGTATTTTACCATTCAAGAGATGTGTGGTTATCTATGTGTTGAGCTACCTAGATGGAAAACGATTTCCTTTTCTGGTGTAGTCGCGTTTTAGCGTTGCCTTCGTAGATCGTTTGCCACTTTACATCGTTTGAATGAAACGAAGAATAGCTTCCAGAACTTGCAACGCAATAATGACTATTGTCTTTAGGTGTGAATGTCTCTTCTGGTGTTAGCTACTCATTTGTACTATTGCACGGTAAATATCCTCCGTGTACTCTTTGTTAGAAAATGAGCTCTTTACTGGTAAATCAGGAGGTTAAAAGTGTGGAATCGTGTAGATGCAATTTGAGTGAATCACATATTGGTGTTCTGCAAATTATCAATACATTGACAACTCGTATTTCGTTTTCTGGTGTAGACCTATTTGAGTGTTGGAGAGACTTCACATAATAATCCCCTCTAAATATTCTCGACACGTGCGCAAAATTAGCTGTAAATACTTGTAAACCTACAGCATGGATGCCTTCATCCTCTTCACTTTTTCGCCCACTTTATGACCCTTTTCGACGCCCGCGCGAGAAAGTCTGCGCAACTCAAATGCGAAAATTGTTGTTCTCACAGCTGCTGTTATTCCAACTGCACTGCCGCGCCGCCGCTGCTATTACATTTAGCTGCGAGGCCGAGTGAGGATTCACAAAGCTAGAAGCGCCCTTCTCGTTCGACCGCCCGCCCGCCCCGCCCGCGTTCGCGAGCGAGTTGGCTGGCGCTCTCTGCTAGGGCGTCGGTTCGCCGAGCGAGTGATGACAAAGACCCCGCCCTCGCAACGCCCCGGGAAGCTGGGTTCCGCTCGTGCGGCGGTCTTACAGAGTCGCTCTCTACCGGCCGCGACGTGTGATTGTTGGCGTTGCTCGCGCGGTTGTTTTGTTGGCGTCGTTCCGGTTTGAATGAAGTTCGCCCGTGATGTAGTAAATTAGCGTTAGAAGAATGTGCGCGTTCTCACGAAGCGGCGCTCGCTCGGTTGGTGGTGAGGTTTTGATGCTGTGTAATACTTACTGCAATGCATGTTTAAATATTTGCAAATTATTTGTTAAATTTTAGCGGAAGAGAATGTGTTACAATTTTTTCTCAAATTTGTTCAGTAGGTGCTCTATATATAGTTTACATTTTAATATGTAGCTGTACATCGTACTAGCGGTTTTATTGTTCTAGAAATGAAAGCTGGCTTATCTCAGCTAATGTTTTCGCGCGTATTCTCTCTTAAAAGCTCGTTCATGATAGTGTTATTGGGTTTTGTTGGGATAAATAATCAAAATTTGCTATGATATTCAAGATTTCGTTGCTTCAAATGTCCTCGCAATTTTTGCCGCATGTCCTTCGTTGTTTCTTTTTCAAGAAAAGAAAATATAATGACCAATAGTATGAAGTATATTCAAAATGAATTCAGTTGAAAATTTACAGTAAGTATGGAAAATGCACTTGCACCCGTTAATTTCGTTGTAATTAAGGTATCTTGTTGTGCTGAATTTGATGATATAAAATCATACTTATTGTAAAGAGGTCAGGTTTATCTTATTACATATTGAAGATAAATTTGTTAATTAACCCTGCGTGGTCATTTGTTGTTTATTGAAATTCATATTTTTTTGCTTACAAATCCCCTCTACATAGACAGACTAGCTTTTTACACATTTTTTTTAAAAAAATTATATGCTACTTGCTCAATTAGGTAACAATTTTTCAGGGAGTTGAAATTACTGCTACCATTATGTAGAGGCAAGACGTCAGCATTTAATTGTCAGGTAAATAGTTACCCATAATTTAATAAAAGTCGTATCAGTAACTTTAATTACATAATTGGAAAATAATTCGGAAAACTGAAAATAGCAATAAAATAAGTTACACAAATCCTGAGACGTGTTTTAGAGACATGTCATTTTGATTGATTGTTATTTATATGCTTTTCTTTTGATATAATTTGTTCTTTAATCTGAGTAATACATTTCGAACTTTTAACCATTTTTTAACAAATGTTAGTATGTTATGAACTTGCGGTTGCAAAGTATTGCAATTCGATTATATAGGCAAAAGTTGTTTTTGAAACTTTAAAAATATGTATTAACACAAGGGAATTCACAAAACAGAGCAGGAATTTGAGTGTGTGTAAGTAACGTGTATTTGAAGCTGTATTTTGTATAGAATGACGTTATTCTAAACGTTTTCCGTTCTTGTAACATCACATTTTCTTTAAACGACGTAATTGAATTGTAACCACAAAACTTTTTCCATGAAAGAATTTCGTTCAAATTTTGAGGTCACTGTAGAGGTCACTTCCCGTGCATTTGTCGTCATTGGATGGACACTTACAGAGCATTTTTAGATCACCCGCAGTCCGAATGGGGAGGCTGATGCTACCCAATTTGTGCGCTCCATTTACGCGGCGTGTTTGAGCAGCGGAGAAGTCGCGTAGTGAATTCGCGTGTCGCGGGCGGAGTGCGAGGGGAATTCCGCCTGCCCGCTAGTGGCAGCGGAGGCAGGAGTTAGTTGCGGGTGCGGGCGGCGGGCGCGGCGGGCGCGGCGGGCGCGGCGGGCGCGGCGGGCGCGGCGGGCGCGCCCTCTGGCGGGGCCCTCTCGTAATTTCTCCTAAATAGCGGCGGCCGCCAGGGGGCAGCGCGGCGGCTGGTGGCGGAGGTGCAGGGCGCCTGCCTAGGACCTCGGAAAGGCAAGGCCAGATTCGGGCTAGGCCAAGCCAGACAAGGCGAGGTGCTGTGTTAGGTGATGTTCGTTGTTTGGTACTCCGTGTTCTGCCTCCGCTATTGCTGCTTCATTTGGATTGTGCTTTTTTATATGTATTTATTTCATTTTCATATTTATTTTCATTTTCAATTTCTCCCATTTTATTCTGTTTTTTTCTATTACATTTCTTTTATTCCACTATGTTATATTGTACCGTATTTAACTAATCAGTTCTGTTTTATTTAAAGTTTCGTTCTGTTTTGTGATGTTTATTTATGCACCTTTGCGTTTTATGCCATTATATTATGCTCTTTCTGTCTTTCTTTATTTGTTCGCCTTTCCATTTATTTTGCAATGTTTTAATACATGTTTTTGACTTTTCTTTTTAGATAATTCTTATTTATTCCCATCTTATGCTTTAATACAATACGTTCCGTTTTCGGTTCTTTTTCTTGTTTTTTGTGCGCTATATACTTTATTGGAATCTCTTCTTATTCATCTTGAGGCAGACAAAGGTCCCAGGATGTAGAGCTGATTCGTGTCTTCCTCTTTTCTTTATTCTTTGTGTCCTCATGCAATACGTCTTTCATAAATCACTTCTTTCTTTGCGCTTTCAATTTGTCATTCCCCTTCCGCCAGGCTCAATTTTTTTTTTGCACGACCCTCTCCGTTCGGTCTCCTACGTACTCTTTGCTTTGCGATGTGTCATCATTTCTCTTTCTCCTCTTTCCCTTTCTTCCTGCTCTCCAGCTCTGAAGCCCCTGTGCCCCGCTGCGCTGGCAAGTCGGGCGCCCGTGACGTCCGCGGGGAGCAGGCAGTCGTGTCTCGGTGCATCAGGCGGCGAGGGGGGCGGGGCGAGGCGGGGCCGCCCGGCTAGCGCCGTAATCCCGGGTTAATGACGCCAATTCCGTGCGGGGAACGTCGAGTTCATCCGGGGATGGCGGCTGCGAGGGAGGAGGGGAGGGGAAATGCCACGGCCGTCCCCCGGCGCCTCCCCCGCCCCGGGCGCCCGCCGCGCCGCCTCGGTGGGGCGATGACGCCGTCTCCACCTTTAGCGCTCGAAACAGGCCGCCGCCAGCCCAGGCCATTGTTGCTGCTACAGCAATTTCTTTCGCTGCTGCTGTTTGTTCTCCTCTCTTCACCTGACCATTTGCTCCTGTAAATTCTTCGATGTCTTTCTCCATACAATCTTCTACTACCTCTTTGTCATTTACTACGTACCGCTCTAATATATATTTTTAACTTTCCATCATTGTCTTTCGTTTCTTCCTTTGGGTTCAATTTCTCATCATTTTTTGCCTCTCCGCCTTTCTCTACTTGCTACATTTATTTTACTTCGTTTTGTATTCTCCACTCCAGTACTTGCCTGTCATATCATGTGCGTTATCTTTCACCTTATATTTCCTTGCTTCTATTTCCCCTTCTGTAACCTTCTCTTTCACCTGGCTTGTCTCATTCGTGACCGCATCTTCAGCGTTTTCGTTTCCCTCCTGCACCGTCGTTGCCTTCGCCGTCCGTGTTCTGTCGCCTCCCGCGCTCGTCGCCACTCTCACCGTCTTCACCTTAATCCGCCCCTCCCGTCTGCACCAGCCCCTGCGCCGCCAGTCCGGCCGTGTCCCCTGCGCGGGCCGCACCGCGCGGTGCCGCCTCCGGGGTCAGGGTTCCCATCCGGCGGGCTCACTTTTCATCAGCGGCGGGGGCGGGCGGATGGCCTGGCTACGTGTCAAGGAAATGGCTGAGCGGAAGCTCCAGAAAATGTCTCACGGACCGAATTTGCTTCTATGCTGCCAGGATATGCTTAAAATTCCGTACTAAAGGCGATGTGTCTTTATTACGCTCGCTGTATCTTTATTGGGACACGTGCGCGGGCGACCTATTGTCACGAGCTACGTTGGCATCTCGTAGCTTCTTTCGGGGAAATATGATCGTATTGGGATGTGATGCATTATTGGATTGCTGTTATTCACACTCCACAGTGGATTCAGTGGGATAGCTGAAATATGTAAAAAATCCCACTTGTGCTTACTCTTGATTGACAACCGTATCCCCGTCATGCCGTCTAGCAACATCTTCGTCAATCAAAGTGATGTCGCCTCGCGTTCGGTATCCGTGGTAGGTTATGCCCATCGAGTCACACGCATTGGAAGCCACAAAAATAAACGGTTGCGTAGCCTCAAGAAGACTCCCCCAGTCCAGAGTGAAGGTAGATTCCCCCTATGTCTCGTGAGATAAGACAGGCCTTCAAAGTCGTTTTGTATGTGTTACACCAATCAACGTTTCAATAACAGAGTTTAACGACGTTTCATGTCTTTCATATGGCGTTTACAATGCAAAGCTTTTTATGCACGATTTGGTAGTTGGATGGAAGATATTTCCGAATTCCAGCGATTCTGTGAAGTAATTCTGGACAAAGAAGTTTGTTTCCTGTTTCTGCGCTTTTAAAGACTAGCATCTATTGATACGATTAAATAGTTACATTTCTTGTTTTCAATATTTATTTATTGAGTTTCCTAAGAGCAATTAATTTATAAAATTATCATTAAATTCCACGGATTATCAGTTGTTCAAGTCAACGCCGAAAACGTATTTGTTCATGCTAAGAGACGAAGAAACTGCTAAAACCGTACTTGCAGGTTCGTGAGTCTTTTCTTGGAGTGCAGTAATGAGGTGTACGTGCTCATTAGAATATACTGATACGGTAGGTGGCTGAGCGCGATAAGATAGTTTGAATGCCCCCTTCGTTTTCCGGCCGCTGGCGTTGTGCTGCTCGCGAGGCAGTGTGCTCAAAAGCGCAGTGCTGTTCTTTCGAGCGGGCGTGCGCTCAAATAGTTCGACCACAGCGAAACTACCGACTGTGACAGCATATGAGTGAAAATAGCGTGACTAGGATCCGGGGCACAAAATGACGTGAGTACAGCGCTCTCAGTAATTACAATTTTTGTTGATTTTTACGGTTTTCGTCTAGTTTGCTTGCCAAACAGCATTTGTCAGATGCTATAGGTTGAAAATATATCCAGATAATACCATTTTTTTCTGTATGTATGTGTGCGTGTGTGATTTCAGCAGTTAAAACAGTAACATAATTTAAAAGGACTTTTTGAAGACATTTTATGGACGCTTAATACGTAGGAGGAGGTTGGAGTGTAGCTTATCATTATCAGTCACTGACATGGGGAGACTTTTCCTGGCCTATTTTGTATTATGTCGCATTTCTTATTATCAAAAAAATGTTAACACTTTTCTGTGAAGTTGTTCTTCCCTTGTGTTTCTTGTGATTGTTGAATTGAATATGTCTCTCTCAGAATCATGTGTGATCATAAATTGCATGTGTCTGGGTATACATCTCTTTATTTTTACCTGTTGACCAGCCTCTCAGAGAAGCAGTCTTTTGTTGCTGAAAAGATGTATATGTGTTATTGGAGCATCCAAGGTTTTGCGTAACAGATATCTGTAAACTTTATGTAACCTGCATTAAATCGATTTACACCGTTTTATTAAAAAGGTTAGATAAGTGAATGCGCTGCATTAGTAAATTATTGCTGCGTATATTGTGTACTGTTTATTATTGAAATACGATACGTTATACTGAATGTACACGTATCCATAGAATTGTTGGTTTTCAAATTTTGTAAAACGTTTTCATACCTGTATAATATCTTTGAAGTGTTCTCAGAAACATTACAGCCCCGGCGATATTGGACAATTTTTAATTTTGAGTATCATATTGATGGCTCGTTGCGGAACATTTTGAAGTGAAAATTGAGAAGTTTCAAGAGTTATTGGCATATCCACTTTGGCTGCAGGCTACATTCAGCCCTGTATTTAATTGTGCCATTATTTATTGAAAGGGCCGGTATCATTTCCTCTAAAAGATAAAAAAACGGTAAAAATATTGGTTCTAACGTAGTATTGCGAATAAAATTTGTGCTATTTGGAATGCATATTTATAACAGGGGAAGATGGGGCAAAGGGGAATTTGCATTTAAAACCCACAGATTTAGAGCATTTCCGTTCTAGAACACGTATTTTGTAGAGAAATGTGTTCGCACGATTGTGTCATGGGACTAGTATATTAGAAGAGCGAATTCTTGTTGTTTGATTGATTTTTTCCCCGTGCTTTACAAAAGCGTAAGCATTGTAAAACATTTTCTTTATCTTAACAATGCAGAAGTATGAAAGTATTTGTTTTAATTCATTAGTTTTATACGTTTATGATTCAGTTCTTTTGTATTTCTCAGTCAACAACAATGGTAATGTGATTGTTTTTACCATTTTGTGCTAGCGTCGAGGCGGCAAAGGGGAATGTTGCTATTCCATTTTGACTCGAAATTTTTAAGTGCATATTTTTACAACTATAATTTTTCGTTTTAGGAGTAGGTGGCTTTTATGTTACCCCCTCTGTACCTTTTACTCACAAACTGTTAAGAGCTGGCTTCGAAATCACCCAGACAAAGTTGTGACTCTCCATGAAGTCAGTTCCCTCCTTGGAGAAACATTTGTAAGGACAACTACAACGCAGAATGCTTTCTTTGGATTTCGAAGGACAGGGTTATGCCCGCAAATACATTCTGATGATGCTTTCGCTCCAGCAGAAGCAACAAATTGTGAACTGTCTCCAGAATCTTCAAAAGCTACATTGGAAGCTACACCCATTACGTCATTGGTGGATACGAAGTAGCAGATTCTGATAGTTTCTCTTGGAAGAAAAAAAATCCTCTTCAAAAATCAGGACCAAATTCTAGTCCACTCGTAGAACAGTAAAAACTCCCATCATTACATGACCTTATTTGAGAGATCTTCAAGATTCTGCGAAGGGATCCATTTCAAAAAACATAAAACGGTATTAGAGAAGCTATGTACGTAGAAATAAAATCAGTCTTCATTACATCAGTATACGATTTTTTGGAATTCTGATTTACATTGTTTATCAGTATTTGTTTAAGCAGTAAACATTATTATCTAATTGACTTTGTTCCTTTTACCCCCAGGGGCGAGGCAAAGTGGAAATCTACCAGAAAATCTGAAAAAATAAGAACCAGTTTTACTGGAAATGGCACAGAATTTTTATATGCTATAGCAGAAGGTATAATATAATTAATAATATACAATAAATAATTTTTGAAATAGGTATCAACATTTTTAAAACAAAATGTACACTGTTTTGGTGCTGCAAGCTCAACGGTTCTACTTTGCCGCACGTTCCCCTAATTGTTTTATAATAATGTGTTATGGAATTCTATTCCAAGACACCAAAGTTAATACAGTTGTAAATTAACTTTTAATCATCGTCTGCAATGATTAACATAGTAAAACGTGTTCATATGTCACTTCTGTATAATTTGAAGAGTTTGTCTCAAGACAACCAGAAAAGATAATCCATATATGCGTCTTCCATGTGTGAAATACATTTACAGAGACTGTATTCCTTCGTCTGGCTCCTTGATTTTGGAGAATCAAAATCCACGAATGTTTCTGAGTCATTGGGTATTTTTGTTTTTAATATAAGACACTTACGACAATGTGGAAAGTGGATCCTGGATGAGTTTCTATTGTCTGGCAGTAACTTTCTGAGAAGCGAAACTTGAAAATCTAATAATATGCAACTGTAATAATACACGACAGATCTATTTGACCCAAGTTGTTGTTTTTGATTGGAAAACACTGATGTCCACTGTAGACTTCAGAATTCTCCGACCCTTTGTTGCCTTGGGCTGGCTGCTTTATGATAGATGAGAGAGATGAGTGGGGATTCTAAAATGGCCGTATAGCGAAAAGCCGTTGAGGACGGTGAAATTAAGTACTGACTTTGTTCATTCCATTATCTTCGCGAAGCTAGATGCGGATGTGTCAGCCAAAAGAATCGATCTCGTATTCGCTCGTGTTCCCTGTAGCCCGTCTTAACTTCAGCGAAATCGGACGAACTTTTCGCCTAGTCCATGGTCTCATTTCGTTACCTTCTCTCTGCGAAAAGCCCCCTCTCCACTCCGAGGCACATGAGTGAAGACTCAGCATTTCGATTTACTTTTTTTGGAGTGTCACTTGGTTGATTGGAATTCCCGGGCACGTCAACGGCTAAGATCATTAGTCCCGTAGTGCGTATTTTGATTGCAGGAGGTGGCGATGATCATCTTCGCATGCGGATGCAATGTAATGATTCGGCGCTTACACTTCGGCATGCGGGGTTTTCGTCAACCAGGTATATCCCACCAGCGGGACACCGTCTCAGACACGATTGTTTTCCCGACCTGTGTGGTAGTGTAAGTAGTAGGTGTAAGTAAGGGGTGAGGCTAGGACAGTGAAGCGGAAGGAAATGTCGCGCGCGCTCCGTGCTCATTTGTTAGGGTACTGCCGGTATTCGCGTGGGTTTGAATGGAGAAACCACGGAAAACAACTGATCGGAGAACTAGAATTCATCTCCAGACAGCGGCTGAATCCGATCCAGCTATCTAGCTAACGTCGAAAATCCTGCCACATAGGACCTTCCGTTAGAGACACCGAAGTGACATTGGTTGGATTCCCTGAGCGACCTCAAGCGATTGGAGTGTCACTATGTTATTGAATTGGTTAGAAGTTATTGCGCATTCGTTAGAGGTTCCGCTTCAGGTGATGTGGGGCAAAGGCTGCCCCGCGAATCGACGGCGCGGCGCAGGAAGCCGCGTCCCTCGCGCGTGCCCGAGCCGGGCCGGCTCCCGCCCACGTCCCCCGCTCTGCATCCGCCGCCTCGTCCGGCGCCGCGCCTATTCTTGTATTCCTCCCCCCGCCCTGCGCCCCGCCCCGCGCCCCGCCCCCGTCGCCACCGGCCGGCCGGCGTGCCATCCGGCAATTTAATTATAAGCCGGCAACGGTACCGGCGAGACCATTAATCTCCCCCAACAGACGGCTTGACGCGGCCGGCTCAACCTAACTGCTCGCGCAAGAAAGCAGCGGGCCGGAGAGGGGGGGGGCGAGAGAAAAGGAAGCGAAGCGGGGGCGAGGCGAAGGACGGGAAAAAAGCTAAAATAATGAGCCCATAACGCGACTGCAATTTGACTCCCCGTGCCCAGGCGGCTGGGGCTTGACGAATTACGGGGGCTTGTCTCGGGGCTCTCCAACCCCGTTTCACCCCGCCGTCGCTCGCCACGCTCTCACTTCCCCGCCGGCCGATCTTTTGGGCGTTCACGTTCCCCGCCTGGCTTGGAAAAGGCATGTCGAAATAACAGGAAAGAAGCACAACTTAAAGTATTGAAGTTGTCTTGGCTCATCAACCGAAGGTCAAATCTTTTGTTACACAAGGAAGCGCTTATTTACGAGTTTTGCGAGAAAATTTATTCTCGAAATTCGTTGAAGATTCGAACTAAGATTTTAAGGTTTCTCGAACGTTCAATGGTTCGTGATAAAAAAAGACTCTGTATAGAGACCACAACATAATTCAGCTACACTATGTCAGTGGGGAATTAAATATACCAGAAGAAATTGTACGCGCTCATGAACCAATTATCACTTAACCTACTAGACAACGGTCAACATACATAGACTTCAAGGAAATATCCTTTAACATTTATCTTACATAAAAAATGTAATTGTTATTATTTATTTCTGTGATTTTTGATGGCATTTGTTTAATGTACAAATGTATACAGCTAGTAAATTTGCAGACGTGAAAAACAATGACATATGTTCGAGATGTTTCCGGGCGATGGCGCTATTACAGTCTCAACAATCGCTGTTAGCTCGCACTTTCTCTTCATTCGTGCTCTTTCGTTGTTTTCCGATCATTAAAATATTTCATTCAAGTATCATGTCAGTGATTGAATGAGAGATTATACAACAATTTTCTTTAAAAAAATGGTTAGAAATAAAAAAAAATAATAAATATGCTTTATTTTTATTTCGGAAGTATTTTGACTCAGAGATTTGAAGAAAAAAATGTCTGAAAAGTTCTCACGAAATAGGAGGCTGAAGTTTGGACGTATTTGACACGCCTTGGGGAAAAAGATTCCTGGAAAGGTGTTTTGTGTTGTAACACCAAATTTATAGAAAGAGGATGGATCACAAACAGTTGATGAAGAAGCTCATGATCTGAAATTCTTAAGTATATTTGGCAAGCTGGCCGTTGAAGGAATCAACTCGTTTCAATCCTTCACTACCTACCTCTCTTATTTTCCTTACGTTCCCCGGCTTTTCGCTCTTGCTGACCCTTTCCGAGACTCAGTGGTACGAAAGTCTCACCAAGATTTTGATCTGTCCCTGTTTGTTCGCTTTCCCATATACCCATCTCCTGCAGGACTCCTCTTTTACTCCCTACCGTCGCGACGTGATTCGTCACCAGCTCACAACCCCATCAGCTTCACCCACGCACGGCCGACCCGACGCTCCAACGAAACTCCTGTGTGCTGGGTGCGTGTACACGTCCCGCGCTGTAGGATGAATGTCTGTGGGTCAGCCGCCAGCCAGGCCCACGGCCGCTCACCCGCCTGGCCGCCACCCCGCCGCCGTACCCTGCCGCTGCCACCCTCCTGCCGGCCGTCCCCTCGCCCCCTCCCCACCTCGGCGCGCTTACTGGGCCATGCAGCAATTCACTTATTGGGGATTAATTCGCGGCTGTGGTGATTTATGATTCCTTGAGTGTTTGTGGGTCGAGGCCGTGGAGCCGGGCTTTTGTGCGGCCGTTTCGCCACCCGTCTCACGTAGCTTGCGCGAGGCGGGGCGGCACGGGGCGGCGCGGGGCGGCGCGGCGGGCGGCCGTTGTGTGGCGGTGCACGTTCGGCGACACATGTGCTACGCGCGGATATGAATGGGCGTTTCGGAACGCTTGTCGCGCCCGAAATAACTAGGCCCTCTCGGCGTTGCCGGGGCTTGGAAGGCTGTTGTATGATCCCCTGCGCCCCTGAATTCAAGTTATTTCTCGTGTAATGTCGGTTCACAGCCGTTCTGGAGATTTGTGTGGCAGAAAACCGAATGATTTTAATGCTTTTCGCACAATACTAGCGGAACGGGGGGCTGTAATTTTCTCCTCTCAACCCAACAATTTTTTTCTCGCAAGTCTGCTGCCCTATCAGGTCATTTTGACACAATACCGTTGAGTGGAAATATCCTTACAAACGAAGAGTTTCATCTTGTCAGAGACTTCGTCAGCACGGGGGCATTACGGAAGATCGACTTCCCGCGCAATCCGACTCCGGAGTACCATCGAAGATTTGTTCGCCTTGTTTACTTTCTCAAGAAAGTGCTGAGGAGGGCTGCTCACGACTTGCAAGAAGGCTCTACTTCTTCTGCTCGCCCTCTCCTCCTCCGTTTTTTTTCTTTGAAGGGGCAGGTGGCGCGAGAGCGGCCCGGCCCGCTGCCCCCGCCCCCGGCCCCGCCCCCGCGCCTGCCTGCGGCGAGGAGATAGATCGCGTTTTTATTTCATAGCCGGCTTTCGTGTCTGGCGCGCGCCGTCCGTGCGCTAGACTTCGCCTTGTTTGCTCGCCGCTGCGAAATTAGGAAGCGTTCGCGGCCCGCGCTCTCCTCTTCTCTTTTCACCGCTTGCCGCTCTTGAACCGCTCTCGTCTTTCGCCGTCTTCGACTCTCTTCGCCCGCGCCTCGCTGTCACTACGTCAGTTGGTTCGCCCGCGCCGGCTCCCCAGCCGTCCCAGTCTGCCTGCACCCGACTGCGCCCAAACCCACTAAACCCCGTTCATCCTCACACATACCCACATCCCACTCTATCTACCTTTGCCTGATCCCGCCCATCCTCCCCCTTGTGGTCCTTCGCCATCCGTCCCCGCCCGCTCACAGCCGTGTCCACCGACCCCGGCCCGGGCCTGCCGGTCTCCCTACCCCAGCCCATCCCTGCTTTTCACCCCATCCCCGCCCGTCCTTGACCGTACTCGCCCGTCCTCGTCCGTCCCTTCCGTCCCCACTCAATCTTCCCACTTTGTATTCGTCTCTACCCTATTACAACCGTCCTCGTCCTCCCTCCCTTAGCCTGCTACTACTTGTTTCTATTGCTTAAGGTTCTTGTACTCCACTCGCAACAATCGTTCCTTCCAACATTTCTTTTCTACTTCTCACAGCACCTCATCTCTTGTATTGTGAACTGTATTTCCGTCTAATTAGTGATTCTCTTACTTCTCCTCCTAAATTCCTTTGCCACAATCCACCGTCTTCTCTTCGCCATTTTTCTGTCGCCTGCATCCCTCTCCACTTCACTCCTTCCGCGCTCCGCCCTTCTAACTATGCTGGCGTTCGTTTTTTAACCTCTTCAGCTTTCGTTTTGTAACGTAGCTAATTCGTGGACTCATCTCTCTTCGATGGGGGGGGGGAGCTTTGCAAGAAAGGGAAAGAGGAAAAGTTGCTGCATCTCATAAGAATGAAGGAAAGACTTTTTTTGAAAGGGAGGAGTTCTAGACTTTCTTTAGTTAGTTCTTAACTGAAATGCCAATGCATCTCTTTCTGTTTTTTAAAAGGTACTCTAGAAACTTTGAGAACCGTATTGAGCTTCTTGTAAATTGTGCTCGTTTTTTAGGTTCTTCTTTTTTCTTGACGTTTTAGTTTTTTCAACTCACGAAGACTAATGAAGAAACGTGGATGTTCCGATTAGTAGTGATATGCATTTTTAGTATTACGTTTGCAAAGTTTCTCTCGTCTCAGCTGCCACGAAACATGGTTTTCGACGCTTAATCGTCTGCTTCTAATTGGACAATACATTAATTAAATCTGAATATCTTTTTCTGTTACAGAGGAAGATTAATGTATTTGTTTGGGACGCTAGTAGAAGTACTCTATTAATTTTCTCAAAGGTTCTATATTTCGGGAGAATGTGAATTGAAAACGTCTTAATGATGAAATAATGAAGTATGTAGCAATATTATGGTGAATCAACCATTTAAATAGTTTACTAATGCTATTCAGCATTGAAAAGGGCAGTTTTGGGGAGCAAGAACAAATGCTGTAGACTAGTAACACCTTTTGTGATACGAATGTTGATGGTTCGTTGCTGCCAATGTCAATTGAACTTATTGTCAACTACTAAGAATACGCGCGGCAGTGTTCATGAACACGTATAGGGTGGCGTATTACGAGATGAATTTGGAAATATCTGTATTATTACATATACACTTTCCCGAAAACAGTAGTCATTGTTTGATGGTATACACTATGGACGAAACACAAAAATAATAGGCTTTTTAAAAGTTGGACACACTTCTTTTTTCGTAGAGAACGAATTTAATAACTCCTACGAAATATGTTACAAAAATGTATTGTACACTAACCATATCATACGCCGCGTTAAGGCAAAAGAAAAGGCTAAAAACAACAATATTAAAGATCTGAAAATGCGGTTAGACGTCTCAATGCGTTTCATGAGAAACTTATACAAGAACGTTCCATCCCAATGCGAACTTCACCTCGCATCGGTTGCTGTCCGTCCCTCTGACCGCTCGTCCACAGTCGGCCCCTCTGCCCGGCGCGGCCGGCACGGGACAGTGGACTCGTCTTGGCGTCCCCGCCGCTAAGTACTGGGGACGGCGGCGGCGCCCCCGGTGATAGATGAGAAGCTAACTAGCTGCCGTTTCGAGCGACTTCTCGTGCTTCAGACCCCGCCTCCGTTTCAGCCGGGTCCGCTCCGCCCCACTCTGCGCCGGGCCCTCGTTAATAAACTAGCGCCGAGTTCCCTCCCGTGTTCCCAACCCCGCCCCCGCCTCCACCCCGCCGTGTGCTATGCGATTCCGCATGCTGACGACGAAAGCTAGCCTCTTGTCCAAACCGGGTTTACTACACCCGTTTTGCCTATCTGGGCGTAGAATTCGCGGGCGAACTCTCTGCTATTGAAGAATTTCTGGCTTTGGGGAGTGTTTTGCGCTCTATCCTGGGTCGAGTGTGTGATTTCTTGTGTGAGGATACGGCAGCGTTGGCTGAAAGAGTCTTGATACTTTTGAGGAGAGTGCCAAGACATCGAAAGGAGCCGGAATGTCGAGTAAGCATTAGATCGAAACAAAACGATGTTGAACACCATTAACGTCAAGCGACCATGGCTTATGAATACCATGTGAATGTTTAAGGCGACCACACAAGCTACTCAGTGATTCTTCCTACTCTTTCTGATTGTCCTGCAACCTACACTATAGTTATCGTGAGAATTCATTTCTCTGGTCCACCCCCTTTGACCGTTGGATAGATGGTTAGTGAAAACCATACATTGGGGTGAAAAACAGTTCGAGTGTTCTGGTACGACAACTCTAATCTGGCATTCCGATATATGTCGCTTTGTACCTCTAAAGTTGTCTAAATCCGCAGATGGCAAATGTTACATTTCAAGAGTTGGATATTACAAGAGAGATTATTAATCTTTGAAAATAACTATAAAATATGCAATTTCTCTAAATTTAAAAACATATTTTTCAGTGCATGGGATGAGAGTTGTAAAAAGTAACTCTAGCTACAGTTTGAATTATCAGAAAATAGTACTTTCTTTAGGGTGCTATATTAAAATTTAAGATTTTGGGGAATTTTATCCAATTTCATCACGACTTCATCAATCATTTCATTTTCTACGTTTCTGTTTCCAATTCCTTTCCTCTCAATCTTTTCTTGAGAAATACGAGATAAAATTCTGTGGACGTGTAACGTATATTAAAACATTTTACAACCCCCATCGTCGTAAAGAAATTAAATGACGTAAATTAAATTTTATTTCAGAAGTAAAAGTGTTTTTGTGAAATGGTCGAACGATGTAAAATGTTGTTCTTTTTTTATCGCGGAGGCTGAGAGATCATATCCCCCCAAAAATTCGGTAGTGAAAATCAGTGATGTTTTGTTTGCGGTGAAACGTATACGGCTAGAATTGTGGGTTGCGTGCTACTCACTCGAACATAGGGACTATGCAGTAAATTTAATTGGCGTTTTGATTGGCCGTTTGTAATTTAATAATTGTACACGAGGGAAAGGTGTAGCATCCCGATAGCCGAGCGCAGTAATTTTAGACTTAAGCGCCCGTAAAAAAGCGAGTAATTTTAAAAATATAAAGCCGTATTGTGTAACGGGGCTTGCGGCTGCTTGCGGTCGGAACTTCGTTCCCTCTTCTAGTTTCATCTAAGTCCATCTTAAATCTAGTAATTACACTTGCTCGTCCTCCTTTTCAAAATTAAAAATATAATTAACAAAATATATGTGCAGAGCGCGTGCTATGAAGCTTTTTTTTTTTTGCAGGCGGGGGGCTTGTCCTGTATTCCGCTGTCTCTGTAAATTTTACGTAATTAAGAATGTGCCTAGAAATTACCTCGCCAGGCGTTCAAAACCGCGCTACACGTGCGAACCCGTGCAATTTCGTGTACATCATTCATAGAGGCTCTGGAACGGTGGTCAGGAGCCTAGGGCGTTGGACTTTCACCTCTGAGTAGAGGACATTAAGGCTATGCACAAAAGTGTTCTCGTGAATTTTTTAAATGGCTCGTGTAAAAGACGAGGTGGTGAATCTTTGATCGTTCGATTGATGCGCAATGTAGAGTGCGCCGAGAATTACCCTACGAAAAAGCATAAGATGAAATTCTCATATTGTTTAAAGAGCAGGCAGTAAGAGGGGGAAGCAGCAATGACGAAAATCCCAACACATATTTTGCGACGTATATGAGTACGCAGTATTATCTTAGTTTTATCAATCTTCTATTTTGTAGATGGGATAACACGACCAGTTCGAATACTTCTCAAGCTCGTTTCGACCTTCATTTCTATATCATCTAGATCGTCGATTCCGAACGCGGGCGACACGCCCCCCGCCCGCCTCCCAGTGAGCGCTGGAGCGTTCCTTGGGGGCAGCACGGATCCTGAGGCTAACGGGGGGCGTTAAAGCAGTCTAGAGGGGTGGCTATGGTTTACCCACACTATCAGCGCTGGAACATTTCTAATATATTTACTTACAATATTAAAAATATTTATAAAATACAATTTGCAGATATTGCTTGCGTGAGCAGACCACAACGACAGCTTTTAATTCCTGTAACGGCTGCAGTAGGACGGGGCAAGTTTTGCGTGAAAGGACGCAAGGCAAATACTTAGCTAGGTTAATTTTTCTATTTATATGGTTTTTATTTCTTATTGATTTTGTGTCCATTTTTAAAATTCTAATAAATATTTGTTTTGTACCTTGGTTGTCGTTTTATTACTTTCTACTTTGTTTTTTAATAGATAAATTAGGAACATATTACAATATTTTGATATTTTATATAAAATTAACTGATAAGGAACGCGGTGCGGTGGAACTTTTTTCTTCTAAAGGGGGCAGTAATCCATAAAGATGTTGGGAACCTGTGATCTTGGTGCTACAGCACCTTTCTTCCTATTCACACAGCGATGTAATAAATGATTGCAAACCAATGGGTAACATTAGAAACAAAACTAGCTTACTTGTGTCAAAACATCACTTACTTTCTCCCCCTTAGTAACGGTTACGTAATACTATTATACCGCAATTTCTTTCATATCAACTTACCTCAGTCAATAGCCATTGGCAACAATGAGAGCACGCCACAATGGGGATATAACTTTTCTTATAAATTCTTGCCAAAACGCCATTCTTGCCATATATGGCAAAATGTTCGCCCGTCGTTCAGCCTGCATTTTTGCGTCCCTTTTTAACTGCCATTTTCCTTGCCGTTTTGACTGCCGATTTGCCCACCTCTTGTCCGCCGTCCTGCCTTGTTTTGCCGCTGTTTGGCGCGCGATACAGGTGGGCTGTTCCAAGCGCCGCTTCATGGGTTCCGCGTGCCAAGCGGCGCGCCCGTGTATAGTCTCGCGGCCCGCCTGCGATACCTGTAAATAGCGGCGAGCCGCGTTGCTGCTTCCCTCTTGCTGCCTGCTGCGAGCGGCGGATGGGAACCGTGGGGGGAGGAAAATCGAAAGGTTGGGTGGGGCCAAGACTATCCCTGCGCCCATGCCCAATTTCGTCGATCGTCATTCATTTCAGACGCAATGAAATTGGAATAAGGATTTTTGGTAAACAACATCACGTGAAAACAATTAGAATTCTCTTGTGTTCCCCAAACCTACTTCAATTCACATTTTTAATTTCAACCAATGTTCATTGATGCAAAATTACAATTTTTATTTCGTTACATGCTGGGGCATCCAGAGTGGAATGCACCTGGGTCAACTTGCCTCAGGCCCTGACTTCATTAGGGCATCGACTTTCTTTTCATTCATAACAAATTCAAAATGTAAAAAAAGTATTTTCTTCTAATTCAAATTACACGCTATATCTCCTGCATGAAAAAATGGACTGTGTATGTATGGGGGCGGTTGGAATTTGTGTTTGAAATGAGGGCCCCCATTGGTCAACTGCCCTAGTTTTTTTTTCTCGGGTCGCTCCTAGTTATTTATGATGTTCAGATTTTGAAACTTAGGTTTTTAATTATTTAGAATAAATGCAATTTTGAGTTAAATATTTCAAATAATTGATTTAAAGACAATTTAATACCTCAATTAAGATGGAATATTTAATATTCGTATGTTCAATTATTGTAAAATGTGAATTGAATTCATTTACATTAATGTGTGGAACGAGTTATATTTTGAATCATATAAAAAATAATTTATTTTTATAGTTTACGGTCCGTATACTATACAAGCTAAACAGTCCAACTCAATATTTCAAATTTTGAGGGTTTCTTTATGACTGAAAATGATTAATCCACATTGACGTCGTTCTTCAAACGTTCAGTAGGGTGGATGGGGAAAATGTGCTTGAACTTATCCAAACGTTACATTACAAACTCTAAAATAACTTTTTACCACGTATTTTCGACGTCGAAAGTAGATTAACGCCAAAGGTTCTTTCCCACTCTGAGAATATTTACAGATGCCACCATCTAGTTATCCGTGTATCCATGAGAAACCAATAGTGGCGAATTTAACTTAATTTATTTTAATGTTTTCCCACAATAAATTTGTTCTAGATTTTATTGATTGAATCTGTAGCAGTTAGTGAAAAAGACTTGGTTTTGCTTAATTTTTATGAAATGTAGCAATATACATTTTTCATGTGTCAGTTTTTTTGAAAAATGTGTTTGACATGACACGTTATTCATACATTGTTGATTTTAAACGAGAATTAATTATTTTAATGAACCGATTTTTATCAACTGAATAAAATTACCTCTACCCTATCACTGTGTACACTAAATAATTCAGTAATATCTCTTCCACATTTTGGCGTTCTTACATGTTTCAGCCAATTAGAATTTGCACTCACTATTGTATCCAATTTCACGAACATTACTTAGTTTACCTGAAGATTCTCAAATAATATTGCGTTTTCACTTAGATAAAATACTTACTGGGTAGTATTATAAGCTTGTCGATGTACTCTCGCGTATTTAAACATCGTCGTTTTGTGAAGAACGTTAGTCTGAGAAAGTTTTTTACTTTCTCATATACATATGAATACACGGAGTATAAGTAAAGTTATTTAATGCCGCGGAAAATCGATGTCGAGATTTCAACGGAAATACACGTTTTGGGGCCCTCCAGTACAGAAAAAGTTGTTTTTTTCAAAACGTCCTTCCGTCCGTATGTGAACAAAACTAGCTCCTAATCCATATGAATATTTTTTTTTCCAAATTGAAGATATCCCTGTCCATTTGGCCTGAGTGGAAGCTCTGCGATTTTGAAAATCAATCATTAGTTCTTGGGGGGTATTTTACATGAAGCCGCTGGGACATTTCAAAAATTTTCTCAAAAATTGCTCTAATTTTTTTCTTTTTCTTATAAGAATAGAGTAAAATGCACGTGTATATGTGGCAGAGATCCCATTTTCACGGTTAACTCTGAATTTAAAAAAAAATCAAAAGTTTGAATTTTTTTCGGGATCTTCCTTCAACTACAAAATTAAGTATTCTTCCCTCAAATAAAATCTGCTGTCCATAATTTCTTTTTTCATTAAGGTCAGGTACATTTTTTGAATTTATTTTGTAGTTTTCGCGCAATATTGCATGCAATTTGTGCAATTTTAAAAAATTACAAAAACCAGATTTTTTCAAAAAACGCTCCAAATTTTTTTCTTGAAACGTTTGGCAGGGATTGTGCTAAATGCACTCTATAAGATGACATAATCCCTATATTGCTTTATTCTTTGTTTTTTTTCTTCGAAATTTACAAAAATTCTTTTTTTTTTACTTTTCTCTCATCTCGTTAATATTTACAGTAGCAGCAATTTGTTCACATTATTATATTTATGAGTACATGTGCTTTAAATAATGTTGCATAAAATTTCTCGAAAACTCAACCGTTTTCTGTCAAAACTGGCTCAAACTTTCCCAATTTCAGAAACGCTCATCGCCATTTTCTCAAAAAACGGCTCCAATTTTTTTTCCAAACTTTTCGATCCGATAGTGCTAATTACACTCTAGTATGACGTAAAGTTCATTTCGGGGAATTTTTTTGTTTGTTTTTTATTTACACAAATGTATTTTTTAAAATACATCTCACGTTGTTAATATGCACTTTTTCAGCAATTTGTAAACACTATTGTATTTGAGCGTTAATGTGCCTGAAATGACTTCTAATGACGTTTTTCGAAAACTTAATTTTTTTCTGTGAAAAAGGGCTTGAAATTTCGAATGTAGTGTAGTGCTTAAGCGCCATTTTCTTAAAAAAGAATGCCATGTAGGACGCGGTTTTACTGTTCTTTAATATTCTTAAAATAACAAATAACATTTCCGTTCTATTATTAGTAAACCGAAAAATTAAGAAAATATCATTATATATATATATATATATATATATATATATATATATATATATATATATATATATATTGGACACTGAGGGGCTCTACTAATCAGTCAGATGAAACGTTAGTAACTTACTAATAATTTGTGTTTGACTTGCTGAGTAATAACAACTGTAAATAATCCATATCAGTGTTAGTGATAATTATTTTATTGAAATTGTCAATTGTCAGTTACAAAAGTAACATACTAGCTGGATGGCATTCGTGCGTTCTTGGAGATACGGTCTTGTGAGAAGCTGGAACGTCCGCTAGAGAGCATGATCGTCGCCAGGAAAACCGAGTAAAGCCACTTTCAACTCCTTACAACTGAACTCTTTAAGAATGATGTGCAAATAAAAATATGTGTTTGATGTAGTGCAATTTATTAGTTGTTTTCTATTTAGAGATTTTGTAATAAGATCTTTACGTTAATTTGCTATTGCATCAATTTGCAATCGTCCCATATACATTACGATGACTGGATTCGTCAACATGAGTATTAGTTACTATATTTAGTTGTTCATGTGATGATCGCCATTTGTCTAGCTAGTTGAACGAGTTTCCTAGTTAGATCTGATCTTGCATTGATGAGATTTGTGCGAGGGGCCATCTGATGAACACACATATTTTCGCTAATCATTCTTTTGTGTCCTTTGTAGCCGTAGGTTTGTGTGCTTGAGTTTGCACCCATTTTCGCGTTTTACGTTATGTGTGAGTGGATGATGTGGGTTCGCGTCGGAGCCTGTCTTCAAAATTGATATTCTGTAATCGTAAAAATATTTTATAATTGTGCATAAAATGTAGGCAATTTGTAAAAAAATATCATGAATGTTTTGAAAAGACGAGATTTCCCTCGAATTTACGCTCGACGAATTAACGACATATTTCTGCTCGAAGTTAATGCAATTCATTAAAAAAATGTTCTCAAAATAGCTTAATATTTTTTCGTTAATTTTTTTACGGATAGAGAAAAGGACACTTAAAAAATGTCATTGATCTGAATTTCGTTGAACTCTCCGAATTCTAGAAAATGTCATATGCTAGTAGCACTGAAAGAAACTATTAGTTTTTTAAGTGTCGGCAATAGCGAGTTCGACCGAGCGACAGCGTGATGCAGCGGAAAAGCATAGCTCGTTAACTCGGACTGAGTTCATGTCTTGGCGCAGAGAAAAAATTGCTAGTTGGAAACCCTTTTTTGTGTTCAAGTAGTAGTGTGATATTGCGTAACCGTTACAAATAATATTAGTAGAGAGAAAGTGTATCCTGTTGTAGCACCATTAGTTTCGTTCTAGCAAACTGTAAAATGGAGACTTTATTGAAATTTAATATTTATGCAAATGTATGCGAATGTTTAGACAGGAACATTAGTAATACTTCCTCGTAAACGTTTGCTCATAACATTTGTAGGATTTTACACATTATTTCTTGTGTTGAATGACGCCAGTTTCTTGAACTTTGTTAGTTATGGAAAAACACTTTAAGACGATTCCTAACAAGAACAAAATGTCGCGCGTTGTATCGTCTTGTGTTTGACACTTGGATGAAATCACCCAAGTGTCAAAATAACTGAATTATAAAAAAAGACTAACTATAAAAGCAGATATCATGTCTGTATTTCATGTATATTCCATAATGACAGTTAAGTATAGTAATGCTAATGCCTTCTGCAGTGATTCCCGGAAACATGAATGAATTTGTAATGAAATAACAATAATGATGTTTGAACTCTTCTCTTGTATTATGTAACTTATCACGAAAGTGAGGCACGTTTGGCGCTTTGGCGCGTTCGAAAATAGATGTCTGTGCTAGCCTCGATCCGTTTTCTTATTATCCTGCTACGTAAATTAGGATCTCTAAAAGGTGAAATTTCTGAGCAAATTGTTCTGAGTTAGAGTCCCAATTAGTTTTGTGATTCGTGCATTTCATGTTTTTTTTGTGGTTTCTAGAACATTTCGAAATGTAGGAATGTGTTTGTCACGGTAGAAGTCACATTATTTTTAGTACGTAATCGACTTGCCTTGATCTCCTGTCTTAAACGTCTGTGGTTTGCTATGCTTTCTAATGCCCTCTTCCCAAATCACCCGTTACTTCAGTCTGAAGCGCCATCTATTATAGTTTTGGGTCCTCTATCCACTCATGTAACTACCTGATCCAAAAGTCCAATCTGCAAAGGTTTTTGTCGAAATATTACCGGCAAAGGTGGCTGTGGGCGTCAACTGATGTCAATGCAGTGTCTCTCTCTGAGAGGTCTCAGGGTTCGAGTTCCGACAGTGACAGGATTTTCGACATTAGCATGTTAGAAAGGTGGAATTCAGCCACTGTCTGGACAATTCTAGCGTCCGGCTGACCTGATCGGTAGTTTTCCGAGATTTCTCCAATTAGCATCTGGAGAATGCCGGAGAAGTACCCCACCAAACGGGCCACGGACCGCGCGCGATTTTTCCTTCCTCTTCCTTGTCCTTTCCTGCTCATACCTTCCTACTTACACATATAAACTCACATGCTCTGCTCTAACACACATATCGAGCGACCGGTCGGGAGCGTAGAGCCTGTTCCTGCTGGGGCGGTGCCCCGCTGGAGGGAGATACTTAGGTGGGGAAATACTCCTCATGCCGACGTCGGATCTCGCCATCCAGCGGGGGAAGATCACCGCCACTTCCCGCGTCAAAACATGTACTAAACTTATGGGGCTAATGACTTTAGCAGTTGATGCGCCCGTATCATCAATCAAATATATTAGAAATTGCTGCAATAGCTCAGATTGTAGGTTCTAATGCCATGTAAGGTGAAGTGTGATTTTTGATTGTGGCATAGAAGTCTAGCCAAAACGCTTTTTCCGCAATGTCATTTAAATTATTACTCTTTTTTGAACGTTTCTCCATATTATCAGGTATCTCTTACTAGAGCAAGATCTCGATACGTGAATGCACTACTAGAAGAAGAAACACGGTTTTTTAGCACCCTTGAGCCAGCGATTTTCAAAACCCGTTGTTGGGTCATGTAGAACGTCTTTCGTCATTGCGTTTATGGGGCTATCGTTGGCGGTTGAAGACGAATACATTATGCTCCAGGGGCACTATTTTCCTCTTAGCAGCAATCACGGCGTGTCTGTCGGCAGGGCGGTTCGTGCCGGTGGGGCGTTGGCGTGCGAGGCCATCGCTGCTCTCCATTCGAATGAGGCGGATTCGACCCGACCCGACCCGGCGCGCCGCGGCCGGTCGGTCGCGAGTCGGTCACACACGCTTCATTATTCAGGGCCACGCGGGGCCCCAGACGTCATTGCGTTTTCCTGGGAAACACGAACCTGCAATCGCATTCCCGCGCATTGCGTTGCGATGGGACGCGTTGCATTGCGTTAGGCGGCAGGTGGCTCGCGCCGGCTGGCACGAAGGGCCATCGCATTGCGACGACCGGAACGAATTTGGCATGTGCAGAGGACCGCCGTAGCGGCCGGTTATGAAGGATTCGAAGGGGAGGATTTGATGCGTTGATGGTGATGGTGGTAGTTGATGCTTGAGTGATTGTAAAATCAACGATGTTGGAGTATACGGGGGTATGAAAGAAAAATGTATTATTATAACTGTCAATTTTGCGTCGCTTGGAAAAGAAGTATTGGAGTTGGCTTTTGAAATGTTATTTTGATTATTTTTACTAAACGAAAATATAAAGAAATTAAGATGCTTTTAGATATTCGAAATATTAAAAAAAAAAACACTTTCGTGAGTAGGTTTTATGGTGCAGACTCTTTTTACAATTTCGACATTTCTTCCCATAAGTGCTGATGAAATCTGTCTTAACAAACAATAACAGAGCCTATTAGAGTGTCTAATTGGTTAATTTGAGTAGAAATTAGCAATTGATTTAACCGTTTTTCACATCAGTGTTCTCAAATGTCAATGTAAACATAAATTCTTTAAATTTAGGATCAAACAACAGTATTATAGTGATAAATATCAAAGTACTACTGGGAGCATGAGTAATACAATTTGTTGTAAAATTTTTGTTGAAGACAAACGTAATGAGTTTGCAATACTCTTATTTATATTTTTCCTGGCTTATCTTTTTATTTACATGTTGTAAATGGACTAAATGCTGAGCAAACTGAAATGAAAAGCCATTTCTAGCGCTGGTGACTTTTGGAAGCTCGAATTTTTCAGCGATGTGCAAGTGATGTTTTCAAATTACGCTACGTTTTCACGCTCTAATGAATTGGCTCGAATTTTTCAGCGATGTGCAAGTGATGTTTTCAAATTACGCTACGTTTTCACGCTCTAATGAATTGAATGGAGATGCTTGAAATTGAAACGCAGATTTTTATGCAATTAATTATTCAATAAGAATTTTTAATATCTCCATCTGAAAACAGTATATATTTTTTAAAATAAATTTAAAGAAATCAGCAGGCAATGATAAAACAAAGGCAGATTCTGAAGGACCTCCCATGAACAACAATAGCAGGTCTTACAGGGATGTATAATGCAGCTCTAAGACATAATTACTTCCCGAATATATGGAAACAAGCAGTAATAATACCAAAAACAAACTTGATAAGGACCACTGTTTGCCCTCAAATTACAGACCAATAAGTTTACTACCTACCATATAAAAGGTGTTTGAAAAATTAATCCATAAAAGGTTGAATCGTTGAATAGTTTCCTAGAAGAAAACAGTATAATTGCAAAATAACAATTCGGATTTCGTGAACATAACCACTCAGATGCTTATAAGACTAACTGAAAATATAGCAAACTCATTTCACCAGCATAAACACACGTTAGCTATTTTCCTTAATGTAAAAAAAAAGCTGCCGATAAAATTTGGCATGCAGGGTTATTGTATAAAATGAGAAATTTGGGAATATCCAATTATCTTTATGAAATAATTAAATGTTTCCTACAAAATCGTTCCTTTACGGTGAAAGTGAATAATACCTTACCAGATTCAAAATTACGCAAGCGTGATTACCGCAAGGGTCACCCCTCACACCAACCCTCTTTAACATTTACGTTGCAGACTATCCTTAGATGGAAAGAACAGAAATAGCATCTTTCGCTGATGACAACAAACTGCTGCTGTTCACCACAAACAAAGATGTAGATAAAGGTAGAGAAATTTTACAAAATTCATTTGATAAATTTATAAATCGGTGCTCAAATTGGAAAATAAAAATAAACGCTTGTAAATCACAACCCGGAATATTTACGCTACAAAGACCCAAAATGCCCAACCCACTAATAATTAAAAATGTAAATTTAAATTGGATCAAAAATGATCAGCCAGTGAGCTATTTAAGAGTACTTTTAGACTAAAAACTAACGCTATATCTCATTAAAGAAATAGCTTATTAAACATACGTAAAAATAGCAAAGCTATATCCACTCATAGACACTCCAGGCTAAGCATATAATGTGGAATAACTTCAAATCCAGTATTACACCATAATTTGCTCTAGCCCTGTCTGGGGTGGAGCCGCAAAAAGTGACCTAGTGGAAATCCAAGTAGTTCAAAATAAATTTTAAGACGCATAATTAAAGCACCATGGTACGTGTCAAGTAGACAAATTAGAAACGAATTAATATAAAACTTGAATTCTTACATCAGACGTTTATCAGTACATTTTTTGAGGAACTACCAAAAGCGGAATGTGTTAAAAAATTTAATCTAGGACGTTTAGCAGAAGACATCAATTTTATTTCAAGGGATCCCAAGGATAAATTACGCCCGCCATAAACGCTTCATTAAGAATGCAAATTGAATACAAAATAATATTAAACATACAAATATTGTACAATAGAATGTCACAAATTCAAAACAAATGTAAAAAAATATCCAAACACAAAATTAAAAGAAACGTAACTAGGAGAAAGGGAACTTCGACTAAATGAACTCTCCGCCTGTCTATGTCCTAACCCAGTTCTTGTATTGAGTTATGCTAATCTCTGTAAAATTAGTGGATTGCACAGGTAGAATATAAAGCTGTTAAAAAATACCAATTGTTGGTCGTAGAGAATTGAAAATAAGATAATTTCTATTTATATTATTGCAATCTGATTCGTCCCAAGAATAGCAACACAACTCAAAAGAAGTCATATTGCTAGAGAGCGGTTATATATAGGAATTACTGTTAGGAGGGACCACTTTGACAGAACGGGAAACACTTGAACGCAATGCAGGGCGATGCCACTGCAAAAGCTAGTGATGAAGACATTTACAAATGAGCTAACTGTAAACAAAAATGCAATGAGTGCATAGTCACGTGCAGTTATATTGCTCTATATGGCCAAGCAGTAGCAATCCCTTCTTTTACTAATCTCTCTACCCGTTTATTTTGCGGCCAAGGATGAAGTTTGTTTGCTCTTGCTGTATCTGTGTATTTTATTCCAGCAAAAGTATATCTTTTATTATTACACACGTATTTCTTTAATACAAAAAATAAGATGTTATTTGGATGGTTTACATTCCTTGTGTTCCGGTGTTTCGAAATAGAGCAAATGACCGTAGGCCTCGCAGGGTTGTTTCGTCTCTTCCACTGCGAAGTCAGCGGTCATCGGGGAGCGAGAAAGGCGCCGCAAATTGATTGGGCTTCCCGGAATGTCATTCGCGTGCTCGCCGCACGCAACCGCGCCCGCCCTCCCGCAGGGCCCGCCCCGCCGCCACGTCCCCTCGCGTGGCGCTTATCTCGCCGGAGGATGCACATGTCATTGGTATTGGGGCGGCGTATGCGCGCTGTATAAGGGCCGGTCGTTTTCAGGCGTTTCAGCTCAGCTCTCCCGCCGCCCTCCCCGCGAAGTCCCATTGTCGCGCGAGTGCAGCGGGCAGCACGCGGGGCAGCCACCGCAGCAGACGCGACGCGCCGCCGCGGGAGGGGGGGAGAGGGAGCGGGCCCCGCGCACGGAATGCGTGCGGGTCGCGGGGCAGCCGGACGGGGTTCCCAGGAACACGACGCCCCGCCGCGGAGGGGAAAATTCTGATAATTTCTCGGCGGTACGTGCCGATTATCGCAGCGGGTTTCACTTGCAGTGCTATCGTATAGGGAGTTAGCTCTTGGCGACTGCAGGTCGCTCTAGTTTTTTTTTTTAATTTTACGGTCGTTTCCAGTAAAGTTCTTTGAAAATGTTAAGAATACAATGCGAGCGAAATATTCTTCTTAAAAATATACGGTAATGGAAATTAAATCGAAACAAAACATAAGTGACTGTTTTAATGAAAATAATAGGATAAGTTACGATTGTTTGAAATCGTAAGATAGGTTTGAATTATTTACTACGAATATAAGGATTTTGAGGAAAATATTCTTTCAGATAATGAAACAATTGTTGAATGTCTGTAAATACATTGAAAACAATATTAGAAAACCATTGAACGAACTCGGAAAACGTCTGATCTGTTGAATGAATTACTAGATTTCTTCTCGATCGGATTTATTTGAGGGATAGTTTGAAATTTTCCCACGTAATTTTTGTCCTCCAGTAAAATATTGTCTGATACTAACAACAAAAATATGTAATGAATTGCTTTTTATTTTTTACCCAAAGTTATTAGTATTCCCTACTATTCTAAAATTTTCTAACCATTTTGTATGTGAATGGGGTCGATAGGAAAAACTTTCACTATCATCTTGGGAGAGTAACTTCAGAGGCAAAAATGTCACGGTAAGTTTTACTTTCTTACCTACTACGTGCGTAGTATAGTAATAGTCATATGATGCTGCTGCGAAAAACGGCGATTTTTCGTCGAATTTTTCCGACGAATTCGCATTGTGTACCGAAAAAGTGAGTAATTCTTGTTCCTATATGTCAGGCATGTGAAGGTCGGGGACAAAGTAACTATCTTTCCAGACGCGGGCACTGCTCCTGGGTTGTCCAAAGCGCGCTGGGGTAATAGGTACGTCACCAGATACCTGTCCCACTAATCCTTTGAAGAGGCCTGTAGAGAAGTCAGTTTGCAATTACTTTCTCAAGCGCGATTAAAGCAAAGAAAGTATATTAAAATGAAATACATCAGTTTTATTTGAAATTTTTAATTGAGTTAGTTGAGAGTAAAATTAAAAATTTTTAATTGAAAAAAATCTTTGTTTCGTAATCGCGGTTACTTAAGAGAGCTTGAATTGTATGAACTTCCTCTTTCAGGTTAGGAGATTTAACTGTCGAAGATTCTTGTCTGTTAACTTGAGAATAATTTAAGTGTAAAACAATATAAACAAACATTGATATTCATCGATCGATCTGGCTGATGTTGCGGCCATTTAAATTTGAAACTTACATTCTAAGTTTGGAGTGTTCTTTATGTGACGCCTCAAGGACATTATCAATTTTTCTAAAAACGGCTCCAAGTTTTTTGATTAATTTTTTTATCCGATACAGCAAAGTACGATTATAGAAATAGTATTATTGTCTTTATTTTCATTATCGTGCATTTTTTATTGAATTATTGCACTTTCGTCGAACGCGGTCCATCCGCCACAGCGAGGCTGTGCCCCGCGTAGCCTGCGTCGGCGCGTGTGGTGGCTGCGTGCAGCGGGCCGTGCGTCACCAGGGGCGAAGAGCGGGAGGAGGGGAGGTTGGCGGAATTCCGGATCCGCTGCCGCCGTCTGGTTGACATTATCGAGGAATCGATTGGCTCTCTCGATTGCCGCATGCCGTGGTCTGTTAACTGGAAGCCGGTTGCCGCGTTCGGTGCGAGCTGGGGCGCCGAGCGGGCCGGGGCGGGGTGGGGCCCATGGGCACGGGTATTGGATTGCGCGTTTCTGGAGCGGAGAACTTGCGTGTAATCACAGCCTCTGATGGGCTACCAGAGCTAAGATGATGGTCAGATGCAAGACAACGTTGAGGAGGAGGACTCGAACTTCTGAATAGCGATTGGGTTCAAGTGGTGTGGTGTTAAGTCATGCAGATTTAATCCTTCGTGGGAAAAGGTGCAATGATCCGTTGGTTGAGTCTCTTCTTGTCGTCTAAATTAGAGGAAAATAAAAATATGCTTATATTATTTATTAGAAATTAACAGTTCAGTAATATAATCACGTCGCGTGATGGCTATTTTGTTATTTAATTTGTATTATGATTTATTTTTTTAGAAATGAAATTAACGTTCCTGCAAAATTATTTTAAATTTCGAAATTTTGGCTTTATAATGGAGTTGCTCTGTTTTAAAGAATATGAGTCCGTCCGTCCGATAGTAATCTAGAATTAGTCAATAAACTAAGGCCCAGACGCTAGATGATGAAGGAGGATGATGAGTGTGAAGGTTTTGACTTGATCCTAGTGATTCACGTTAGGAAAGTTTATCTTCAATATAAACCATTTTATACGACATTCAAAAGCAATTAAGTCGTCAATTGTGTGTTGCTTCTCTAAGCTTCAACAACGACTTCTCTGCAAAAACACGAAGTTTCCTTCTCTCAAGAACGTCGAGGACGAAGTTTTCCACCAGAGAATGTTTTCCTCTCGTCCGGGATCTAATATTTGTCGTGGGCTCTGCCACGCGAGCCCGCGCCATCGCCAGCGAGGGAATTACTGAGTGTCACGGAGACATTGAGGGCGTATGAGGAGGGCAACGTGGACAATCGCCGCTGGGGGTCGCAAGAATTCTGCACGGGGCGGCGCGGCACGTGATGGCCAGAGCGATAGCGGCTTGGCGGCGCTGGGCCGGCGGCAACGAAAGCGAGGGCGGGGCGCGGGGACTCGGGCTGTCCAGGGAGAAGTGGTCATGGGACGGCGGCGGTGGCGGCGGCGGTCGCCGCAGGGCCGGGGAAACTCTTGCAGTTGGCCGGCGAGAATGCAGCGGGCGGCCGGGCCGCATTCCTGACTTGCGCCAACTCCATATTGCCGGCCCGGTAGTTAAGAGCTGCAAGAATTTAGTAATATCGCCCCCGCTTCGCCGCTGCAACCCCCCCCCCCCCCGGCAAATTTTCGTGACCAGTTGTACCGCAGCCACCGCTACCCCCCCCCAACCTGCGCGCGCAATTTGGAAATACCGGGGAATGTGGAATTATGAACGGGCCGCCGCCAAGTGGGTTACGGAAGCGGAAGAAAAAATGCGCCGTGTTTTATCGCACGTGAGAGATTATAGCGTGCGGTGCGAGCATTAAAAATGGTTGCCTGATTGCAGGTGGGGAGGGGAAGGATGATTGCATGTGATGCGTGAACGTACGCATGTGACGCGTGCGAGATTGTTGCAGTGCTGTGCCTGAGATTTTTTTGTAGTTCATCGCATGCGTGTAATTATAAGAATTATTACAGGTTTGTGAGATATAAATCTGAGATCCTTTGTCCGTGTTAGTCCTGGGTTTATAGTTTATCGTTGTCTCATGCTGACTCCCTGTTTATTAATTTTTTATACGGAAGATTTAACTGATCCCCAGGATACCATCTATCATTCAAACGTAGTGTGCATAACGGGGTTTTGCTTGAACGTAAAATTTTCAATAACATAAAATATATTTTCGAACGTGTTTACCCACTTGTGAAATTTGGAGTTCGTCATAGAGTACCATAAAATATTGTTTCCACTATGGAGAAACTAAATGTTCCAGGACAGCTTAGAATCAACGAAATTTAGAACACGATTCTGAGATTTGAATTACACGAAACGAGTTTCATACTGTTTTTGTTATGAAAAATTCTCGTACTTTTTCTGTACAAAACATGCAGAAATTTTGTTTTGTACCATTTCAGAGGGATCAGTGGGGTGCAGCGAATTTGTATGACTTTTCACGTATTGAAAGTTGTAGCCAAATGCAGACGTAACTTTTCACGTGAAGGCTATGCGACCTGGTGTAAATTCGATTCCCCGATTCGTGAGAGAGAGTATTCCTTGTCCGTAAAGTTGTACGCGCGCCGGGCGTTTGTTACATTTCGCGTCCCGAAAACAAACGCGGGATCGGAGAATGCGCTCCTGGGTAAATAATCCCGCGAACATCTCCACGCGTCGCAATTTGGACGCGCGTCTGTTTGTTTGTGCAGGTCGCGGCGTTGAGCAGCGACGCCCGACGCGAGCGGGAGTGCGTGCGAGGGAGTTGGCGGGCGGGCGTTCGGGCTGGCGGGGCGGGCTGGGCTGGGCGTGACGGGCGGGAAAGGACGGGGCTGGCGAGGCGGGATGGGCTGGCGGGGCGGGGTGGGCGGGTGGGACGCGGCGGGGCAGTGAGGGCAGGGCGGGCGGGGCTAGCGGAGCGTGTGGGGGCGGGTGGGCGGACGGAGGCGTTGGTGTTTGGGAGGTCGGGTGAACGACCGTGCATACGATTAAGATGTACGGGTGGGAGAGAGGGGAAGCGAGCAGGGAAACAGACGGACAAGCGATTAAGAGGATGGGGCGTACGAGCGTGCGTACGATCTGCAAGCTGTAGTGTAGCAACGCGGGATATTAGGAAGGCGGGTAGGAAAGCTGCCAGACGAGCGAGTAGGAGTACAGACGAACGAATGAATAAGAGGACGAGTAGACATGCGAAAAGGATGTTGGGTGGACGATTGTACAGGAGTGTGTGAACGATCGGTCGAGAAAGTTGGATGACGGGCGGGAGAGAGGGGGTGAGCGTAAATGGGTGGGTAGGGGTAGAGCGCACCAGCGATGCCTCAACCTAGGACGCGGCGCAATGAGTTCGATTGCACACTCATGCTGGGCGAGGGGCGTCAAGGAGAAAGGAGAGATCAGAAAATATAGAGAAAAACAATTTATTATAATTTGCTTTTAATCCCAAGACACTGGTTAGGTTATTAGAATTATTACATTGTTAAATTTTAACATAGGCCATTTGTTTCTATTGCAATGTTGAAATCATTACAAGTCTTGTGAAAAGTAACTCTCTTATTAAGCTTTAGCGAAGATCTTCAGGATTAATTACCATCGATGATAATACACTTTACAAATAGATATTTTATTGTATACTACACGTAGCTTAACCAATCACGGACGTATTTTCGAGTGGTCTAAATTGTTTTTCTTGAGAATCCGAAATAATTGCAATTATTTCGTATACTATTTAATAACCATAAATTTATTTTCTTATACCTACTAAATTCCAAACTATATGTGACAATAATGGTGCAAGGTATGTTATCTTCTTTAAATTAATCTTAAGTTTAGTAAATTCGTGGACCATTGCTTTCCCTCTTGCTTGCTTCCTCTCCAGCCCCTGTTCCCTTTTTAATAGCGGCCCTGTCATCGCGCTGCCCTCCGCCATCGATTGGCCGTCGCCGGCTGCCCGTCGGCGCTGAGCGGCGGGCGGCGACCGGAGCAAATATTTATACGCGGCGATCCGGGCTGCGTGCGCGCCGCCCATTAGGTCGGAGCCCGCGTGGCGCTGCGCCGCCTCCCGCCTCCCTCACAGACGCCGCCGTCGCGACTGCCTCTGCCACTGCCACTGCCACTGCCACTGCCACTGCCACCGCCACCGCCACCGCCACCGCCACCGCCACCGCCACTGCCCCGCCCCCGCCTCCGCCCCCGTCACCGCCCTGCCACTGCCCTGCCTCCGCCCTGCCTCCGCCCTGCCTCCGCCCTGCCTCCGCCCTGCCTCCGCCCTGCCTCCGCCCTGCCTCCGCCCTGCCTCCGCCCTGCCTCCGCCCTGCCTCCGCCCTGCCTCCGCCCTGCCTCCGCCCTGCCTCCGCCCTGCCTCCGCCCTGCCTTCGCCCTGCCCCCGCCCTGCCCCCGCCCTGCCTCCGCCCTGCCTCCGCCCTGCCTCCGCCCTGCCTCCGCCCTGCCTCCGCCCTGCCTCCGCCCTGCCTCCGCCCTGCCTCCGCCCTGCCTCCGCCCTGCCTCCGCCCTGCCTCCGCCCTGCCTCCGCCCTGCCTTCGCCCTGCCTCCGCCCTACCTCCGCCCTGCCTCCGCCCTGCCTCCGCCCTGCCTCCGCCCTGCCTCCGCCCTGCCTCCGCCCTGCCTCCGCCCTGCCTTCGCCCTGCCTCCGCCCTGCCTCCGCCCTGCCTCCGCCCTGCCTTCGCCCTGCCTCCGCCCTGCCTCCGCCCTGCCTCCGCCCTGCCTCCGCCCTGCCTCCGCCCTGCCTCCGCCCTGCCTCCGCCCTGCCTCCGCCCTGCCTTCGCCCTGCCTCCGCCCTGCCTCCCCGCCCCCTGCCTCCGCCCTGCCTCCGCCCTGCCTCCGCCCTGCCTCCGGCCTTTCACCGGCACCGCCACCGCGAATGTCATTACCACCATCGACATCTCTCTTGATTCTACCTCCGCCTCTGCCGCCTCCAGACTTCGGTCCCGGCCCTGCTGCAGACACCGTCACCGGCCCCGAACCCCCCTATTACACGTCTATTGTTAGCACTACTGCCTCGGATACTTTCTCATTGACGCCTTCTCTACGTGGTTCCATTTTCACTTTCGCTGTGCTACCGATACTACGCCTGATAGTTTCTCATTCTCGCCACCATTTGCTCCACAGTCCGCTCTCCTACACCAATACGATGTTTCTTCGCTGCTGCTGCTGCTGCCACCCTTAACTGCAATGCCTTCGCCACTTTATCGCCACAACTGATCCTATTGATGTTAATCCTACAGCTGACATTCCTACCCTCAGCACTATCTTCGATATTGTCAACATTTGCCACACACTTCTTTTCTGTTTTTCGTCTTCACGCCCACTGAGATTTGAATATCCTTTCGTAACTTCATATTCGTCATTGTCTTCACACTCGTACTTCATCGTGGTCTTCGGTCCCTTACTCCTGCCTTCGGGTTTCAGTCTTCGACACCTACTATTTTCTGTGTTCGTCCATTTGCTTTCGGTGTTTTCGGTTTCACACACTATTCTACTTGACTCTTCTTTAAAAAACAAAACAAACAATAAGATAAAATCTCTATCTCTACCACGTGTGCCATTGCCAATCAGTTTCTTATGCCCTCCGTCCAGATCTTGTCAGTATCTGTTCTTTCCGTCGTGGCACTTTTTGTCACCGCCTGTGTCTGTCGTGAATGTGTCACCACTCCACTCCTGCCATCTTTACTGCGGCGTGGGAGGTTCTTTGTAGCCGTCACTCGTGCAGCCATGTGTGTTGTTCGAAGTCTAAAATGTTTTCTCTTTCGTTTTATTGTTTTTTTTGCCCGTCCCTTGCTGCTTCTACTTTTGGGTGTTTGTTTTTTTCGCTGCCATCTTTCTTACTCTTTGTTGTTTCTGTCTGAATTGTTTTTCAAAATTTATCATTTCTATTCTGTTATCTGCTTGCAATGTTTACTTTCATCCTTCGCGTTATATGAACTCTCCCTCCTCTCTTTTTGAATGTACACGTAATACTTCACTCTTGTGTGTGTTTTTGGACATTATGAACAAATTTAATATTCTATCACTCCTTTAATTCATGTATCTGTAACTGATGTTTCGCTTTCATACTTATGATGATTTTAATTTTTCTGTGGGACAGTTGATAGGTAATGTTGAGATTAGAATTCTGCTTAGATACCTCGAAGATCGCGAGGATAAAGTTAACTTCAGAAAACAACATTGGTGGCAGTAAGTTCCGCATTTTCAGAATACACGTAATTAATTTAATATGAAACTTTTTTTCATGTTCTATTGAGAAACGTATGTATTTCATAGTCGTTTAAAAGGAAAACAGTGAATTGTAAGAAGTGATTACTGCCTTATAAAAACTCACAGGTTCTGTGGAGATGTTTCGGACATTCAAAGACATTTAACATTTAGTAGAGTGAGTGCGAAGAAATATAGTATATTTACTTCATTTACGCTTTTGTAGAGCCGAAGTTTGGGAAGATAAAAAAATATTTGTGTGTTTTCTAAGTAATGGCTTGTAAGGTTTCTAACTGTAATCATGCGGAAAAATCATGTATATCGGCATGCTTACACGTACAGTTGTGACGTACATTGAGTTTAGTAACTCTTTTTGTATGCAAATTAGAGGTCGTGTTGATGTGAGTTTCGATATCATTGCACATAGAAGAACGAAGTGATCGACTCCATTTGTTTTCGAGATTTTCGGCACATATTTATTCTGGAAGGTTTCACCCAATCTATAATTATTTGTCTTTTCGCACATAATTTTTTACTTGTAAATTGCGCGTTGAAATTTTTTTATTTTATTTTCTTAACCTAAAGAAGAATATAAGAATTGAAATTCGTTAATAACGAGAAAGTACTAACTAGAAACTTTTATTGATTGTTACCAGATTTTTTTAAAATTGTGAATTAGTTACTGATTAATTACATTTTGCCACCATTTATTAATCTGATAATATACGATGATCACTACCCGTTTAAGTAAACATGCAAAGAATATCTGAATTACCTTTTTGATAGATATTTTAATGTGCACAATATTTTTTTTACCTCTAAGATGGAATTGGATGTTAAATGCTTTTGATGAATGTGTTTGCCCATTATCATTATTTTTATTATTGAAATCACATACAATGATAGATGATGCATGCCTATATTTAATACTTTTTTAAAATAAATTCTTCTTGAACATTTCAAGATAAGTTTGGTTTAATACGTTTCTGGAGTTTTCCGTTTTTAACCTTCCTACAATTATTTTTCATATTATACATGCTTTGCAGAATTGTGGTATGTTTATTATATTTTGATTAATGCACATTTTTCCTTCCATTGATATCAGATCCTTTTCGCAAGTAGGTGTAACACGTAGGACGTGTGGTGATGCGTGAGTTTGGAGTTTGGCGAGGGGCCCGCGGGCATTTGTCGTCCGCCTCCCGAGCGCAGAGCCGCGCATCGCCGTGGCTGAGGCGGGGCGGGGCGGAGCGGAGCGGAGCGCGGCGCCTTCTTTTGTGCTGTTTTGCACCGGTTCGCGCTTGTTACACGCGCCTCCGCGGCGTCGCGTGGTCGGTCCCGGGACGTGAATGAGCAGGGATGAGGGGGAAGAGGGGAGGCGCAGGGCGGCAGCTGTCAATATTTGCTGGCGGTCGGATCCCCCGCTCGCCGGCCTCTGCCACTGCTCCCCCTGCGCGACAGCAGCCTTGGCAGCTCCCGCCGCACCCGCCGCACCCGCCGCCTCGCCTTGCCTCGCCTCGCTTCGCCTCGCCGCGCCGCCCAAGGCAGGCGAAATCTGACGAATCTGACGCCCTTCGCTTCCTGCTGAGCCGCCGTCGCTCAAAGGGCCCGGTGCACGAACAAGCTGCGCTCAGCAGCCGGATGTGCCGATTGTAAATCGGCCGCGTTATTCCCCGTTGGGCGAACAGTGAAGCAAGTAGCAGAAGCGGTTTTACAACCCGCGCGAGAAAGACTTATCAAGTTTTTCGGGGCGTTTCCCTCACCGATACACTTGCCGCTTTGCGTCATTTTCTCTGAAATTCTGCATGTTTTACATTTAGGCTTCGCTTCGGATTTCTCTTTTGAATTCCTGCAGTGTAATCTTCTCCCTCAACGTTACATGAACACTTGTCATCTCGCTATTGTAATTTTCTTCGTAATTATGATTGTTTAAGCTTAAGTTGTCTCATTGCATTTGGTTTCCTGTACAATTTATTCTCTCTCATTTGCAAATGTTGCTCTCAATCGATAATTAAAAGTATTTTATTTCATTTTTAATACTGTTTTATCGATTACACTACTGTGTGTGTCCTTTCCGCTCCAATAGCCCGTCTTTCGGAAGGTTTGAAACATACTTTTATCATCTGGTTTTTAACTCTTCGTATTAATCTCTTGCCACAGAGTTTTGATATTTTCCTTACTTGATACTCTGAATCATTATCCTACCTCATTGGCCTCTAATTATGGAATTCCATTGACTATAAAGTCACTTCATTCCTTTCTGTATTTCTCGGTTTTCTATCACTCTTTGATAGCTTGTCTTCTTTGTATGTTTCTGGGCGTCAGCTGTGCTTGTGTCTTATCCGCTTGGCCTACATAACGAATGTTTTAGTGTCTACCTTCAGGAGGCGCTTCATGTATTTGCGGGAAAATTTAATTACGTGTGCTCTGGGGTGATTTTCTTTTTTTCTTTCCATTTTCCTGCTCAGCACGTGCTTTGAATATTCTTATCCGACCTGAAGAACATCCATGATATTGCGCCGTCAGTCCTCAACCCTGTGTCGTGTATACGCGCTGAAAAGACGGGTGTATTAATATTTACGTATTGTTGGATACGCTTTGTCTCTGGTTTTATCTCGTGTGCGCGGATATTGGAATTCCCGTGAGCCACCTTTTTGTACTGGTCGCTGCCGTCTTGCTTCGATTTCTATCTTTCGGGTCGGAAACTTTTGTTGCCGCTCTTTGTCTTCGCTTCGCGTCGGATGCGCCGCGCTCTCCGTCACTTCCCGGCCGCGTGGCTGCAGCCCTTTGTCATTCTTATCTCCGGCATTTTCGCCGGAGCTGCTCGTCTTTATCGCTGTCCACGTCTTTGTCGCGCGCCCGCGCGCGCGCGTCGCCGTCTCCTAATTTCAAGGCTGGCCGCTTTTGTGACGCTCCTAATGCGTGCGTGGGCGGTAATTAAAACCCACATCGCGAGCAAATCCCCCCGAGAGAGGTCTGGAGGTTGGGCGAGGGCCGGGCCGGGGAGGGGGGGGGAGGGGAGGCTTGCCGGGGCGTGTGTTGGAACAGGGAACAATTTCCCCCATCGACGCTTGTCTCTGGCGGCGTCAGGCCGAGCGTGAGGTAGAGGTGGAATGGCTTCTCGGACGCGGGGTGAAGGAGCGCCTCTGCAGCGGGTCGCTTGTCGGAGCCTTCACAGAAGACTGCAGTGGTACTTCACTGCCGGTCTGAGTCTCCACAGATTTACCCGTATTTTTGTGTGGCTGTTTGTTTCTTTTGTGAAAGGCGGAGCGGTGCATTGTCAACACGACAGGCTGTAAATGCATATCTCGAAAGTTGGCAGTAATGAAGTTGGCAGTCACTTTATGTCATGTTATTTCTACCACTGAATACATTGTGCCATTCACACATTGAAGTTCGTTTTAAAGATACGTGCTTAGAGCATGCGCTTGAAATATCCATGGATATCTCCTCTGAAAATTACATGAAGAATACTGCTCTTTCGAGCGTATTGCGCTTATAATGTGTCGTTAATTTCTGCTTCCTTTTTACAATATTGTGTGTAGTTTGACAAACTGAGGTAACTCTGTTCATTGTTGGCTCTTGTGAGGTCGTCTACGTGACGTCCCTCTTTAGTTATCTGAACCTTGAAATTATCTTTTAATTGCTGAATGATGAAAGTATTTCGAATAAATATGTAGGATTCATTAGAATACGATCAATATAAAGACAACTGCTGCAATTTCTTTTTTTTTTTAAGAAACAACTTTATTGATCTTTTTTTGAAATAGTACGTGATAATATAAGTTTTTTCATATGATTTAGAAATATTGATTTCTTGCCAGCAGATTCTGAGAAAATGTTTTGTATTTATTTTCGAAGTGGTTACGAAATCTATTTTTTTACCTTTAGCATTCATCATCCATTACATTCGTATTATTGTCTTAAAGCGCGAGTCTTTGATGGACAAAGTTATGAACACAGTAAATTATTTTTAGATTGTAGATTGTTCTGGGTAGGAGAAACCCAGTGATTTCACCACTCAACGTATTTATTTTTTAATTCGCTTAGAAACTACGCCGCTAGAGATTTCCAATTACGACAGTATGGTTAAGTGGAAGTAGTTGCGGCTCATCATTCCTTTAAAAAATACCTTGAGCCAAATTCGTTTTCCTAGGAATGAGCCTAGCCTTTCCAGGAAGACATTCCGAAAGAGTATGTTCAAAAATGGAGGACGATACAGGTGGAGAAGCAGATAGAAAAAAAATGAATAAACAGCTGAGGAGGGGGGGTGAGGTGAAGGTGAGGGCTTGGTTGAACAGACCATCAAGTGGATGACACAGGCGAACGGGCGAGCAAGAGGCGATGGAGGGACAAAATTGGGTGCAGTCAAGTGAGCGGACGAATAAGTGAGCTGACACAGGTGAGCGGACGAATGGTTGAGCGAGGGCCGATGAAGTGACAAGATTGAAAACGGTCAAGAGAGTGGACGGACATCTTACCGGGGGGACAGGTGAGCGGACGGGCAAAACAGCTGCGGGACAGATGATTAGGCATGCGGATGACGGTAAGGACGAGGGAGGGACAAGGTTGGGAGAGGCCGGTCAGCTGAACTGACGAACGGGTGAGCTGTCGGTCACGTGACCAAGTGGGCAGATGAGTGGACGGGAAAGTGAGCCGGCGGACAAGTGGGCAGGTGGATGGGTATGTGGGCGGACGGGTGAGCGAACGAGCGAGCGGACTGCTGAGGCAACAGGGGAAGGGCGGACCTACGGAACCGGAGGTGAGCGAATGGGTGGGCAGGCGAGCGAATTGTGCGGGTGGGTGAGCTGAAAGACGAGCGGGCGGGCAGACTGTGTGAGTCGTTCAAGCGGAAGACGGCTGAGCAGCGCCTCGTCTCGGGGCGGCGCCGGGGCTGGAATGCTGTATATGAGTGCGCGCGGGCTTTGAGCCCTGGGCGGGGGCGACCGCAGCAATGCGTGGGCCACCTGGCCACCCGCCCCAGCGCCCCGCCCCCGCCGCCCTTTGTGGCCGCTCGGCCTTTGCCCTCCCTCTCCCCCTCAACTCCCCTGGTTCTGTTCCTTGGGATCTGCCCCCGTCCTCGCCCCCATTGGCCGGCTTTCGGAACTGCCCCAATTTCCGGGAATTTCCTGTCGTTCACGCTGGACCAAAACTTTCCTGCCCTCCGTTACTCATTCCTTTCGTGATGGATGAATAATTACCTTAAAATGTACAGAAATGACACATTTAGCATTACGAAAGGGCATTATTTATATATAGAAAAAAAAATATGTTCAAATGAATGAAACTCCCATATTCAATGAAAAAACCTAAATTCTCTCAAGATGTATCGTTTATATAATTAGTCTTTATACAATTATGTAATATAGAAAATTATGGTAATTTTTCGTACTATTTTATAGCATTTAACTTTAATGTGCGTAGAACAAAAGCTTTGTGCTTCTGTGAAGAACAAGCTGCACAAGCAAAGTTACCTCCTTACCATTGGGCCTCCACTGTGGAATAACCTGGAATTCCATGAGTCGCGGCAGCGCATTTGCATATAAATAGCTTACGAGAAAACTAATCAAAACGCAGTAAGTTGACAGTCGCCTGAGTATAAATATTGGCAAAAGAGTTGGTATGTATGGCATGAGAGTTCATAGCACTCAATGAAAATTTGGTAGTCACATGTTGGAAAAGATAGTGTGGCAATGCATAACCTTTCTTAAGAGAACATATTGTATTCTGAGTCGAGCATTTCCAGAGTACGGTCATGTGTGTTAGTTAATTTATTTTATTATCCCCGGCTTGCTGGATGTTGCCATTAGTGAATCACTGGGCTAGTAAGTATTGTTTTTGGCTTCTGAATAAACCCAATGTAATAATCAAAATCATTTTCAATTGCTTGAAATATATTTGAATAAATTAAACAGTTTTAAATGTTTATTGTGAAATTGTTATTGATTGTATAATCATTTATCGGGAAATTAAGAACAAATTAGAGAATTATTGCAGGTTGATTTAGATAACCTGGGTCGTGGGCTACCACAAATAAAATGAAATTAAATTCCAGTGAGGGCAAGATAAACAGATTGGCGCGTTGTAGAATGACAGACGATATCAAATATAAATTGGGAAATCAGGGTATTCCGCGAGATAAATTCTGCAATTATTTGAGAATCATACTAAATGAGGATTTAGGATGAGTAAAACATGTAAATTAGTAAGTGAAAAAGGCGAGGAAGGCATTACACTTTTACTTAGGAAAGAAAGTGGAAAATCAAGAGAATTAGGGTACACGTCTCTCGTACGGCCGATATTGGAATATGAATCCATATTCTATGTTGGGACACGTATCGCTTACAGCAAATAAAATTTCTCGCAAAAGTAAAGAAAATTACTGCAAAATTCGTTAGGAGAGGTCGTTCTAATTCTGAATTTATATCATGTGAGTCTTTGGAAAACGCAGAGGGAAATCGCGACTCTATGCATTATTCAAATCAGTAAGCGGTGATCGTCTCTGGAGGAAGTGCGGGGAAGGTTATCAAAGCCAATATTCGTCGTGCGGAAGGATCATGGTCCGAAAATTCAGCGAAGAAAACAGAGAGCAGATGTAGGTAAATTCACATTTGTAAATAGAACAGTACAAAATTGGAACAAATTACCTGCAACGGTGCTGGAGCCTTTCGCTCAGAATGGCAAACATTTTAATAGTAGATTAATTGAATTGTAGTTTTTAAGAACATGTTAACATTAAAATCAAGTATTGTATGTTTCTATTATGCTTATTTTATATGTGTGGAATAGATTTAGCATGAATTTTGTACAATTGAAGAAGGCATAAATTTTGTAGAATTGTAGTAAGTAATATGTAAATATTTTGTTTGATTGTTTGTTTTGTGTATTTGAAGTAACGATTTAGACAAAGCTACCACTGGAAATATTTCTCTATATTCCTAAGTAGAATAATAAATGTTATATTCCATTGTTCTAAATGTTCTTACAGACGCAAATCTTTGTTTGTACATTTCCTCTTATGGCTACTAGCATTTTCTACAAACATTTAGGTTTTGTTTTTAAATAATTACTTGGTGACAGTAAAATATAGTTGTGATGTGCCAATTATTAAAATAAAAGTCGATCTTTCTATTTCGCTTGTTGACGGGTTGTTATCAGTATCTCCTGATATAGATATTTACGCAGGTGTACGAGTCGTGGTAACGAGCTGTCAAGCTGTAGGGTTATTGAAGCCACTGGAATATTCTCCTCATCGCAAATTCGCTTCATTGCTTCGTGATGTGGCATGGAATTGTGTAAAAATGTCAATGGTTTTGTTTTTTAGAAAGTTCATTTTGTTAATGGCTTTGTTCCTGGCGTGTTAAAAACCTATAATCCTGTGGCAATTTCCACGTTTGATGTGGCTTTCGGATTAACAACGGAAGCCCAGGTGCACGGACTGAATTTTATTTGGTTAAGCTTCTCCAAATTGTGAAGTAATAATTATAAAATATCACATGTCTCTTTTACGCCACATCCATAAAATGTAAAGTTGTGGTAGGTTGTATAAATCACTTCATTTGTTTGTATTTTATGAATGAATTCTTAATCAAGTTTATGTGTGAACTTCTCACATTATCTGTGATCCATTATACGTGTAGGAAATATTTTCGTTTTGTATACACTTTACTACTGCGTGCCGTGTGACATTCATTGGTTTGTTGGGAGAGGTTTGTATGAATTGTGTTACAAGAAACATGTGTATGCACTAGTGCATGATAAAATATTTACCGTATCTTGTTTATTTATCGTTCCTACGTTACGGTAATTGATGTACGACTGCCGAACTAACTTTTTAGCACACATGAGAAAGGAAATTAAAAACATCTGTGCACTAGATCTTGTTTGAGGAATAGGTTTTTGTTGTCAGAGTGTGCGAATATATGGATGAATATAAAATTTTGCATACAAATATTGAGTTCAAACGGCATTTTCATTCTGTTTTGCTCTTGTCTTAATTTTCGTCACTTCATTTTCTTTATAGCTTTTACTTTTTTCTTATTTTGTATTTCCCGCTTAACTGGGACTTCTTGGACACGTCCCGAGTGGTAGTCATTTCACATTCAAGCGCCCCTTGCTGCTCTCATCCCACGGAATCTGGACGCGTCTTTGTTGATATCTCATTTTGTTTACTGTGGCCTCTGCACTTCGTTCTGCTAACGAGAGTAAGCCGGTCGCTTCCGACGCTCCTCCGCGCCCGAGCTTCCCCTCCGCGCTCCGTGCACTTCACCACCCCACCCTGCACGGCGGGCGACGCCTCCCCGGGTCCTTGTTTCTTTCATGAGCGGCGGGGATGGGGCGGGGTGGGGCGGGGCGGGGCGGGGGGGTGGCAGGGCCGGGGCGCTGCGTCGGCATCCAGGCGCTGCTGCTGACGGCGTCCTAGGGGATCGCGACGTTTGCGTTCCCGGCACGGGCCCGCCCCGCCCTACCTTCCTTCTCCTCCCCCACCAGTGCTCCCCGCCTCCCGCCTGCGTCCGCGCCCGCATCCGGCGCGCAGTGTCAATACGAGGCCAACTCCCCGCCCTCGCGATCCGTCGACTCCGCTCCCCCCACCCCACCGCGCCTCGCTTCGCAGTTCGTCTTCCAGGAGGAGAATGGTTTCCATTCGCTCTGCAGCGTATCACTGTTCCTATCGTTGCGCCTCTTGATTGTGTGTGTATTGATACTCCAACTTGCCGTACTTCAAAAATGAAAACAATACTGTTATTGATGCAAATGTATACGTATCGTACGTATGGCATTCAACTGAATGGAATTAGCGCGTTCTATACATCATTAAATTCAGATGTTTCTTTATTATTCAACACAAAGAGTATTATACAAAATATCGAACTATAATATTACTTCATTTGATCGATACTGTGTTTCCTTTTCTATTGTTCTCAGAAACGTTTATTATTCATCTAAATGCTACGTAATTAGATTGAATGCTAGTATATTACAAGGTTGACAGATTAGTAGTACCGTACGTAATCGTACGTTCTTCGTTGAACTCACTCCATAAGAGATCGTACTGAATGTGCCAAAGGGAGCGAAGAGACTAAGAAAACATCCGCAGATTTCCGTGGGTTCACGGAGAGTTTCTGTAGAATGCGTAAGGCAAAGGCTTGGATCACGAGAATTTGGGAAATGGATCAGTTAATTCGAAGTGATGTTGCGGGTTTCATCTGCAAAATATTTTTAGATATTTCTATTATAGACGTTAAAGCTAAGTTTTTTGTTTTAATTTAGATCAACTAATTTCGGGTGTTTTTTTAAATTTTTGGAAAAATTGCCATACATTTCTAAAACCGAAGTGAACATAAGAAAATTAAACGTATTCTAATTCGGGCATTGCAGATTTTGTGTATATAATACTTTATATTATATTATAAAATATAGTATTATATAATAAAATAATACTAATAATAGCACAATAATTTGCCTACAATTAATTGTCAAGTTGTCCATTAACAGTGTATAAAAATGTAAATAAATAGTAGAAACGTTTCTTATAATACGAGAAATACAATCGTAAAAAATAAACGACTTATGAATTTTATTCGTGCACTTTTGTGCACCAACAATGTGAATGTTTTCCTATTTCAATTACAAAATAATTCTTACTACAAACATTTAAGACTATATTCGTCGCCGGTAAACATTTGCGAATTATATCACTCTCCGCGCTCTATTTCGCTTCTGTCCTCTTCCCAACATTGCTTATTTGTAATACTCTTATTTCTTTTATTTTTTAAAAGTACCATCAACTTTATTGAGAGATGGATTTGACATTGTTCAATTGTGTGGCTTTTTCAGTTGTTGGTTGATGAACAAAAAATGCACAAAACACCAATGACAGACACAAACGAAACAATAGCGTAGTTTAATGTCCATGGGAGAACCTCAATCGAGATGCACCCAATAATTTAATGCCTTAGGATACGCAATGTGTAAGAAAAGATTACCGTACAGGTTTCGGTGCCGTATGGTACCGGTTTCTGTAAGCCTTTGGTTTGAGGGATTTGCAGGCGGAGTAATTTTATTTCTCGTTTTATGAACTGTTTCTCGTTGCATTCTTAAAATGTTTGCGGAGTATTCGCCTAGAATTCTCATCTTGCACTTAGCATGCCACGTCCGAGCTCTTGCAGCGCTTCACGTCAGGAGCTATATTTCCCGGCTCGCCCCGAGCTCCATTCGTTGCACGAAGGTTTCGTCTCTTGGACGGGTTGTAGCAGAGCCCCCCTCCCCCTTCAGAAGTTTATTGCATTGTTTCTGTCACTGTGCGCGAGGCTCCGTCTTGATTTCCTTTAAATAGACACGCGTCGTACACTCGTACTGAATGGACCAAAGGCCGCGAAGAGGCTAAGAAAACATCTGGACATATCTGCGGGTTCACAGAGCGTTACTACAAATTACTTAAGGCAAAGACTTGGATCACGTGAATTTGTGAAATGCGAGAGCTAAGTCGAAGTGATGCTGCGGGTTTCATCTGCACCTAGAGCAGCTTTTGGAATTATGATATTTGAACGACATAAAATATGCGAAAGAAAAATGCATCTCTGAAACTCTCCTTGGGGAAGGTATGCAATAATAATCACTATTTGGTAATGTTCATTTAAATATTGATACACGTGTTAATTGGATATTTCTAATTATAATGAAATTTTTTAAAAAATATATATTTATAAAACGCTACATTTGTATTTTGTTTTTAATGATCTACTTGTAACTTCAACCTATATGTCTTACTTAAGTAACTGAAGTTTTAATGTCGAACATACTTTCAACCTAAATGAACACTTAAGTGTAAAGTTAACAAATTTGAATGTTTGAATTACTAACTTCGATGAGTGTGAGTGAGTGGGGAAAGGCTGGACCTGTTACACCGTGCATTCGTTTCGGCCTACTGTGCCTCGTGGCGCTGCCCTCAACACAGGGACGGAGAGGTCCAAGTGCGCGTCACGTGCGCGCTTATGAGCCAGTTCCTCCGGGGCGCCGCGCCGGCGCTGCGGGCGAGAACGACGAGGAGCGTATGAAGGAGGAACGGGGAGGCAAGGTGAAGGCGTGAAAGAAATGACGCAGGGGTGTAGCGGTGTGAAACAGTGAATGCGATGGGGTGGGGAAAATAACGAAAGGGGGAGGCGAATGAAACGAAGGGCGAAACGTCTGTCTGGAGAGTGTATTGGACAAATGAAGGAACGTGGGTTCTTTGAAGGAATGGACCTTGCGAAAGCGTACTGTCTGATTGAAAGGGTGTAAGGAGGAGATATGATCCTGTCAGAAAACGTGACTGTATTACGGGAATATCGTAGGGAGCACAGGTATCAAACAGGGCAATGAAGGTGCAGCGGGCAGCAAAGAAATGAAATAAGGGAGGTTTCAGGTAGAAAAAACACGTTGAGTGCTTAAAATACGGATGTGGAGATGTGAGGGGAAGACGTTTTACCAAACTGGTAAGTGGAGCGCTAAGCGGAACGAAGGGGGAGTATGAGATGGGTAAATGCCATTAATAGTGTGGGTTTTGAAGGACTAAACATTTTGTATCGGAGAAAGCAAAAGGATGTCAAGGAAACGCGGGACAGATTGCAAAAACACCCTTAGCTCGTCGCCCGGCAAATAACGACAAAATAAAAGATGAAAAAGATGTCAGTAATGAATAAAGTCCGTGACAGATATGCAGTGTGAGGCAACACAGCAGGGTGTGAAGACGAAGTTAGTTTCCGAGTGCAATAAAAGTACGAGGAGACATGGCGAAAAACGAGAAAAAAGGCGACAGATAAACTTGAAAAAAAGCTGCTACTAAGCAGTACTGAGCGAGACACGCTGAACATTGAAATAGACGGACACATCTCAGTGGAATGCGCCATCCCGGGGAGAAGCGAGACGCCCGAAAGGTGCATAAAGCAGCCCCTCCGGAGAAGACGTAATTGATCCGCGCCAGACGTTTCGCGCGAGGGCGGGGGTGGTGGTGGGGGGTGGGATTTCCAGACGCTGCCAGAAGTAAGCGCGAATGCCGTGAGGGGCTTCAGCTGCTGGAAAGCTGTAAACCCAAGAGAGACAGACGTAAGTCCCTCCCCTTGCGTCGATGACGCGTCTGCGAGCCCCGCGCTGTGCGCCGGGTTTCGGGCCCATTTGCCCCCCACCTCCACCCCCACCCGCACCTCCACGTTTGTAGCCCGTGCAGATTTTTTCGCTTCGCGTATTGTACGCGGACTGCCTGTTGCCTCTCGGGACGACTGGATTTGATCAGTTAAATCTGTTGCTTACGAGTAAGATTCGATGAAACATAACTCACGGGACGGATCGTCTGAAGAGGCAGTGTCTTCCGTCACGTTTTATTCCTTTTTATTGCTCCCCTCTTAAATATATTCTCCTCGCCGTATTTGTCCTTTCCGACATTACTTCGCGGTTTTATTATTCTTTTCTTGGCGTGTATAATCAGGTAACTTCTTTTACATTCGAGGAATATCTACGGGGGCCCTAAAATTTATTCAGCGGAGGGTACGTGTTTCGGGTGCTTTTGAATTCAGAGTAAGAACCCTTAACCAAGAATAAACCGAAGTTAATTGCTGTTTTATTCAGCAAGCAATGGACGCCACCGCGCGAAATCACAAATGTATAGTGGAGGAGCCGGCGCGCACTAAAATAAGTTTGCCGCGTTCGTGACTTGAACCGGTAAAGAAAGCGCGGTGACGCGGGGAGGGCCTCGGTCCATTAAAAATGAAATATTGCGGCCGTATTTCACGAGAAAAGCGAAAGTAATTAGGCGATCCGGGTGTGCGCGAGAGGGAGGGGGGCGGAGGCGGTAGGACTTCTCTTTTCGGGTACCGTACAGCCAGCGCGCTACTCGCCGTGCCGGTTCCTGCATCTAACGTAAGACTCCGCCACCACCGCAAGGAGTCGTAAGTGAAATGAACAGCGGCGGTGCATTTTTGTTTGCGGCGGCGTAGCGCCCCGTTGTTTCTTCGCGGTGTGTGTGGTGGCGGTGTCCGCAGACGCGCGGGCGGCCTTGTACTGGTGGGAGGAGCGTGGAAGCGCGCGTTGGGCTGCTCACGTCAGCGTGTGGAGGCGGGCGGGCGGGCGGGCGTGGACGAGGCTAGGTCACGGCTCCAAAGCTACAGTTGACTCCACAGATGGTCAGTGTTGCAGCGTTCGTCGCTCGTCGGGTACAAGAGTGGCTTTGAAGACGCCATGAACGTTTTAGGAGAGAGTCATGAGGCGTCGTTTAGGAGCACATGTCAGGAAAGCAGATGAGCAAGTGTTGATGATCTGAAACACGTAGTTTGAAACCGTTGAGAGAGTGTATCTGGAGGCACGTACATGGAATGTAATGCATCGTGAAGTAGTGAAAGAAAAGTGGCTTCATCTAATTGCCTGAGTCTCGTACGCTTGTCACTATGATATTCCTGGTATCAGCCATGAATTTACTCAGCAATATGTGAAATTACCATGATCCAAGATAAAGGATGAAGACTTATCGAATAAAAGGTCCTCGAGCCACAATTATCGAAGTTTTACCGGAATTCCAGAATCCCAATATCTCATATTAGTTTTCATTATTAATACCATTATCAGAACCAGCAATGGCTGATGAAGTTTGTTCTGTAATTGATAATATTATGCCCCATTTTTGGGAATCCAAATTATAGGATTATTTTTAGTTTCATTTGGACAATTTTTACTGTTGACGATTTAAGTTTAGTAGGTGTTTAGCAGCATTAAGCGAAAATATACAAAGCAATGAAACATTTTCGTTACCTTAGACCTTGTTCTTAGGAAGTCATTTTGACCATTTCATGTGGTATACTTGACAACAAATTTAAAAGTAGAGAATAGTTTTCTGCCTATGAATTGGTGTTTCATTGGAAATGAAGTAATACATGAACCCATCATCAATGTGTTGTAAAGCTCAATGATTTTGTTTTGTCACGACTCACTAACGGTGCTGATTAATTTATTACATTTCCATTTTTTTTATTAAAGATTGAACTATACTTAAATGTTTATTCGAGTGGAGTGTCAACGATGTCTGAAGCTCATCCAAAACCTTAATTAAGAAGTGTTTATTTCAAAGATTCGATTAGAAATTGATGTCAGTAATTCTGTACATCAACTTGACATCGTTCCAACTACCAGTTCAGCACATGAAGTTAACCTTCTTACAGTCGGTATTTGTAGAAGAGGAAGTGATGGAGTCGAAGACACATGTCTTCGTAAAATTTCTGTTCACAATCTCTTCCGATTGATTCATTATTACTACTGATTAAATACCAATTTAATCCTAATATTTCTCAAATGTTGCATCTGTGATGATTGTTCATTGGAATACATTTTGAGCACACGATACACAAGTTTCGGAAATAAAGAAGATCCTGTGTGTTAAAGGAGGGAAATCACGACGTTGCCTTAAAGTTAACAGAACTTGAACTTCCAGTTTGAAATAAGGTCTGGCGTGGTTCAGGAACTGTGACACATCGTCTTTCTCGTTATATCACTGCGACTGATCGAACACATTCAGTAGAAAACTTTTTGGGAAGAGTGAGATAACTAATACGTGGTTCCAGGTTTTCTGATTTCTTTGATATATTTATTCTGCACCTAGCTACTCATCCGTTCATTCTTCCTTCCTTTTTGTTCCAGTTTCCTCTTCTATTTTTTTGGCGTTTCCGACTTCTCCCCCCCCCCCCCTGCGTGCCCATTCCTTCTTCAGCGCCATCGCCTCCGTCCCTTCCCCGCGCCATGCGGGCCGTAGGTTCCTGGGCGTCGCTTGCAGTTCCCCCGCCGCCCGTCCTATCTCGGAGCACTAACTTACATTCACTTGACGCTGTTACTGCTGCGCGCGGAATCTCGAGAAACACATCAGCACCTCCGCCTCGCCGGCTTCTGCATTATACGCCCCATCCCGGTTGGGAGCCGCGCGTGTGAGTACATAATTATGTAACCGGGAGAGGGATATTTCCACATCGCCGGCGACCCGCCGTCGCCACCCTCCACCCTCTGCCAGGCGCTTGCAACGACGCTCCCCCTTGCATTGCGTCCTCGCCACTACCAGCTCTCACGAGCCTCTCCGGGACTTCTTCCTGCGGTCTCTTTCTTCTTGTTTGTTTGGACGTTGCTCGTTAATTTAAATGGTAAATGAACGGAGACTACGCGGAGAATCTGCAATAGAAAACAGTTGTTTCTAAAAAAGAAATATGCAAGATTTTAAATTAATTTTAGAATATTCAGTTTTTGCATTAAGAAGATTGGGGCGTTGATAGATTCCAGCGGAACAAGATATAAGACCACGTGTTTCATTTTTTGTTAATGCATGTTTTTCTTTGTTCTGCTGTGAACACAAGAATTGTTTTTTTATATGTTGTAGTGGAAATATCGCAAATTGGCCACAAGGTGAAATGCAAGATGGTAATAACTTGCGTTAATGTATTTAATAACAGAACTACATGTTGTAATATGAGTTCGAAACTTAGGTTTCACAGACTGAATCTTCGTACGTGTTGCCTCGTCCGGTGTTAATTTTATATTTATGAAAACACTGCGCCTATACTCTTTATTCTAGACTTGAATTTCACTAGCTACCTTCACACATTTTGCGTTGCATGGTGTACCACTTGGATGAAAATTTTCCTAAAATTTTTGTTTGCTGTGGTTCCGCTTCGGGTAACTTCGTTGCTCTGCCTACATCATTTCTTTCAGCCTCGTTCTTATCATCCCCGTCCGCCACCGTTGATTCGCTTCTGAGCCGTTATTCTCTTCCCGTCCTTCTCTTTTGTGCGTTCTCATCGCTCATTTCCGACTCCCCTTTCACGTCTCAGTGTGGCGCTTTTCGTTCCAGTTCCCTCAAGCGCCATTTCTGCCGTGGCGTGTCGTAGGCCTCCTCCTCCCATTCGCCCGTTGCGCCGCCTTGTTCGGTGCCCCGCTTGCACGCGCGTCTATTTCATTAGCAGGCGCATCCTTGAGTTGCTGTTGTTTTCGCTCCCCTACGTCCCCACTCCCGTCTCCGCCCTTTCCCCATGCCGCCTCCACGCTCGCCCTCGCCCGTTGCCCCAACCCCGACCAAACCACGCCTTAGCTCCGCTCCCACTTCAAACCTTTCTTCCCCCCGCTCCAGACATGGCTTTGCCACTCTCCCCCGCATTGCCTTCCCGACCGTTCCCTAGCCCCGTCCCTGCCCTTTCCCGCCCAAACGTCTCCCCGCCCCGCCCCCTTCGCCAACCGCCAGACCTTGCCTGCTCCTTAGCCGTGTCGTTCCTCGCGCGCAACGCTTCCTAGTCTCGTTTCATGTTTAAATTATCGTCACTGACGTCGGCGGCTGCGATTCACGGGGCCGGGACCGCGTGGCGGCGGCAAGAGCAGCGGAGATGCTACACAGTTGCCACATTGTGTGAAAGGAAGCGAATTTACTTTGTTTATTGATGAAACATTCCGGGGTTTCTACTTTTCCTCCCTACACTACAGTTCATTTTCCGTACTCTACTGTAGGGAGGAAAAGTCATCAAAACAATAAGATCCCGAATTTTCGGTCATAAAAACTGCATTTAAGGTCATTTCAAGCTGGAACTTCGCACACACGTCACGCTTATTTGTGCTGTTCCAATGATTGCTAAGATTTGTGTGGTTGGTGAGGAGTTACACGTACTTTTTACCCACAAATGAGGATGTCAGTGTTTCTCTATGTTCGTCAAGCGCAACTGCCAGATAAGCTTTCGAATTGAAACGTAGTAAACCCATCAGAATTCTATTCGTGCCGTCTGGAGTTCATTAGATATTTGAAGTTTTGAGGGTACTGTGCATAAAGCTCTTGTGACATTTTCAAACTTTTCTGGTCAATGGTGTCAATTTTTTCTTTAATATTTTGCTCGGAAGAAAGTACATCTATAAAATTGGTATAGTTCCAATTTTCATTGAAACCTATGAACGTTTGAATATTGCGAAGTTCAAAATTATTTTAGACCCTGTGCTCTATCTCTAATATTGAAGGCGGATATTTCTTCAGGCAATTTTTCCTTCAATTATGTCAAGTACTTTTTTAAAAGTTAGTATTTTTGACTAGTGACACTAGTTAAATTCTCATATACAAAACAATAATAATTTTCTGTAAGTCGAGCACTCCACCAATTGTCATTTGCTAATGCCGCAATGTGATCAATTGAAGGCTATGTCTTTTCCGAACTTGCTGCGTTCAAGGCTGGTTAACCTTCACTGGAGACCTTTGTGCATAGTCTTCGAGGCGATTCGTTACGGCTTAATGCGACTACTTATCTTGTAATGACGTATTTTTGCTTCTTCGTACCATTCACGTACCACACATTATTCTGTAGAGAAAATTATGTAATACAAAGGAAAATAAATTTTGGGATTTTAATGGAAATGCACATTTTGGGGTCCCCTGATACCCAAAATTACTTTTCTTTCCAAATGACTATCCGTCCGTCTGTCAATCTATCTGCCACTCAGTCACTCAGTCAATCTGTCCGTCCGTTCTGTCCGTCCTTTTCTCAGTCAGTCAGCTAGCCAGCCAACAAATCTGTCCGTCAGTCCGTCAATCAGTCAGACCGTCAACCAGTCAGTCCCTTTGTCAGTCAGTCAGTCAGTAGTCAGCCAGGGAGTCCCTTGATCCGTACAAGACTCGAGGTCCTGCGAGTCAGAAACAAATTCTTTTAATTTTTGGGTATATCTCATGAAACCCCTGGGACATTTTCAAAACGTTCTATTTAGATATCGAGCTGCAATGAAGTGAATTACACTTATAAGGGTGACATAGGTCCGATTTTCACGGTTAACTTTTGACTTTTCGAAAATTACATGGTTTACATTTTTTGGACCCTTTAAATCAGGAACATTAACCAAGAGTGATGTCTTTCTTTGAATAAAATTAGGTTTCCGCGTTTACGTCTTTAGATATTTTTATGTACAATTGTTTGAAAATATGAGTACTTTTCATCACTTTTGAGTGAAATATAGGGTGATTTTAAAAAGATTTTCTTAAAAACTACCCTTTTTTCTCTTTTATGCTATAATTTTTGTTAATAATAATATTTTGTTCTTAAATTCATAATACATTTCTGCTTCTACTGCTTCGAAAAATTAAAAAAAGGAGTTAACAAAATGTACGTATTTTAAAATACTATTTCTACTATATAAATATTACCTCAAAGTAAACTAAACTACTGCGTTAACTGATGCGTCCTTTAAATATTTCATTTATTATAATTTTGTATTCATTAATTTTGAGAATTTGTTCATTAATCAGTGCGATGTTGATAGATTTTAATGAAAAATAATTTTGTTTGCATTGTTACAGAAAATAATTGTTTGAAAGTCTTTCTGATAAGTGTATTCAATATTACGAAGCAAATTGCAGGTCTCGTATGAATAAAAAGCTCCGTTTTTGTTACATATGAGAACGAATAGTTTTATGAACTTACCGTAACACATTTACAAATAGTACGGTCATGCGAGGCCTCCTGAGACATGCTTGGGACAGTTCAGCATGTTCGCTTAGCATGTGGGTTTGAAACCCACGTAGGGCATGAATTTATAAGTTGGATTTGTGGCGTGGGGAATATTCCAAGTCCCTTCTGTTTTACAAATTTACATTAATCCTTGACCTGGCACTGTTCGTGCAATTTGTGTAATTGTGCAACTGGCTGTCAAGACCTAGACAAATAGCCGAGATAGTCGTATTCGAGGAGGGCGCACTGCTTTTCACTGGAAATGCGGATGAGCGGTAGGTACCGCGAGAGGCCCTGGTAGGTCTTTTAGGTGCCGATAGGTAGCTGCTGGGAAGATGGAGGGCTAAAACTGGTAAGTCAGCTCAGAAAACGAAGAAGAAACAAACTAGTACAAGAAAGTCTGTGACTTTCTGTAGCGCCACTAGTTATATTTGTTATATGATTCACATAACAAACTTTCCTGGTACTCCTGTTGACGTATGTAAACTTAGCGCGAAGGAAGAACTCTTCACAGATTTGAAGTGTGTGCGCATGCTCGCTTCGTCATTTACTTAAAGCGATTGCAGAAACCATTATTCAGTATTTGAGCTTAGCTTTCTCTTTTGATGTAATGCTCAAGCGTTCTGTGTCCTGACAGGTGCAAAATTGCGGGAGGTGATAATTTCATTTCATTGTAGTGTCCGCGTTAAACCATATGTTAAGTGAAGTGATTTGCTTATATGTGAACTGAAGGCAACAGGCAGACGAGGTGACTAACCCATCGCAGGGTGGCAAGGACAGTTGTGATTTTCTGGTTTAGGAAGATAATAATTGTAACTTCATTGTATAAGAACAAATTTAGAGCATAAAAACAATTCAAAATATAAATGTATGTTAGCTTTAAAATATAAATATATTTTTATGACATACTTGTAAGTTATGCGAAGCGCGCGGAATTCCATTTCAAACAGTAGTTTTTTGTGACTCATTTTTGTTCGTTTTAAAACATTTTATTAACCATAGGTATATAAAATTTTAGTTTTGCAAAATTATTGATTTCGAAGATGTTAATGCTGTGCCTTTCGGGAAGATTTTGAAGAAGTTCGTGGAAAATAGACATTCTTTTATTACATGTTTACACGTGTGTTGTCTTGGAAGAAAGATCGAACGTACCTTCATTTCGAATTCTATGAGAAGGAGTAACTCCTGACCTGGGCCTCTCCCTTCGTCTTTACAGATCCACTGCGGAGTAAATCTACTTAGCGACAAATGTGTGAGGTCTTTCTTCTCGGAAACCAACCCGTATTTGTAGCTACCATCTTACACAAAGTATGCCAACAACGTCTCTTGAATTCCTACTATAAGTACATTAAAAAAAATGTTTCGCCCTCGTTTTGTAAGTCGGAACCTTCAGGAACAGAACACTCGAGCCATCTATCTACTTAACTCCCCTACTGCGGCGTGGGTTCCTTCATGAAGAGTTGCTGAGAAATCCAAGACAGTGCATTAACTGCGCAGTTATCGCGGTCGTTTTTAAACCGATATGTAATGGAGTGGCGCCGCCTCGCCGCCCGGAGAGAATGAGCGCGCGAGCGGGCGGGCGGGGCGTGGGCGTGGGCGGGCGAACGAGCGCGAAAGCGAGGAGGCGAGAGACGAGGCCGAGCAATGAGTGGGGGGAGGAGCCGGAGCGGAGGCGGCTGAGTCAGTGGGTTCGCGGGAAGGTGAGGCAGCGGGGCCAGGGGGCGAAGGGCGCGGGAGGCGGAGCGGCGAGGACTGGCGGGCGGGCGGGCGAGGCGAGAGGCGAAACGCGAACCGCGATGAAGGCTAGTAGAACGGAGAGCGCGAGCGCGCCACCGCCCGATGAAGAGCGACGCTGTTGCGGCGGCGGCGGCGGCCAGAGGACGCAAGAGAAGGCTGCGGGTGAGGACGCCAGCGGACGCGCCGCGCCGCGATCCTCACGCGGTGGATGGGTGGGTGTAGGGGAGGGTCGATGGGTTGGTTGGTGGAGGTCGATGGGTGGGTAGGTGGAGGGACGTTGGGTAGTGGGTGTTGGTGCACTGGCGGATCCAGGGGGGGGGGGGTCATGGCCTCTCCCAAAAGGCCTAGAGTTTTCGTTTACCTTCCTGTATATGGCAAAATTGATTTAAATATTTATTCATTTTCGAATTATTTAATTATTTAAACAATAATATTGTATATATTCACATGTCAACAATACATAAATAATATACAATAAATTAACAAATGTGTTTATTATTTAATACAAATCTACGATGCCCCCCCCCCCCAACGTTTGACTTGATCCGCCCTGGTAGGGTGCGACGAGCACTGGAAGCGTCCAGATACCTCCAAATAACTGCGACCGATCGCAGCGATGTTCCGTTCAGCTCATAATGTTAATGGCGAACTTAAAAGAGCTTGGGTGTAATTACTTCAGTAATGCGTTGGTAGCAATGAGTAATAGTTTCAGTTTTACATTTCCTCTTGGTTCTCTGTCTTCATTGTTATTCAACCTCAGAATCTTTGATTCGCTGTATATGTATGTGCGAATTCATCCCAACCTGTACATTGCGAGGCCAAGGTTGCAAAGCTTTTGAGGTCCCAGATTGCATTTCATTGTGTGAAATAGTTAAGTCACAGACAAAATCAGTTAGATAATGGATTTAGAAACATTTTCTTTTAAATATGCCAATAATTATGACGTTAATTTTTTGTTAATTTTAAAATGAATTATTTCCTTACCTATACCCTAGAATATTTTTAATAAGATATTTGTGCCCTACAATCTGTCACAGTGTATAAACACCAAAAAGAGTACTACGTTCTCAGAATTCCACGCGCTTGAGAATTTCGGAAAACACCCATCCACAAGAATTATTAGTAGTCGAAATCAACGAAGAGTACCTTTTGAGCTTAGGCTTAGTGCTCGGCGAGTCAGGCGCGTCACATAAGTGTTTCTGCGAACTTCACCAACAGCGTGAAGGTCAGCTCTTCGCAGCGACGCTAAGCGAGGCGTGGGGGCTCGTTTAGAAGGCGCTTCTGCCAAAAGTTCGAGTAAAATCAGATTTCGTCATAACAATTGTCAAAAACCGGGAATAGGAAGTGATTCCAGATCGTACTGAATAGAAAGCAACGTAGGTTGCACATTACAACACTTTATGTACCTTAAACGCTTGAAAAAACACGTCTTTCGGGTGTCGTTAATAGAAAACAAATGACGTATGTGGAATTAACAAATTTAATATTTGTGATATCTCCCAGATTTAATTAAGAGCCGACGAACAGCGAGTCCTTCGTTAAAAACTCATCTCATTCCTGACTCATGTAATACAGAAGTATTGAGACTTCTCATTTCAGGCAGAACTTGTGATCAGTGTCCATTAACATATATTTACTGTGGTTAATTCGAATCGATTGGAATAGCTAATATTATTTTTCCCTCGCTAAGAGCGTAGTTAATGTCAGAGTGATTGATCGATTGATGAATGTCTCTGTGGTTTCCAAGATCTATTGCTATGGTCAATAGTCCCGTTAGTGTAGTGAGTTTTTTAACACTGGATGATGAAGTCCGGCGCCTACATGTCGGCTTGCATAGGAATTCCCCTTCAGGTATCTACCACAGATGGGCACCGCCCCAATCGGGCCAAACTCTAATCTCCCAACTGAGCTGCCAACATGTGGTTCAAGTTCATGTGTGGCTAAGTAAAGGGAGAGGAGAGCACAAGGAAGGAGAAGGAACAATCGCGGGCGGTCCGTGGTCCTTTTGTTGATGTAGATATCAAGCTAAATACGAAAATCCACTATCTTTGGGGCTGGAGCCCTAAGACCTTCCGGTCACAGTCGCTGCAGGGACATCGGCAATTCTGGTACTGAGCTAAACTCAGCCAACTGGTATGGACACGGGATGCATTCGGTCGGGGTGCGCTGGGACGGATCGCGACGTATCATGACGAGATGGTGCATCATGTCATGGCGACGTATCATGGCAGGCGGCGGCGACGGAGACGCAAATGATGGGGAAGGGCAGCGGCAATGCTGGCTGTGAGCTGAAAGCAGCCGGTAGTGTCAGACAAAGTGAAGTTCATTTGAAAGGAAATTGATGTAATGTTTATCGAGAAAGGCTGCCGATGCATATAGAGTTAAATAATAGAGTTGTTTACTATCAAAACCAGTTTATTCGTTTATAAACCAAACGTCACTTCATATTATTTTTCGTAGTTAAGCGGACCTTTTGAAACCTCCTGAAGGGATATAGAGTGCAAAAAGGGATTTTACACATACAACGTTAGAAGCTAAATGTCTATTAGTACAAAAAAGAGGATGTAATAAAAGTGTTAAGCATAAAATACAAATGAATATTATATTCCATGCATTCTACACAGAAGGAAAATCCAAAAGACAAATGTAATATCTAAAAATTAAACAATAGGCCTCTGAGGGATGCATAATGTGATCGTACAGTCGAGGTAATGAAGAGAGTAGTTAATATTGGATGTACCAACCTTTTCTGATCTTTGATACTCTATCTAGCACTGAAATGGAGCAAAGCATGGTTAATGCGTAGTAAAAAGTTACCAGCATATCGGAAGAGATGAAAATATACAATCGCAGTGGAACTAGTGACCCTACAAGAAAAGTAATTACAAAATTGCACAATAAGTGTAATTCTTTACAAAAGATATTTGAGAATATAAATGTACCTCATTGAACAGTTCAATATTTACAAGATTTTTAGTCCATAAAGCAAAGAGAAATTGTCCCTGAACAGGGTTACCAAAAGTGTTCAGTGAGGCACATAATAAATAAATTATTCCAGGAATTAAAATCCCCAAATTAAATGCTGTGAATTTGGGAGAGGAATTGAGAAAACGTGAGGCTGAAGTATTGGCGCGCAATATTATTGGGAGAGAATGTTGTAGGCGAGTTTACAAATCGTATAAAGGAATTAAATTGTACATAAAAGTACCAAAATAGAGGATCGTGTTTTTGGATTTGCATATTTCCTGACAAAACACAACATTTTTTACTTCGACGGAGACGCATGGTAATAGCGCTATCTTAATGCTGAACTGGAGTCAACATCTTATGCCTACTGTGAAACAAGGCGGCGGTTCTGTGGTGATTTGGGATTTGGGCGTGTAGAATGAGTTAGGTACTTGTAATCGGTGGTGTGTTGGGATGTAAGGTATGTTTTCATTTTATATTGTATACTCATTTTAAAGGAAGATCTCCTCGTTCATTCACTGGAAATAACTTTGAGTTTCAACGTAAGAGGGTGAGGAGCGAAGTAATTAGCGAAGAATGATCAAGTTTTCAGATTTTCGTAGACATTCGCTTCTTTGTCGTTACGTCTTCACAATCTGCAAAGTGACCCACAAATGTTTCGACTGATTTCCCAATTCTTTTATCTCACTCTCGTGACATTTCGTAACAGAATTAATTTCTGAAGCCATCATTTCTCACATGTATCCGATTTGATGGAAATTTTCACGTCTTCTTTGACTGTTCGTCAGTTTCAGGGAAGATACAACTTGGATACTATTGAAAAAATACATTATTTTATTAATATCGAGAGGACATTTGCAGTTTAAAGGAGCATGCAAACTGTAAGCCGAGACTATATTCCAGCCATGTGCGTAGACGAGAATTGGACAACACTGTGTACAAGTTCACCGTAAAACTTCAACACAAAACAATCTTCGACGCAATACACATTTGCTCAATAATTTCATGAATTTTCGTGCCAATGTCAGGTAACATGATATTTTCACACTTTCCTGACTTCTGACAGTTGGACATCCTGTGTATGCGACACGCCCCCGACTTGTGTGCAGCTGAAGCAAAGTAACAGCGCAAGCGGAAAGTGCACTCTCTGGCAGCAATTCGCAAACGCCTTCTACGCGGAACGCAGCTTCGCTCCGACGCTCGTAGATGTTTGGCGACATCCAGTGGGAAGTCGCACGCCGCCGCACCGTCTGATGGAAACCAACAGGAGAGAGAGTGGGTGTGGCGGCGGCGGCAGCGGAGGTTCCGCGCTCGCGGGCCGACCGGTTGACTCATTGTGACGCGCGGATTGTGACGTCGACGGTCGGGGAGCGGCGCAGACTGTGGCGCGGGTTTGCCAAACACTCGTCACGCTGCGCGCCCGCACTTCTCCCCACCGCCGCTCCGCTCCGCCGCTCCGCTCCGCTCGGATGCGCGGCCTCGTCCTTGCGATCCGCAGTGGGCTTCTTCTGGGGCTCAGGGGCCGTCCATAAATTACGTAACTCGAATTTGAATATTTGGAATGCTCCCCCTACCCATTGCAACGCGCGCTTCAATAATTGGGCAACGCTTATGGCAAACCCCCTCCCATTTACAAGTAAATATAAATTATACAACACCAACGAGTAGTATTAATTTTGTGTTATGTATTAAAATTTATGGTAATCTAAGTCAGAATGAGTAGACCATCGGACTGAAACTAAAAATAAGATTGGGGAGAGATTTTAAATGAAAGAAGGATATTAAAGCGAATAAATGTGTGACACGCTGTGCATACGCTGTGCATACCGTTCTGAATGACGCATGGGCCGGAGACTGCGTCAATTTAATTAGAGTCTAGAGTAATACTACAGATCAGTTTGAATATTTTCTTCGTAATCTAAGAGATTCAATAAATTGATCAGATTGATGAAAACATATTTTCATTTATTGTTACAATTTTACATCGTAACTTTATAATTTATTTATATTTTAATGTATTTTCTTTGAAATATTTTAATGTATTGGAATATGACTGATTAAATGAATTTTTTCATTTAAAGTTGAATTGTTTTTAAAATCCATATCAGCGTTACGTAATGTTGCTTCAAAACCCTTCCTCTCTAACGTTTTTATAGACAACCCCTTTCGTCCTCTTAATAGAAAGTTTGCCATTATGCGCATGGTTTGATTGACTCCCCCCCCCCGCAGTTGTGAAATGATAAATGTCGTTTTCATAGTATTGTGTGTTTAAGATGCTCTGCAAGAACTGACGTAATCTGTTTGAGATCTGTGATTGTTGGTTTCCACGAGAAAATCAATGCGTCCCACATCTATCATTCAAAGAACTTATTTCATTTGGATCGTAGACGACCTGCAACTGTACTACTCAAGTACATCCCGGGGGAATTGGGCTGCCAATTATCCTGCTCGGCCTCTAAGCCGAGAATGTTGGCGCAGAGAAGGGACAGGGGAAATAACGCTAAAGAGAAGTGACGTTTTTATTAGTAGATAATTATTGTCACAAACACACACACACACTAATAATACAAAGTAGTATTTGTTCTAACTTATGTAAGACTTATGGGAGATTTTTTAAAAAATAATATCGCCTTTAAAACGTACGCTGTTACTTAGTGTCTGTTCTTAGGTGTCACCCGGTAACACTGTGAAACGTGCGTGCGAAGTAGTTACAAAGAATAAAAGCTTTCGCAGTACGTACATTTCTGAGGAGAGCTGAGGAATCTTTCTGTACCAACAAACAAACAGCATGCATATTTATATGTATGAAGAAAAATAAACGAATTTTGAATGTTTGACAGCTTATCAATTTTTTGTTTCTTTTTGGATGTTTAATTTAACTGAAAACAACTGTCTAAATGCCACTTGTATCGTATTCCCTGTTTACACTCAAGAGTGAAGAATATTTCAGGTTCTGGTTCGAGTCCCGACGGTGGCAGGATTTTCGACACTAGATTGTCAGCTAAGTCGAATTCAGTCGCTGTCGGGAAGAGAATTGTAGCAGCCGGCTGCTCTGATCGGAAGTTTCTCCGATCAACACCAGGGGAAAGCCGGAGCAGTACCCTAACAAAAGGGCCACAGATCGCGCACGATGTTTCCTACCTCTTCCTTGCCCTATTCTCACCTCTTACACACACACACACACACACACACACACACACACACACACACACTAACATGCACTATTCTACCACACCTGCCGGGGAGCGATCGGGATCTTAGAGTTTGTTCCAACTGAGGCGGTATCTCCATGGTGGAGATACCTGCGTGAGGAAACCCCTCGCTAGGCGACGGTAGGTCGGTGCCGTATCTCGCCATACAGCGGGGGAAGAACACCGCCATCTCTCGAGCAAAAACATGTTCTAGACTTACAGGGCGAATGACCCTTAGTAGTTGACGCGCCCGGAATCAATAACAATCAATCAATTAATCAATATTTCAGGTAAATTAATTATTAATATGTTTTTTAGACATTTCATGAAAAAAAGTAATGTTTTTAGAACTGTATTGTTTTTATAAATTATTTCATTATCCGAAAATGTTTCTAGTTAATATTTGTGGCATTTTATTATCTGTTATCGAGGGTAATGACCCAAATAGCCGAGGCTGAATGTGCGTAGTTATTGCGCCTCTGCAACGCTCATAAGATTTAAATTTCATTGTACACTGTTGATAAAGGTTGTTTGTGAAAGTTATAACTTATTGATGTGATTGATACCACTGTGAGAGAGTTAAGTGTAAATAATGAAATAATTAAATAGTTAATCTGTGAATGTAACAGATTAACTATAATCTGTTACAGTTAAACGAAGGTTCCTCGCTCTGAATCTCCAAAAGTTTATGCGTTTTGAAACCTTGCAATATCCGCTCAGTGAAACCTTGCAATATCCGATTGAGGGATCAAGGGAAGGAATAGCTAGGTATTGTGGAAGATGGAACTGGAGGATGAAATTAAGCTTCTTAGCTATAAGAAGGCATGCGTGTGACGTTATCGTTCTCTGATGCATGAACTGACAACTGTGCCGAACGCATGGCGTGAACAGAATGAACACCGAAGATAATGCACGGAGGCAGCGATGATTATACGATCAGCTGCCAATCAACATTTTAATTTAGAGCATGCCTGTTATAAGTTTTTCGCCCAAGGTTCACCTACAGCTGGTTTGCCCAAAATAATGAGCCCAAGGCACCCGTGGGAACATGGGTGGTACCCGGGGTCACGCGCAATGCTTCAAGTTCAGTGAGGTGAGGGGAAAGCCTAAATTTGTGGATGGAGGTGCTGTTCACGGGGAAGGCGCAGAGGAGAAATGGTGGAAGGGAAGATGGGTGAGGGGAAAAGCGGCTCCGACGTCATTTCTTTTTAGTTGGGCAGCCCTGACTTGCATAAACTTCACTTAATCCATTCCTGGTATCTGACATGCCATGTTTGCGCTCCTCTTGACTCATTCCGACCCAATGTCCGCTATGTGGCGCCGCGGAAAGGCGGTGAGCCGGGGGGGGAGGATGACGGCGGCGAGGGGGGGCAATTTGCGGGGGAGGGAAGGCGCCGGGCCGCGTGCATTGTGAGCAGCGGAATCACAGCTTCGCGCTCTGAATGTGAATTGGGGGGGGGCGGAGATGCGCCCGCCGTGCGAGGGCGGCGCACAAAGCCGCCGGGGAATGCGGAGATGACATAATTTGGCGTTTGGGTGACCTCGGCAACATTCGTAGTGAACGCGCGGTGATTCGATTCCAGAGGAAGAGTGATTCGTTCCTGTACGTTTGCGTTTCGTTTTGTATGGGTTTTTGTTATTCTTGTGTGCACTTCAAACGATTTGTATGTTCGTGTGAGATGTATCAGAAAGACGGAAACTTCTTGTGGTTTCTATCTTGTGCTTGCTTCCGTCTTCTTTGAGTTTTGTTACATGCGAGTTGCTACTGTTGCTTTCGCCTTCGTGTTGGGTGAATGAGGCTAAAGAATTTGCCATTTGTTGGGAATTTCTGTGACATAGGCATAGAGGAAAGATTATCTTTGCTATGTAATAGTTCTAAGGTAAAATAATAATGTCAAGTTTGTGCTTTTGTCGCGTGATAGCGCCACACTTCTATTGCGAAACATAAGTTTCTCAAATTTTTGTCTGTGTTCTTGAAGCTGTTGAGCACGACGCTTCTACTTTCTGTGTATAAAGGCAAGTCTCACTTAATCGTAATTCGCACGCCAAGAAAGAGCGTTCAAGAGGGAAACTGTTTGATTTGAAATAAACCGGAGAGATTTGTGTGAAGATGGATCAATAGCTCAGCAAATACGAATGTCTATGTAAGACAGAGAGCATTTAATCTTTTTCTCGAACTATTTTTGAAGAGAATTCGCTGTGTGTTAAGTGGAGCTCTAGTAATAAAATATTTTACGATGAATACGAAAGGGCCCGAGAGACGAATCGTGTTCGTGAAGGATGAATTCGGCGCACTGGTCTCTGTACGCGCAGCCAATTTTTCGCTTTCATGTTCCCGGGAGTAAAAGGAGGTTTTCTAATATTTGATTCACTTCGTATCATTCATGCTTATAATACTTGTCTATTTTCAGTGTTACTTTTTGCTTCTTTCTTTACTAGGATCGAGATCCACAGGACCGTTCCGATGCTCATGACAAGTGTAACCATTTATTTCTGCGCTACCCATCGCTATATAACTTCTAGGTCAGGGTTTCCCAACTAGGTCGGTATCGACCCCTTGAGGATCAGTGATTTGTTAAGGGGGATCAATGGAAATTGAGGGGTCTATTAGGGGTCAATAGCCGGATGTGGACTAGCGACTGATCCGTGTAATCAAAATAATAATCGTATTGATTATATAAAACATTTACGATATTTGTTGATATTTAATTGTTTTCTGATATAAAGCTACAAAAATCTAACAGTTTCAGTTACCGTAAGAGTTTCCTAATTTTATTATAAATTGAATACAAATCATTATAAAATATTTGTATATTATGTTTATATTAAAAACCTTAAATGGCTTACGAATTAAGGGCCAAGCAAGGATAAAATAAAAGAGAAAATTAATTGACGATTCCCTCCTCGTGTTTCGTATTCATCGTTCATTCTTAGGTTGTTTAGAAAACTCAAAAAATCATAACCGTGTTCGTTTTCGCGTTCGTTACTCCATCGCATAAGAAAATAATAATGGCACTACGAACTGAAGAAATGTAGTGGCCTGAAATGTTGTGGCGTGTGGCAATATACATTGTATTTTGTCAACGTCGCACTCGAATTTAGATTTGGAACTAAGCTATTTAGAAGCGTCTCCGATTATTGGAAATCGAAATAATTATTGGTTTGTGGAATTGTTATTTGTATAGTCGTTTCTGTGCATTTATTTGCATGATAATTTTGTTGTAGTAGTAAAGCGAGTATTCTACAGCTGTCGCCGTTTCTCGCTGTCTAATCGCCATGTCTTTCGATCTCCCCGATCTTCTAAATCTCGCGCTGCCGTTATTGATCTTACGTCTTCCTCCCACTTTCTTCTTGGTCTTCCTCTATATCTTCTTTCTTCTGGATGGTATTCCCGCATCTTCTTTGGCAGTCGCTCGCTGTTTAACCTTCTTCACTGCCCATACCATAATATAGCCTTTGTTTCTATCAGTTCTAAGGTTGATTTTCCAGGTTCATCATTTCTATTATTCTTTGATATTTAAGTGTTTCCTTTCTTGTAACCTGACAACATCGTCTCCAATATTCTATTTCTGTTCCTTGAATCCTACTTCTGTCCCTGGCATTAATACTCCATAACTCAGCTCCACATGTGAAAAGACTTTCAAAAATTGTTTTATATAGTGTAATTTTCGTGTTTCTTTTTATGCTTGAATTCCACGTCAATGGATGTAGAGATCTTATAACTTGCCTGCCTCAATTTGTTTTGTTCAGATTATCTTTCCTGTAAAGACCATCACTTGTTAAACTTACACCCAGATAGCTGAATTCCTTTTCACATTTAATTATGCCCCTATATGTACAGGTCCTGATCATTTCCTCCCACTACCGTATTTTTTTTAAATATGTTTATGTCAAGTCCCCACTTTTCATATTCTTCAATTAATTTTCGAGTCATATAGTGGATATCATTATCACTGGCTAAGACCACTTGGTCGTCTGCATACATCATATTTTTATATACAAAGTATATAAAAAATCGGAACCAATTAGTATTTCCATGCCCTTTCTCTTTCTTTCCCAGGTGGGAAGAATTCTTTAATATTCTTAATATATATTTCTTATATATTCTAATATTCTTAATATATAATTCTTAATATATATTTTAAAGAGAGGAGGGGATATACAACAACCTTGCCTTAGGCCTTTGTTTACTTTCAAAAAGCTGAAGAACTACTTGAACCACCTTTTTCGCAATTTTGACAACTTACATATAGTCGCTTTATAGCATTTATATACACCGTATTTATTTTCTCATCTTTGATAGTATCCCACAGATAAGCTACGGTTACCGAGTCTAATGCTTTTCTCAGATCGACAAATACCATATAAATCTCTACCTACAGTGATTCTTTTTTCCATAATTTGTTTTAGACAGAATATATTGTTAATGCAAAATCTCCCTGCGCAAAAGCCACTCTGTTTCTCCATTTCCTTCATCTCTATTTCCAGTCTTTCTCTTAATATCCGTCCATACAGTTCCCCAATTGTACTGGTAACACTAATGCCTCTATAATTTTCAGTTTCGTTCTTGTTGTCCGCCTTATAAATAGATGAAATGTGTGCCATTTTCCATTCTTCGGGAGCTAAATCTCCTTCCAAACATTTATTGAATATCTGTGCCATGTTATTGATAGCACTTGAAAGGGCATTTTTAATTAATTTAATTGGGATACCTCCGGGTCCCGGGGCTCTGACACTTTTCATTGTCACGAAGGCAATTTTGTTGTATTCTGTAAATTATAGGAAAAATTCAAGGGAGTCGATTATGCAAACAATTCTTTTAAAAGGAATCGACCGGAGAAGAAGGTTGGCAACACCTGCTCTAGGGCTTCGTAAGAGTGCTAACGTCGGAGGTCTGTTTAGTCAGTTCCATTCTGTTAACATGTTGGAAACATTTCTTTCGCTGTTTTTTATGTTCATCCTGCCATGTGAAAGAGACACCTGCTTCATTGAATCTTATATTCGCTTAATTTGCGCACTTTGCAAGAATTACGAAACTACTAATCTGAACTAGTGTAATTCTTTAGTGTTCTCTTTGACCGAACTGCCCAACCTGTGGTCGGTTCCTTTTTATGAGGAGATGGGTAAATAACCAGTCTTTCTTGCCGACGTTCCACACTAGCGCGGCGGAACATTGTGCTGATTTATTTTCATTGCGTGCCACACGATTGATACCATCAAGTAAGGTATGGAGTGAACTTGCAAAGATAAAGGCTGGCAGGTCGTCGCTAGTACAGTCACATTACACATTATTTATATCGGGATTCTTGGGATCTAAATCCCCTCAAAACAATGAAGAAAGGTTCATTAGCACAAGTGAAAATTAAGAGATGTTGCAATATTTCTTAAAAAGAAGTCCTTTACTTACAAAATGATACATTGGCGAAGTACAAAGGCCAAAGTTACCGGAGACTGTCCAAGAGAACTTTATCTCGGAGAGACTACTAGGGCAGGGCCTGTCGGGATACTTTACGGGCCTGAAGCATGATACCTCCCCGTGAATCCCCCCCTTAAAACTGTTACATAACATTTTTTTTTAAAATTGAGAAATAATGGAATAAACTTTTTCATTCATTCTTATATTTTAGGTCTACTCTGACACAGGTGCTTTTAGAGCATCAAGTTTCCAAAATGGAACTGGCTTATATTCCAGAATTATGATCTTGCTTGTTAATTGTTCTTTTGACGTTTAATGTTTGTTTTAATGACATGGAGAAAAAACAGTATGTTTGAGTACTTAATCAAAAGCGAATGCAGCAGTGAAAATCGTTGGCTATTCCAGATAACCTACAAGGTGTATGTTTTAAAATAGCTATTGTTTATGAAGGATTCTTCAACTAAATAGCGTGTCTTGAGTATGATGTTTTGATTGCCACTCCAAGTTTACTTTAATACCAACATGACTGTAAGGATCTTGCAAATGAAATCATACATTATAATCTTTACGAGCAGTAAGTTTCTATGAATGCAGCTACCATTCTGTCAGGCATGATATTTATATTTGCAAATTGCAGATTAACATTAATGTGTACTTAATTATGATTCAGTGAGCACTTATACAATGCTTAAGAACCCATGTGTACTATATTAGATTATCATTGTAATCAACTCCAGGGAATCGTCTGGCGTTTGTCTGACTGATAATGAATAATCGAATCGCAAGTGACCTTTATTTTTGTTATTTTCAAATTTCTTTATTTTACTTGTAACTCTGCTGTTTGAGTTTCATTTGCGCGATTCAAATGCGATGAAATGAGGTTCTTGATTACTCTATGACTACTGCTATGTATAATGCACAATTTAATGTTAATTTCGCATTAGGGAAACAATATTCCTGAAATACTGCACGATCTCGTGATGTATACGTGGAAATGAGAACAAGCGTGTTAACGCACTATATTCTGTTTCGCAGTCGGAACAGGAAGGCTGGCAGCTGGAACTGGGTTCCCGTGGGCATTCCGGATGTTCCGGTATACGCGTACAATACGAAACTGGGAATTCTGAGCGAGTGTACGCCATGAAAACCGAACCCAGCGGTCAAACTGTGATACATCGGGTCGTCTACTACAAAAGGAAACTCGCTCAGAAAAAAATATCATATTTAATTTTTAAAATTCGTTATGTCGTCCGTGAACAAAGAAAGTGGCTAAAATGCTCATAATTTGCAGGAGAACGATTTGAATGTGAACGAAAGTATTTTCGCGGGCAAGGACAGGTGTTTAACTCTATGTACTGGCTGTCTTATGTGGTGAAATGAACCTAATACTATAAAACAATTTGAGCCGGCTGTCATTGCCAATTTAAAGTTATTTCAAGCCAAATTAAGACAATTATCTAAAGGCGGCTCCACTCGTCTAAAGACGTCTCCAGTCCCCAACGGCTGATGTATTTGGCGAATGTTCGCCTCCTTTGACGTATCCAAAAGACCGACACGCGGTGGGTAAGACGAGTTCGTCACTCGGCAAATGGCACCGAATGTTCGTCACTCAGCAAATATCAAGAAACTCTTCTCCCATTTGGGATTGGGCGGGAAATAGCTCGCTATTCGCCGAGAAACAAATGTGTGAAGCCGCCTAAAGAGGAAACTTTCCAGTTCAAAGTTATTTAGTACTTAATAATTTTTAATAATTGGTCTTGGTGCAGGATTCATTTTGTTTCTTGAATATTCTAAGTAGTACAAAAGTACTTTTAGGTTTTAGTTCACTCTTCAGTCTAAATTAAGAATTAGATTATACAGAGGAATCAAAAACGAAATGGTGGTTAGGTGAAATCATTTTAATTCGTTTTAACTCTTTTCATGTAGTGGTTTCATGTTTTCCATAAAAAAATATTGGTATTCAAGATTCTATTTTCAGTAGTTACGTTCTTACTATTCTTATTATTGTATTGCTTATTTATAAATAGAGTAGTATACATGTGAGGTGATTGGGATTAGAGAATAGTAAGACACGTAACAAGCAAACTTAAAATATTTAGCTTTTTCATGTCTGCCAGATATTGGTAAGCCACTGGTGAATTAGTATACAGCAGTATACTAATGTGTCCAATATATTTTAGTACAGTAAATATCCTTTTTATTTTGATCACGAGATTCACAAAATTCCTGGAACGTTGATTTGCCTCTCCTGTAAATGTCACTGAAGGTGGCTTACCATTATCTAACACCTCCCCTTAAACGTGTCGCGTTTTCTGTATCTGAAAATTGATCAATATGTTACAATTATGTTTCAGATTGTATTAAAGAAAAAAATGGTGACTGAAAAGCAAACCTAAACAGACTTGTTTTGGTGTATTCGCTGTGTTTTGTTGTGATGTCCGTTTTTTGTTGGACTTCCTTGATAAGCATATGAGAGTTACGCGATATTTGTCTACGTCCAATTCAGAAGTAGGCGTGGGTTGTGCTCATTTCTCCTTTCAGTTAACTGCCGCCATAAAGTTTACGTGCTGTAATTCTTTTCCCCAAGAACTGCGAAGCATTTATGGTGCGGCGGACTGTTAGCTGCTTCCGGTGCATTTTACGTCGGATTTTGATGGGTGGTCGTTAACGTCTGTTTGGGACAGGACTTCCCGCTCCTCCATCTCGCGACGCTGCGCGGCGCGGCGCGGGGCTCCCGAGGACGAGCGCGTTCGCGGGCTGACGTCTGGCGAATTTGACGGGCGCACGGGCTGGAGAGGCTGCAAGGCACGGGTGTGGTGAGCGGTTGGGTGGACGTGGGGATCAGGCGACCAGTTTGGACGGGGATTGGCGGATGGTTTGATGGATGATAAAGGGGCGAATTTGGTTAGTAGATTGGGGTTATTTGCTGGGCAACTGGCGGATGGTCTGTTGAGGAACTGACGATCAGTTTGTTGGGGATTTTGGTCGTCGCTTCAAGAGAAGCTGGCGGTCCGTTTGGCGGAGGTTGGGCGGGCAGTTTCTTCGGAGTACAAGGGGACCGTTTCTAGGAGTGCTGGCTGTCGGTTTTGTGGAACATTGGCAGGCAGTTTGGTGGGGTCCGGAACCTAGTTAGGTGGGGCATTTCAGAAGCATCTGCGGACTGTCTGGTAGCGGAAGATGGGAGAACTGGTTCGGAGACTAACGTGGGATTCGCGATCCTTCTGGCAGAGTTTTGCGTGCTGACGAGCTGCCGAATTTGCATGCTGTAACGTACCTGTTAGTGAGAGAGTCAAGTACTCACCTGATTCAATTATATTGCTTTTAAAAGAAAGCAGAATTTAATGTGGTACAACCATTTTAATTTAATGAGGGAGTGACCACAAGAGAAGCGTCCCTAACTTTCCAAACCTGGGTACTAGAGTTCACAATCTGGTCACACTATTTGGAATTATTGATGAGCAGTACTGCCTAGCAGTAGGATCCTTGGACATTCTCCCGTGTACCCTGTCTCTCGTTACTTTACCATTATTCGCCTTATCTTATCTTTTGTCGTCTACTTATTAAATCATGTTTATCACTTAGAAACACTAATTTGGGTGCAGAAACTATTTATTTAAAGAAACAAGTTAAGCTGGATTATTTCCATTGCAGTGATGTTACATGGAATCTGTTATTCCACACGACGCTTCTCCTGTGATGTGACTTGAGATGAAAGTCACTGAAGGCGCTTGCATAGCACTACCCGTGATCGTACATTGTTGCACTCGGATTAATTAATTAATTATTTAGTGTTTCCGAGCACGTCAACTGATGTGATCATTTCCCCCGGATGTTTTTTATCGCGAAAGTGGCGATGTGCTTCCCCTACTGAGTGGTGATATAGGTCGGGGCTGAGTATGGCAGCTTGCGGGATTTTCTCCTATCTAAGGATCTTCCACCAGCGATGCACCGTCCCAGCTTGATGATCCCGACTGATCTGTCACGTGTGGTAGTGTAGTAATTGTAAGTGTGTGTGTAAGTGGGTGCAGATAGGGCAAGGAAGTGGATGGAAGGATAGCCTGCAGTCCTTGCCCTATTTGTTAGGGTACTGCTCCGAGCTTCATCTGGTTTTGATCTGATAAACCACGGAAAACTACTGGTCAGAGCAACCGGCCGCTTGAATTCACCTCCACCAGGCAGCGTCGACCTAGCAATCTGATAGCTTTAGCTTAAGCTTTAACTAGTGCCGAAAATTCTGCCACGTGGTGACTCGAACCCTAGGACCTCCCGGTCAGAGGCCCTACAGTTACATCAGCAGAATCCCCCCAGCCACATCCGCCGGTCCTTATTTGGAGCCAGAGCCCTCCTGCCAGAGTTGGGTAACGCCTCGCTGAACATGGTCAGGACGGCAGGCGCGCGGCGCCTTATCTCCTCCGCCCGGGGGCGTCGCGTCGTGTGTGGACAGCCGCCCGCGCCGCGCCGCACGGCGCTGCGCGTGAATCAGCGCTGCGCAAGCGACTGGCGAGTCGACGCGTCACGCGGCCTTTGCTGGGGCGGCGCGGGCGCAGGCGGACCCAAGCGAGATTCGCGCCCCGCCGCTGCACAGAGGGAATGGCTAATCTAGGCGGAACTAGACCTCCCTCCCCGACGTTTTAAAATCGACCTTTTGTGTTGGTAAATTTGATTATCGATGTGGACTGAATGCATTTTGTGTGCGGGTTTATTTTTTCGGGTGACATTGTTACCATGGGATATCGAGTTTCGAGTCGTACTTGAGCGCGATGCTGGACGGGCTTCAAGCGCGTTTGCCATGGTGGGTTTGTTGTGGCCGGGTGTGATTGTGGGAACACATGGAACAACACAAGCGCAAATCTGATATTCAGTAAATTAGAAAGATGTAGATGTTTCGTAATGTTGGGAATTTCGTCCCTTTTTTCACCGTTACATTAACTATTATTCATCTTACCTTCCTTCTTACAATTACACGAAGTCATATGGTAAATATATATTTTAGTTTTAAACGTACTCTTCAGCCCCAACACATGTGATATGACAACTGTAGTTATGGATGGTATGAATTTGTCTGGTATGGTAGCTATTGCAAATGGAAATGATAAGTAACTTTCATCTTATCACTCTGTGGGTACTGGGTCTCTCATCTTTGTCAAAGAGCTTCGCAGGTATAATCATTGGTTTCATGTATCTCTATCCAATGTATGGATTCCATAATGCGTAATAAGAGTGTGTTAATTTAATATCTTTATTCTGGATAAATAACGTACTTAATTTCGTCTTGGTCTGTGTTATTATTACCTAACTTTATAACTCAATATTCCTTGAAAATTTTAAATCAAACTTGCACATACGATGTTAGATATTGTTTAATCTCAATTGGGTTTATTTCATGAATGATTCATTATTGCATATTTTTATAAATACATGTTGTACATCCTCAGACATCATTAATGTCCGAAATCTGTTATTTGGATTTGAATATTATTTGTTACTACTATTTTAATGTTGAGGAATCAATGCACAAGGTTCAGAAGAAATAAATTCTTTAGTGATTTGAGTGAAGGGTTGAGAATATGACCATCGTGGCTATTGATAGAGCGCGACTTTTAGAACGAACCCGGCCAGGGTGAGAATGCTGGAGCAGGGAGTGCGCAGCGAGGCGAAATTTCGCGGGCGCCGCTTGGCAGGCATGAAGTGAGGGGGCGGAGCCGGCGGGACCGAGCCGCCGAGGGCGCCTTTGTCTGCCCGCGGCCCTGGAGGACGCCGCCGCGACGCCGCTACGTCAGCACCCCGCCTCGGCTGCGACCTCCCGTACCTTCACGCCCACATATCCCATCGACGCCCCCGGCCCCTGTGTCTTTCGCCTCTTTACCCGACCCGTGTCGCGCCAGGCTGCCACCCTCCTCTCTTCGCCCGTTCTAGATGGCTGCGACGGCGCGTTTCGCCTCGCTGCACCCAAGCGCTCGGTACAGTCTTCGCACCCCCCCCCCGCTCCTCTCTCTGCTCAACATGGTCTCATTGGTGCTCAACCCTTGTTCGGCTCCTTGCTCAGTCTGTATCTTTATTCTTCGATGTGCGAGAACGCCACCGTGTGCTCACGCTCTACCTTCGCGCTGACTCGCTCTTCCAGAAATGAAAATCCTAACGAGTACTTTCTCAGGTACACAGCCCATTAGACATTAGCGCTTTTCACGCAATTTTCGTCTCACCTCACTTCGTTCACGTCCTGAATACATACGTCCCACATACCCGCCATTGCGATCCGTACGTTAGCCAGTACTCCGCCTGTACCTATTCCCGTACGCATCATTACCGCTCCTTTCGCACTACTGGTGGCCAGTGTCGTGACCAAGCCCCGATCTTGACTGCATTCCCTCTGCATGCTCGGCGCTTTTATAGGCTTCACCTGCACGTTGCCTTTACTACCAACTTTTTCAGTATCCTCTTCGCGGTTCTCACAGCTCTTCAATCTTGTCGCGGTTCGCACAATATAATTTAGATATTCATTTTATTTTCTTCCGTCATATACCGTTGGAACATTTACTTAAAAATGTGTCTGTTCCTACAGACTGTGTGTCTTTTTACTAACAATTAATCGCGCCGCGTTCTGCAGTACTGTTCCGATTCTCTGCTCGCCGCTTGCTCCTTCCGGATCGAATTTTCCTGATACGTATCTCCAGTTTCCAGACAATCGCCCACTCCTCTCTCTTCTCATACCGCTCACTCGCTGCAAACGTGTGCGAAGCTACGTCGGCGATCAAGGCTGGCTGACAAGGGTAGACCGCAGCGATGTGGAGGATGAAATGGTGATTACGGTGCAAACTGTCATCAGACAAGCTGCTCGAATGACGACGGCACTAGGGAATATGAGTCGGCAAAGGGCACGAAGGTATCAAGCTAAGTGCGAGTAGTACGAAAGTATATTCGCAGATGAGATGTTGAGGGAACACGTGAAAAAGGACAAACAAGTTGGAACATTGGTCAGTAGTTTACAATATAATAAAAACAACACCTAGACGAGTTGTTTTTGTTGGGCTTACTACATCAGGGTGCCATCTTGCTGAAAAAATATCGAGAACCGTCTAGATCTTCCGAAAATATCCGGGGATTTATTGAGGCATCTTTAGAAATCTTAGACAATTATAAAATCAGATATTATTCCTTAAAAATTGTGGAGCGTTCTTTCTTGGCGGTTTTAATTTATTAAGGAAATGATGTTACGTTTTACTTTCTCGCATTACAACGTAAGCAGTAGAGTGAAAGTATTAATTCGTGCGGCGGAAATCGGCGATTTTCTGACTCGAAAATATCTTTTTGTTGGACCCCATAAATATTGTTCCTATGCGTATTAAATCACTTCCTCTAACACGCAAAGTAATCGAAATCCTGTTTTTGTGGGACCATGATACCGAAAAATCGATTGACGTGTGGCGTCATACGGGTGTAATCGAACACCGACGAGAGTGGTTTGTGAAACAGTAGATTTATTAACAATCTAGACCGTAGTATCAATTTAACAACTACCCTGCTCACAATAAACTAAATAAATAGACCCACTACAAGGAGAGATAATTTATGAACGGCTACCACACCGCAACATACCACCGATGTTCCCTCTGTGAAGCCGCTCTACTTTGAGACCATTTACGCGTCTTGTAAATCACGACAATGAATTGCCGGCCCCTCGTCCTAGTGCACCTACACACACAGACATGCGCTTCACCGGTCGCCGACGCCGCGAGAACAAGAAGACTGGGTCATTGTAGAGCCAAAAGGGCCTTATATAGGCCCTTTTGGCTCTACCTGCCGCCCCCATTGCCTCCTCCCCAAAGCCGCTCTGGGCCCGCTATATCAACGGAAAGTTCCAGTGCGTCATCACTCCGCCCTTTGTTTAACATCCGCCGATGCTTCGCCGATTTCCACGTGGTTGTCTGTTTTGAGCGTGGCACGACGTTACAGACGAATGCCTGCCTGCCATGGAATGGGGTTGGCTCCACATTGTTTATTAAACTTTGTCCTCGGATAGCGCCGAGGACACTTAAGAACACTTAAAAGAATGGGCAAATATATTCGTTGAAATCCTTTTTTCGAAAATTAGAAAACTTCAAAAGTTTTCCAGCGTCTTCCTGCGACTACAATATTGAAGATAGATTTTTTTCGAAATGAAATCTGTATTTCAAAGCAGATCTTGATATAAGGTCATGTTAAATTGTTTTTAAAATGTGAGTAGTTTTCATTTAATTTTCCGAAAAATATAGGCAATGTTTAAATAGTAATTTTCTAAAATCGACTCCTTTTTTGTTTTTGTTTTTCTTGTTTGTTTTTATTTCAAAAATGCACTGGAAAACGGGGACATATCGGGGCAATTTGTTCATGAAAAACAGAGGCCGTGCACAGAAACCAAAAAAGTAAATAAATAAAATAAAGATACAGAACTCTCTTTGATCTAAGTTTGTGTATTTATATGTCTAAAAGTTTAATTACCATGGTGTCCCTAATGAATTAATCCCGTGGATAAGAGAATTGCATTATCCCAAGAATAGGGATTTTGTTCCGACGTAACAGACTTGCGTGCAATATTTTCCTGCATATATCAGAGAGAATATTGATTTGAGAGTGCCAGAGTGTATAAACATTTTTTTTTCACGCAACGAGTGGGAAACCCATTGGTTTCACTCTCAAACATCCTTGACATATTTGGAATGACATTCCACGACCGTGTGGACTCGAACCCTAGAACGTCCCGGACCTCAGAGCCGCTGCAGCTGCAACAATTGTTTGCACAGAGCCACCTCAGCCGGTAGGAGCCTTGTTGTTCGTGGTTTGTCGTCGTCCTGGAGTGATCCCGTCAGTGCCACTGCCACCGTCGCCGCCGGCGCCCTCTGCCGTGGAAGGCCCCGTCCGCTTCTCGGGGGCGCGTATCGAGCACGGCATCTGCCCGGTCAATCGGCCGAGTGGCCTCCTCCGCTAACTAGCTTAACGCCCCCTAATTGGCTGCCCCGATCAATCTGATAAAGCGAACGCCGCGACAATCGACCGGGCTGCCTCGTTGAAAATTATGTCAGTACCTGCGCGTTGCTCACGGTCTTTGTGCACTCTTAATCAATCGCTAAGGTGATAACGAGAACTGACGAGCGGACACTTATCAGAGTTCTTTCACGTTTATCGGGATCGCTTGAACACTGTGCGTGTGTTGTGTGTTCTGCGCGAGAAGTGTTTTCTGTTTTCCTGGAGTGGATTGCAATGTGCATGCGGAAGTGACCACGCCGTGATGAAGAAGATCGTGATCAAGGTTTGTCTTTCTTTAAATAAACTTGAAATTTTGTTTCGACTTCACTTGAGAATAAGAATGCTCCTGATAACCAAAAAATTTCTGATTTAAATCGAACAGGTTTCTAGTGCCATTATGATACATATTTTCGCTTTAATAGTATTTGGATTGATGCCTTTAAAAAAGTTAGAGTTCAAGTACAAGGCTAACAGTCATGTATAAAGATGGATTATTTGTTTTATAAAATATAGGAAGTATAGTTTGTTTTGATTTTTAAACACACGTTAACCTCATTCTCCTTCATGTCTCGCAAACTTCTTTTACTTGAATCACACGCACAACGATTCACAGAATGTGACTGATTTGCCACTGTTGGAGATCTTGCGTGTTGAATAAACACTTCTACGAGGTCATGTTTTGCCGCACTTTAATCAGAGTCACATTTTGGCACTTTAAAACCGTAGTTTGTAGCGTTCTCCAATTTACTTTTCTGCATATAGCATTGCAAATTAAATTGCTGTACTATTTGAATAAGCTTTAGGCCTTGAGTTTTAGTAGGAAGTAAAACGAACGAAACACCTTGGTTTTTGAAGGTCAGTCGTTTTGTGTATTCTGAGCTGGAATCTAATACTTAGTCGTCCCTCGTCCCTCGTGAGATTTCTTTACAGTTCTTATTGGAACTCTACATCCCAGGACTTGATTCAGGGAATTGTTATTCTGCCCCTAATGATTTATTTAGGTGCATTAATTTATCACATTTTCAGATGTTTTCCTAGAAACGCGTGACTTTTGTAATGTGCAGTGGTTAAATGACAATCGTACAATGTTTTCCTGATTCTATTAGTTTCAATTTTAGGTGTAGTATCCCCTTCAGTAGGCATGTGAAGGTCGCCTGCAAGGTAACTAGCTTACTAGAGATACGGGCACTGGGTCTAGAGTAACTGGCGCGGCATTTAAAAGTAAAGGTTGTACAATTGCACCAGAGGAGGGATTCATCATTGGATACCTGGCCCATGAGATTTATTTGGATAAGTCAAGTTGACAGTTATTGTCACAAATGTATCATAATTAATTCCCATATCCTCCAGTAAAACAAATAAATCATCCATTGAAATGAACTAATACATCAGTCAGATTTCAAATTGTATGTTGCGAGTATTATTAAACATTTTGAATCGAAAGTACTTTACTTTTGTAATTGTGCTTGCTTAAGAGTGCAATCATCGCATTAATTTCTAAAAGGTTAGGAGGTTTAACAGATTCTTATCTTTAAAAAAGCTGTTAGTCTATAAGTGAAAATTGTTAACGTATGTAGACTTAATTAATATCACGTTGTTGCTACATACAACATATAAATGAATTGTAAAACATGACACAGAACGAAAACAAGGAAAGAATTTACCATTCGAGCATATCCCTGCCCCTTGACAAAAAACTTCATGAAAGTCAGAAATGTAAAAATAAAATAAACATGAAATAGTAATGTATAACACAGAATATAATCGTTATTCAAATCTCGGTTGCTTAATAGAACAAACATGTTTTTCTCTGGCAAACATATTTTCCTCTGTAGCGACTATTCCGCGTTTCGCGCCGCTTCAGCTTGCGCGCGTACACCTCACTTTGTGTTAGGAGCGGGAAATGAGAGCGGATGCAGGGGAAGTTGCCCGTGCTCGCAGCAGCGCCGGACTTCCCTGTCGGGCGCGTAGCTCGTGCGGGCGCAATTTGACACGCCCGCCCTACAGTAAATAGCTTTTTCTAAGATGTACAATTTTTAATAGAGTATTTTCTTCTCGTACTTCTTGTTCTCTTTTCGACTAGATCATAGAAAATTGATTAGCTTAATACAGAGAATAGCGAATCCTATAAGGCATTTTTTGTTTGTTCGCTCAAAGAATTTAATTTCCACGGAGGCACTAAGTTAATTGTTTCTAAGATGGGAGGATATTGGTGATAAGTGAAATATCTCGTTTATCAAATATGTTTGAGAGCATTATCTGTCAATTTTTTTAGTTTTTACTTGATAATTAAATACGAATGTGCAATAGATAAGCGTCATCATTTTGGTTTTTCACTTTAAGCTTACAAATAATTAAAATATGAAAATTAAAAATATGATAATTCCCTGATCAAAAAATCATAATTGTCTTAAATTATTTGATGAAGACAATAATTATTTTGAGAAGTTATTGTATAAAAACAGTATTTGTGATGTATGAAAGAATAGCCCACAACGTATACATTTTGAAGAATTTAAACGTGTTCCTAAATCATTGAAATACACCCGAGTATTTTTTTATCGTTTTCTCTTTCATTCTTCCTTCTATCAAATGATCTCAACGTTACGTCAGCACGTGTACGCGAGGTTAGAGATGTAAAATGCAGGACTTGCTATGGTTGTTGAGAGTGTGCTCGAGCGCGCGTACGCGGGGCGGGACCTTGGCGATTATTGCGGCGACCGAGAGCCGGGGCGCGAATCCTCCTGATTGTCTCCGTCGAAGACAAACAGCTCGGAGCTTGCGACCGCCTCCCACCCCGCTTCTCCCTTCGTCACCGCCACCGCATCAGGGCCTCCCACACATCCCCCGCTTCCATCACAGCTGCCGCCTCCGACGCCCTCACGTCCGTCCCGCCATCGCCTACACTTTCGCCTCACTTCCCCTACGACCCCTCCCACATCCACCAGCCCCCTTCCCCTTATAGTTATCCCGCCTTCCTCAGCCATCTTCTACCCCCACCCCTCTGCCCCTTGCCTACCCTCTCCCCATCCCCACCCACCTCGCCCAAGCTACATCACCCCTCCCCAGCCACTTCCTCCTACCAAGCTCCACCCACCCAGTTTACTCCACGCACCCACCACCTCCCCCTTCCACCACTCCCCCCTCCCTCGAGCCACTTCGCTCCTAGCCGCCATTCTCTCAATCCCCGCCACCACCTCTCTTTCACCCCTGCTCCCGGCTCGGCCTTCACCCGCGCGACTTACGTTCATCTCATCACTGGCCTCGCCGTCGCGTCCGCCCTCGAAACAGTCACATCATTTCCCCGCGCCGACCCGCTCCGTTCCGCCCCGCCTCTCTCCGCTCCGCCCTTCCCCGCCCAGCCCCGCCTCCCTCCGCTCCGCCACGCTTCACTGCGACCCGCTCCGCTCCGCCTCGCTCCGCCTTGCGGAGGCGTTTCCCGGCGACGGCGTGGAGCTCCCTCTCGCTGTTTTACCTCGCCAACTTGCAGCGAAGTAGTTGAAAGATCGCGGTGGAAGTTGCCGCGAAGGCGCCCGGGGCTGTCTGCAACATGAATGAGCTTCTAGGCAATGATATGAAAGAGGAGGGCCGGAACTTCTATATCGTAAAACTTCCGTCTCGCGCCGCGATCCCGTCGGATTGAGTAACTGGCGGACGCGGGGGCGGGGCTGGGACCGGGGCCGGGGCCGGGGCCGGTTCCGGGCGGCGACAGCGCCGCAGCGCCTCGAAAGTGGTGGGGGGACGGTTCCGGCGACAGCGACAGGAGGGAGTCGACGAGGAGGCGCCAGCGGTGAGACAGGAAGGCTTGAGCAGAGTGGAGGGTGAGTTAGACGAGGAGATCGACTTGGGGAATGGTGATAGAAAGGATAAGGAAAGGACAGCTAGAGGTCGAAACAGGTCATACTGGCGGTGGGGGTACATGCTGAGATACAAGCGAACACAGAGGGAAGTAAAAGGTTTCATGAGCGCCAACTTGTAGAGACGAACTGGCGCTCTGACTTCGCTCCAAGAGTGCGCGAAAGGGGGCAGGGGCTGTTTTCGCTCCATCTTCTTCCTCTACCAACATGGAGGAATAGTAGCGAGTGGGCCAGAGATAGTTCAACATGAAATGTGAGCAGCTAGGATATGCCTTCGTGGAATACGAAAGTAAAAAATCCATTATCCGGAATTGGATTATTCTAAAATACAATTATCGGAGACCGGTTTCGTAAATAAACTACAAACAAAGATTGTTTTTTATGCAAACAAAATTATTATATGTATGTAATTGATGCAAATTACTTAATAAGTAATAAATTCTAAAATTTACATCATTTTTGAAAACATTTCTGTTTAATTAACACATTGGAACCTACAATTATTTTATCGATTTCAATTTCTCGAAATCTCTTTCTGTTCCCCATTGTCGTTCCCCTGACAATGGGGGTTGTGCAGTATTTGTTAACTTGGCACTCACACGATTTACCCGTTTTCAAGAATAATACTTCGTAATTTATGTAGAATACCAATTTGTAATTGTTGGAAATGTTCATAATATACATTATGTGAGATTTGGTTCCTGTTGGCACGACATTTAGTTTGTTTATAATAAATATTCAGATGTTGTGAGATAGTATTACTAATATGTGGGCTTGTGAAGGCAACTCGTAGACCGTAGTTGCTACAAAGTTGCGCGACGGTGGCGCAGGGGAGAGCGAGGGTACACGGCTGATACGTGCCGCGAGGGGAGAGGTGTCGGAAGGGACACGGCGGCGCGGGGGCGTTGCCGGGGGCCAGGGGCGCGAGGGAGCGCGGAGGGGTCGGCTGCGAAAGGCGAGGGGCTGGAGGTAGGCGGCCCATGGGGGAACAAGTGCTCGAGTTGTGTTAGGGGGACGGGGCGGAGCGTCGAGAAGGCCCGGAGGAGAGGGTTAAAGCCAGAGGCATAACAAGACAGATATGGAAGCTCTGTGAAAAACTTGAGAAGAGAACAGGTCTCATGTTTTAGATGTTTTGTTCTTTTACCTTGGCTTACTTAGTCGAACACATTTTTGATGCTTGCTTTGGGAGGTTCCGAAGTAGGGGACTGTTTTTAGAACTTCAAGTACAATTATTAAATTCATTATTTTTAAATGAAATTGGTATTTTATTCATGCACTACTTAAAATGTAATGTTTTAAACAATTTTGAAGATTACATTACTTGTGGAGCCATGGTTAAATAATAAATATGTTTTCGTACCTCCAATCTCACCTCACAAAATCAAGAAACATTCTTCGCTCCAAACTGATTTAAATAAATTAATTATGAAACATATTTTTAGTTTCATCCAAATTTCTTTAATTTTGAATTATTCTTGCGTTATTAAATTACAATTATGCTTCAAATGTTGAAATGAAGAATTAAAGAAATAATTTTTTATTGTTCGTAGCGAAATGGATATATGTAGTGCAGTGGCGTCTCGTGCCACCGGGAGTACGAAAATATTGCAAGCAGCAAACATTTTTGCTATTTAAATATTTTTAGTTAAAAGTTTATTTTATGTGATAAATACTCTTGTAGATTTTTTAAAATTTATTTACACAGATGATGAATACTTAGCTAATTTAAGTCAACTATACATATGTTGGATGGCTTAATAGCTAACTTAAATTAAAACTTAAAACTAATGCTGAGATTGAGGTTACCCGTCACGCTCCTCTTGTCAGGATCTAGTTCGAAGAATTTCTTGAGGAAAATATGAAAGGAACTCGTACATCATAGTCGCATCACAGTTTGCTTGCAATAACGGCAAATCAGATTCGAGAGAATATTATCTGATCATATACTGCAAGCTTGGAAGTTACCATCGGGATTCTACTCAGGAGCCACAATAACAAAGCTTAGGCGATGACAAATCGTAGGTTGCCAGCGGAGGGCAGCGCGACGTTGGAGGGGTGTATAAATCCATGAACATCTCGAAGAAGAAGGGAGATGCACGTGGCGTGCTCTTTGGGCCAATGACTTCCTTAAATATCCCAGAGACGGAAAGGTGAAAAAACTCCACGAGAAAGCTACTAATTACGCGCAGCAAAAGAGTTGGTTCCATGAAGAGAGATGTAGTAAATTACACAAACTTTTTAGTTTCAATAAACGTTGAAACATAACTTCAATTGGATAAACTTCAATAGTTGTGTTGTTCATCTTCGTAGTTCAAGTATCTGTTCGTTACGTTTCAAAAACTTACGCTTAAATCGCAGAAGAGTTCTTGGCTGCCTTCAAGTACTAACAGAGACTTGCGGAGAGCTCGGTTTGTTTACATAAACAACTGGGTCAGCCCCTACATTTGTTATGAACCATCCCAGTGTTCTTTTGTAAACCGCTAACTTTTGAAGTCATAAGCCGCCTCTGCTGTAGTTGCAACTACAGCATTACTTTTACAGGAGGAGCCGTGATGAAATATAATTCTGTAGGTCCTTCATTATGTAGGCTTTGTGTTGTAAGCCGACGATAGAGTTTCAATAAACATTTGAGTGTTTTACATTTTAATATTGTGTTGCACTTTATTATTGAGTTTGATTTCGTTATCAAGGTGTTAACAATTTAACAAAGTTAATTTAACACATTTTCGTTATTTTATGAGCAGTAAAACGCACAAATTTAGGAAAACAAATTTTGTACCTCAAATGTATGTGTCGGTTAAGTCAAAAATAGTTCTGTTTGCTCTTTGCGATTCTCCATCACAGATCATATTTACTCATAGGATTGTAAAGAATATTCGTTCGGAGTGCAGCGAGAGCACTTGACTGAGTCCTGTAGACGAATAGGAGCGTGTGAAAACAGCCCGTTGCAGTGCTAGAGCAGGGACAAGGTGGCGACAATCCGGGCAAGGACGTTAGTGTAATGTCTGTCGCTATGCTTTTCTTTCAACAAATTGCAGGCTCAATTTGATCGCGTGTCACGGGGGAACCCTTGATTTTATGCAATTGTGTGCCTTTCCATTCTTGTGTCTTTCTCAGGGGCTGTTATATTTTCTAGTTATAGCAGTCTTTTATGATAGTTGTCCCTACGAGTCTTTGACATTATTAGAAATTGTAATGGTGTGGTGAATTATGCTAGTACGCGATCTAAGATAATTTGGCGGAATCGGTTGTACTTTTACTTCCAAGTAAAAACAGTATGCGTTGATGCAAATCAAATGTAAAAGAAAAGCTTATCCTTACCTAAAAGCAGTTGTAAAACCCATAGTATTAAACTTCGATCAGCGTATAAAAATCGGAATTAAGAAATGTGTAAAAAGCTGCGGCGAAAATATATTTTGATATGAGGAGAGTATGCACTGTGTAAAGTTAATACAAGTATATAGTTCTGTGACAAAATGTATGCTAGAGTATTGGTGATGGAAAGTAAGTGTGTATAAGCAGTATTTCGATTCTGTTCCTTTTGATCAACATGTTGCCTGAATGTTATGCTGTTTTATTGAACGGTAAGAAATGCATTTAGAGATTTAGTATTCGAAAGTGATCACACATTTCTCAGTGGTATTATACTTGTATTCACCATTTTGATTTACATTAATAGTAGTAAGCAGCAATTTCACGAACGCACTTAATCGCCTGTGTGGACGGTTTATGCTTCTAAAACGTGACAAAAAGGCATTAAGAACAACGATGTTCTTGTAGGTGTATACAGAGCGAGTGAAAGTGCTAGGGAGAGAAACACTACCAGCTATCCCCACCCCCTACCTCCGACCCTCCTCCAGCTTCCTGCAGCACTGGAACCATTTCCACTTTTGGTACCCAGTCGCGCAAGCAAATTAGGTCAACTGTGCCAGGCCTCGAATACAACCGTCGGAACGGGCCTCCGAAAAGCATTACAGCCGGGCGTCTCGTGCCAAGTCGCATTCTGGCACCGGTTTCGGGCCCCGGGGTGTTTTTCTTGGCACTCACTAGCAGCGAGCGGCAGAAGTAATGACAGTTTTACAAATTTGTCACCTGACAAATTGCCTTTGAAAGTTGTAATGAGTGGAAGTGCAGGAAGTACCATGAAAGGGACGTGAATGGACGTATCGATTTTCTCAAGTTTCGGGCGCGATGGGGAGCAGGCGTGGCGGGGGAGGGGGAGGAAAGGGCGCGGCGCTGGAGAGGGTGGCGGAGGGGGGGGGGAGGAGCGCGCCCTTCGACGGGGCCGCCCAGACGTCACTCTCCGAGCCAGCGTGCGCCAGGGCGCAATTTCGTCCGTCCTTTTCAGAGAAGGCGCTGATTTAATTGAAATTGGGCTAATTGTGACAGCGGTTGAAGGTGAAATTTGTTCTCGGCTTGACGTAAATTTCATTAGCGGGTTCGCAGGTGCACTCGCAGACGCTTCGGCAGATACTCTGCACCACAGCACACCACACCACACTACGTTCCGCAGAGCTGTGCCACTGGGGTTCAACACAGAGGACGGCGTGTTCGATTGCCTTTAAAGAATCTTTCCATGTCGCAGTTTCCGTCTTGTTTGCTGCACGCACTGTGGAGTATCGGTTTGAACTGCTCTCCTTTCTCCGGCAGGACTTAAGTTCGAGCACTAGTGGAACGTAAGGAACTGGTTTGAACACTGGTTGAACGGAAGGTCGTACGTTCGATGGTTGTGAAAGAGGACTGTCCCCTGTTTTGCGGTGGTCATTTTTTCCCGTTTCATTTTCCACAACAGCATCATTGTCACTAACGTTTTTGAATTAAATATGACAATTACCCAGTGTGTTCGACAAACAAGTATGGGGTTCAGCAAAAAACATCAAACCTTAATCACCTGCCTCGGCTCCAGAGCAAATCATTAAGCAGTATGCCAAACGCACCGTGGTTTGTGTCAAATGAAACTTTACATTAAGACCTTTCAAGTCTCTAAAATTGTCTAACAAACAAAGAACAGTAATATTAGGTTCCAACAGAAACTGAATTTACCCTCTAATCATCTATCAATCATTCTTCTGAGCAGCAGTAGGTCACCGCCAACGCTATCATTACTGCACCTACTTTTGCTTTTTGTGTAATAGAACATTAAATGCTCTCAAATCTTGTGAACAGTGAGAAGATTGATAAAATATGCTGTGCAAATTATGTATATATTCTTAGCTTATATTATTACTTGTTCTTGAAGATAAAGATGAACATCGGCGTAAAATGAAAAAATGAAGATAAAGGAATATATACATCTGATGACCACGAGTCGACCAAAATTAATGCCTTTGAGTTTCGGATTAATAATTCATACATCTCATCGCCACGATCTCTTTGAAGCTAGGAATATGATAAGGAAACCACAACTGTGGTTTGTGTAATGGAACTGATGATTATAATCAAACATAGAGTTTTGAAAATATGCAAGATTATAGCAAAAAAACTACAATTCCTTTTAATCTGAAACTTAGTCAAATCTGAGTGTTCAAATATCCATAATTAAATCATTACATCTTTTACGTTCAAGAGGAATGTTGATGAAGTAAGGTCGTTGAAATTCGGTTTTGTCAAGCACAAAGTAACATCACGAGTTTTTAAAGATATTTTGTCATGAATACACTGCAAAGCAATTCAATTACTTTGAAAACATGCAGTTAAGAGAATACACTCCTTAATTCTGTGTGTTTCACCAGAGATGCGAGTATATGGTAGTGTAATGAAGGTTAACGGACATTCAAGTGGTTAACCTTTTATGATACTCTCCGCGGAACCTTTTTTTTTATCTCCTTGACCAAGCACATCTTTAGTCCCTGCATCTCTAGGAGCAATTCATGCTTTTTTGGATGAATTTAACCACAGAGTATTCGTGAACTTTAAGATATAAAAATGAGGAAAGAAGTATAAATAAGTGCTTTGATAATTTCTTTTGTGTAATTCAATCATCGTTATTGCCATTGAATTTGAGGCATGTATAAATTGAGTCCGCTATAAATTCCTATTTGGTTGAGAATTTACATATGTGTTTACATTCCGTCGACATATTTGGCCAATTCGTATGCTTATTTAGTGTTCATGATATTCTGTTACGTATTTTATATAGTCAGTGATGTTCTGCCACGCAATTGTATTGTATGTTCGTACGCCTGAGAGGAATGCGTGTAACGAACCAAAAAGTTGAAATAAAGATACGTTTTGTCAAGTTATATTACAGTAGTTGCTGACGCCATTTGGTACTTAAACTGATGATGAAAATGATTTCTTCCTTTGCTTGCTTTTGCAGGAGGAAACAACGTACGACCTGAAAGGACGCCGCCCCATGGCGTCCTCTGCTGTTTTTTGCCTCAGCTTACAAATCCGTAAGTCGGAAAAGTGCTTTGTTATACTTTGATTTGAACCGAAATTAGCTCATGATTTGATAGCAATTCAAATCATGCATGATGCAGATTTTTTATAAGGCGTTTCTTTCAATGCAGATATAATGCGTTATTTTTATTGTATGGTGTGGATATCGTAGTTCTGGAAAATGTGAGATCATTTTTGTTGTGGGGTATTATGTATTGAAACAACCCCATTCCGAGGACGTACGATAATCAGGACGAGCTTGGTTGAGTTAATTTACTCGAGTTCTTTTTACGGAGTTTGAGTATTGTTTGTTTCCTTCTGTGGAACATTGAAATCGTTCAGAATACGTTCGTGTGTTTTTCTTTACTGTAGGCTTTAAGAAACACATTTTTATGAGAAAAGGCGTCGATTTTTACTCTACCATTAATTAGTGGAAACGCTGTCCACCTCACCCACAATAATTATTCAAGGTCTATTTTTATTTGTAAATTGTTTCCTCGTAACAAATGAACTCTTCCGATTTCACGCTGTTTTGCTGCAGTGTCTTTGTCTCGCAGAAATCTTCCTTTACAGTCAAAGAAGTGGCAAAAAAAACTTGAAACTGTTTTGTGCCCCTTCCGTTCGTCTCATTAGCTTTTTCATGAAAGGGGGTTGAATGACCGCCTGTTTTCCGTAACGGCCTCTTTTATATCACCGCGCGGCGTACTTGTTGGAGTGGTTTAAAGGGCGGAAGTTACTTACATGGAGCAATGATTAGAAGGTGAGAGGTGGGGAAGCGCAATTCAGATGTATTTTACGCTCGCCACCCTCTCTATGGCCGACACGGGATCCGCGCAGGCCGTTACGTACAATACGTGTCAAAACGAAATAAATCGGGCCTGGTAGAGTGGCAAAGCAGTACACTCATTTCATTGCACACATTCTGTCAAAGCGGGAATTTTGTATCGAAACTAAAGTGTACAATGATTGCATTATTGCACGTCGCACAATTTGTTACTTTTTTTGTTCTCAACAAAGTAAATTAACGTTTTTGACGTTAAAAGAATAAAGAAAGAAGGGCTAGAGGTGGTCTGTGTTCTACTTCAGTTTGAAAACATTTAAAAAATTGAATGTAGATTTGAGTATTATATTCGTAATGAACTATTTTTGTAATTTTCTTGAATTTCTGCTTGTGAATTAAGGAAAGAAGTGAGCCTACTGAATTTTTACGGATAATATACTCTTTGTGTTGGTGTGTTGGTGTTGGCCCTTTCAGGGTGAGTCTTAACTGTGGAATTTCCATAATCCATTTTTAATAATAACAGTCATAATGTATTTTCCATAATTTAATACCATATTTTTACAATTTATTTGCATTGTTTGTAGTCATTTCTCGGCGTCAGCGTAATTGAAATCGCTAATTTAATAAATTTCTATCATTTAGTGTTAATATCAAGAAGCTAAATAATAATTTCGTCCTCGTTGTTCGTTAACACCTCTCGGAATTTTATTGAGTGTAAACATTGGCACAGGCTGAAAAGCAGGTTTGCGAGTGTACACCGGATCCTAAGTCAATCTCGAGACACGAGTCTAAGGCACTCTCGAGACAGTTGCTCGCCTTCGTGTAATGAGGCTGTGACTGTGCTCATTAGGTCCTGTAAAGGCGTTTCCCTAAACGACTATGGGCTCTGACTGTGCATCGCACGGAATAGCAACGTTTGGGTTTTATTTCGTTGCAGAAAGCTTTGTGCATATGCCTATGGAGGTTCGAATGCAAAGCGATTGCAATGAAACTTCACCGAATTCCGACAATAATGATTGCTTACATTATTTACAAAACGATGTTAGCTACTTTGTAGTTTTATGCGTTTTATGTTATTTATCATTTTTGATTTATTATGTTCTTGCCAGCGACTGAGAAGGGAAGAAAGCTCTCTCTCGAGGTGTTCCGCGTGAAGAAATCGATTCATTATTGCAAGAGAACGACAATGCGAAAGCAATGACTTCCCCAGTCTACTACCTTCCAATCTTGGAAATGCGCACAAAGTCGGGCGACGAAATTGGAATATAACAAAAATTTTCTACGGAAATCTGTGCTCCTGAGGCCAAAACGACACGGGCATTATTTATCAGTAATTTTATGAAAAACACTGTGGAATGTTTTTTCGTCCTGAAATGACTCTTGTATTAAGGAGCTGTTTGTAATGCATCTTGAAAATAATTCTTTTTGTCTTCCAAATCGAATATCTTCACAACTTTTTCACACTAATATTCACTGTGTGTTTTTCTCTCACTTTCTTGCTTTCTTTCTTTGTGCATAATATTGTATTCCGAAAGAAATTTAAAATCTGTCACTTCTCTGAAACAACCTTAGCCCAAACGCATGAAATTAAGAGGCCGTTGACACAAAACGTGTTGCCATAAACCCGAAGATCAATCTTGCGCCTTCTAGCGAACAGGAATGTCCTCGATGTAATTGATTTGGCTTTAGACAATATTGATGATGGTGGAATAAAGGTGATCGATGTGATTCGCGAGGAATGACGCCCTCTGTAACGTAGTGGTTAGGAGTTTCTTATATATCGATATCTGAAACCTACCTTTGATTACTTGCTTGTGGTTTCTTTCTATTGTCGTGCTCATAGTCTTTTTCATTCAGTGAACCTCGAATTTTTGCAGTTGGTCACCTCAATGCCTCGGACATGTCCGGAAAGTGTGGCAAAAATGTTTATGGTAATAAAGATATTTGCGAATGTCGAAACTTTGCTGACCTAGGTTTCAGTAGGTATGCTTGGTATAACAAACTAAAAGAAACAAATAAAGTGTAAGACACACACGAGACAGACGTTTGCTGTAAAAATTAACATCGTCTTGTACTGTGATTATTTCAGCGTGTAGGAAAAATAATTTGGAACGTTTTGCACTGAACTTCCAATATTGTGCCGAAAGGGAAGCCACAGCACTAAACGTCTCCCATAGACTATTGTACTAGTATATATAAATCTCCATTGGAGAAAAAATGGTCCATGGAAATTTGAACGGAACACGAGAAAACGGAAAAAGGGGCGTTATAGAGGTTTTGTCTCGTGATCTTATCGAGGTAATTTAATACAATTGTATGTGAAGACTTGAGAAAGTGAGGAATTAGTGTTCTCGAAGCTCCACCTAACAACATTGTACATTATTTCGTTTTGTCGATCAAACTAACAACCGAAAATCTGTTGAAATATTTCCAATATTTTTATAATAAAGATTACGTCATCAAGTTACGAGTTTCATGCAACAAGCATGGCAACAATCTTGTGCCCCTCCTATTTTTGTATAAGCAAAGTAGGCAAATTGTGTGAATTTTGAAAATAAAATTTAATTAAATTGCAATTATATAGTAACGAAGGCGAGAATTAACAGGTGTAAAAACAATATCTACGCCACTCATAATAATTTTGCGCTGTAGGCGCGGGCCCGCCGCGCCCATTCATAGTACGAAATACACTGGGAGCTGGCGGGGACAGGACGGTGCCGACGCTGACATCGCAACGAAACTACCTCTGGGCGGCGCACGCCCCGTCGGCCGAAGCCCGCTCGGCGCCGGCCGCAGTTTACGGTTTCGGCGTGTCCGCGAGGCGCTCCCGGGCGATGCTAAATGCTAATCCCGGCCCCCCTCCCCCGCCCCCTGCCTTCGCCCGCTCTCGTCAACGCGCCATTGCATACCGCATCTCTTCGCACATTGGGCCACAGTAGACGAAGAAGAAATACCGCGTCGAAGCTGTTTCCTCGAAATACATCTAACGTTTTCTAGCGGCAGATCCACCCTGATCAGAAAGTAATTTTATTTAATTTATCTAAAATAAAGACCACACGAGATCTTATCACGTCCAAAGCAGTATTATCATTATGAATATAGTCGTACATTTTTTTTATATCAGCATTATGAACTGCCTTTTTCGTTAGAAGAAATTGTTCATGAAATAGCATTTTATGGCACAGATTATGACGTATTAGCCGTTTATAGCACGAAGAATTGCGTAATTACAAGTTCGGTCGATCGCAGCGAACGAATCGTGGGCTGGTGGCGGTCATCGGCAGAGCCGACCACAGTTTTGTTTCCCACAGATACCAATTGCCTGTGACATCATAATAAAGTTGTTTCCATAAAATTAATTTTGATTGTCTTCGTAAATGTATAATGCTGTTACAAAAAAAATAACGTGTGCAACTCGTTTAGTGTTGTTTTATTGCATTCGTACAAATCTCCTAATGTCTGTGGCGTGCACATGCACGTACAATAAAGCTGCCTAACAGGCACTTATGCAATCAAAATGAACATTACAATCTAATATTGCATAATATACTATTATTTTAAGCTATCAATAAAACGTGATTTCAAAAATAGTAAAGTTTTGGTAGGGTTTTGAAGTAAAATTGATCTCTCTCTCTCTCTGCAAAAGTTTGTCGATCCACCCCTGCCTTTTCTAAGCCGTGAGATAATGAATGCTTTACGAAAGGGGCTTCTGTACGTACCGCACAATCTTTGCGGAAGTTGAACTCACGTCAATTCGGAGATAGCGCGGTCTGAATCACTTCATTTAAAGTCAAATAGACAATACTTGCCCTCGTTTTAAACTTCATTGTAGAGAAGAGCGAACCCACACCACCCACTAGCAAAAGTAATCCATTCACCACACACCAAACAATTGATGATTTCCCAGGAAGATCCTTTAAATTCTTACCTTCTCATAGTAAAGTAGTAAACTTTCAATTTTCTTTGAGCAAAAATGTGCAGTAACCCATTGATGCATTATATGTTATATTACATCATAACATGTATGCACTTCTACACATTATGTTCATTCTTTTCAACTTGCTTGGATACGTTTTTATTCGTTTTAATGATTATCCGAAAATATTTCTGCTTGAGAGTTTCGTGACAAGGTGAAATTAATAGCTTAAAATTTTATTGGGGGTTCCCTCATTTTCCTCCCCGTGGATTTGCGCCTATGTGTGCAGATAATAATACTCGTACAGAATTTCAACTTACTTCTGCTATCCTTAAAACTGAAATATTCTCTTTTAATTAACAAAGACAGCCATGCATGTATAAAAGGTAAAAAACAACTTTTATTAATGGAATTTATGAAATGGAACAAAATTTTAGAAGGTCAAAGATAGGCCTATACATACTAAAATTTACTGCAGTGACAATCGAATATATCTCACTTCAAAAGAAACCGTTAACATTTTTTCCGCATTCTTATGGGAGGCAATGCAAATAATTATATTTATTTTATGTAATTCGGTTTTATTTACTTTTATTCATTTGCTTACCTTTGATCGCTTGCAGTACTGGCGTGGGAATTAGGGGACGTGTTCCTTGGCACTGTTGGCTTCATTTGGCCCCACTGTGCGCCCCGCGCAGTCGCGGGCGACGAGGCCTCATAAATTGTTCGCCTGGGCTTGCGCGGCTTTGTGCTATATGAGAATTGAAGTATGAATATTGCACACTTTCCAAGTCTCATGCATTTAAACATCAGCGCGACGAGGACGGCGGTCTCTTTATCTGGCGACCGCCCGGCCAACCAAGCGACCGGTTACCCGAGCCGGCCGCGGGGTCCCTTGCAGTTCCTCTCTCCGCCGCCGCCGCCACCATCCCCCCACTCGCCCCTTGGTTTCCCCCCCCCCCCCCCCGTTCCACGCCTCTGTCCCCCTCCTCGCTCCTCGGTCTTCGTCAAGATTCGTTCGAGATTGTTAAAGAAGTTGGGTCATACGTCACGAAGTTGAACTCTGCGCCCGCGCAGCCGACTCGGCAAAAGAAGTAAAATGTCGGGGGCGGGCGAAATGATCATAAAGGGTCGACGGAGTCCGTTTACTTTCACCTTACGACCTGCAAACTCCTCCCGGCTGTTGACTTATTCCCGGTCGCGATGACGGGTGTTCTCGAGCGGAAATAGCTAAGTTGTCTCCTTCCACTCGCTCAGATATTAGATGGCTTCTGGATCTCGGGAACCGTTACAATGTTACGCCCTGAAGCGATGAAAGCGACTTCTGCAATAGCTTTATACGACTAATAATTGCCGAAGTACAAATAATGTGTATTGCATTGAATGTGCACATACTATGCTTATTGAGATCTATGCCGAACAAATGTATGTCCAATCGTATTTTGAGTGAGGATAGAATACGATAATTTTTTTGTGCTACAACAGTGCGGAATTTCACACATTATTTGTAACTTTTGCAATATTTGAAAATTCAGGGATTTAAATGAAAATGAGACCTGCGTCCTTTGTTGACAAGGAAGTTGACAAGGAATAAGAAGGATTAGTACCAGTGGTATTTTTCTATTAAAGATGTCTGGAAGCCAAACTGTGAGTGTTTGGAATTACGTGACGGGCAGTCAGATATGAGGCATAAGAACGAATGTGACTTAAGACTCGTTGTAAAAGATAAATATATTTTCTTCGTCCTGATAGAACAAATGTTTTTACATGGTATTTTCTTTTCGACTCTTGTGTCAACAATTTGTCTTGTTAGACGATATCTTCCGTATTAAAAAAATAAAAAATATTGTAATGTGAGGTATTGTTAGCAAAGCAAATACTTGAATAAAAGTGTTGTCTTTGCCAAAATTTCGATTTATTATCTTAGCGACTTACAGGTCTAATTTCTGGCTACCAGATAACCTATATGATGATGACTGAGCTTTCGAAAACTGCTTATTTCAATAATAAATCAAAATGTTGGTATCAACAAATACAACACTCGCTTACTACGTAGCAATAAATGAAACATTTTAAAACAGTATTCATGAATAGCGGAATAACATACTATAGTACGTATACTGTACAACAACGTAGTTACTGAGTATATTATAAAATGTTGCTGTTCTATAACGTTACAATTGAAGAGCTGACATTTAATGGCAGGCGATCACTTCCTTGGAGCCTTGCTGCGTCATAACGTCAGCTGTGTCGAACGCAGAGACGCGCTCTGTATGAGAATTCAGTCAGTATGAGAAGTATCTTAATAGGCAAGGTAAGACACTCAAATATTTGCATTTTTCAATCAGAATCGAAACTTTCAATCAGAAAGGATGTGGTCGGAGTCTGCATAGTTTTCTTTCAGTTTTTTTCTCCCTGTGGAAATTATGTTGTAATATAGATGCAATAATCTGGAATTAAGAAAAAGATCGCAATATGTGCATCAATCATCATTATACAAGGATATTTTGACATTAAATAGAGACGTTTTTGTGACAAAATGTGCTTAATTTCTTCGGCTATGAATAATTCCTTGATACATGAATACATTTGTGAAATTTCATGACAGGAAAAACTGAGAAATTTATCGACAAAGTACAGTTGGATGAGTGCCAGTAAATTGTACTAATGTATGCTTTATATGCAAGCCTGAATGCGTTCCTGACACGAAATATTATAAGCTAGGAATACGTCTGGTAGCGGCGAAAAGGTGCGATAAAGCTGAGTTACGTTTTTGTGTCACAACTTTTTTCGGGTGCGTATAATATTATGTTTTCAAGTATAATCCACGATATTGTTCGTGAAAGTTGATCCGCAGATAATTTTGGATTATGGGTTTAAAAAGTACATTAGAAATATTTTTTTATGGTCGCGCTTTATTTATTATGGTCGCATAAACTTCTAGGTCGTGAGCGACCACATTGTTTTTACAAAATATTAACAATATTCCAAGCAAACAATTATTTAAAAATGATATGACAAAAAAATACTATAAGTACAAATATTACAAAATGGTACACAAAAAATATTAACAAATTTTATTAAATTAATATGATCTTAAAATAATGGTATGATTTTAGATACCTAGTATTTAACTTGACAAGAAAGAATTTGATATTATCATATTTTATCTTGAACCTTATTACTGGATGATTGATTCTCTTGTAGCCGTGAATTTACGTATGGAGGAAACCTTCGGAAGATAGAATTCATATCATTTTAGAAATATTTCTACGAACATGGAAGAAGGTTGGTAAATTTTTAATTTCTTGTAAAGAAACTCTTTATTACTATTGTATTTACGACATTCACAAAATGTTTTGTCGATTTACCCTTCTACAATTGATCGTAAGCTGAGAGAATTCCTTGCTTTACTTGTGGAAGCGAAATGTTCCTATTCTCGTACGTAGAGTACGTGTGTTAAATGAAATTTACGTAAACTTGTTTTTATCACAATAATTACTTCGGCTTACGTTTCTTAATTGTTGCTGGAAATTGTTTTATGAGATAGCAATGAAATTTTGAAAATGAATTAATTTTAGCGAATAACTAGTATGTGCGTTTTGCTCATATCCAATTCTTTTTTTGATTTCATTTAAATAATTGTATTGTTCAATTTTTCGAGATTTGTTATTGATTGTGTTATAACAAATGCTATTACTTTAAACCGGTTTTCAATTTTCGTTTCTCATATAATGAATTAAAAAGTGGGATTATTTAAATGAGTATATCGTATTATAATTTCTTCTGTATCAAAATTAAAGCAGTAGCACTCAAATGTAAACTTTTTCCCTATTTAATTTACCATCAGCAGACGAACACAGTTTTCCTCTGATCTCGAATAGAGTTATAAATCAGATTGTGTTACAGAATTATCTGGGATCGATTTCCAAATCGGAACGATATCGGCTCCACAACTTCAAACGGTGGGTTTCCCCGGCCGTTGGGAGTTCAGCGCCGCACCGATGGGGGCCGTAATTTTTGGGGGGTGGAATTGGAATTACAAGCGCCCGAGAGTTGACCATCCATCACTATCTAAGGTCACGTGGACGTAAATTGCTGCCATTTTGGCTTCGTGCGGCGTATCGGGGAGGGCTGGCTGAAGGTGACTTTACGGGGTTAGCTGAAAAGTGCCGTTTCGTTGGCCGCAGGCGCAGATATCCATCGCTTTCCGTGACTGAACTTTTCGATGCTGATACCCGCCTTTCCCAGAGGGTCGCGGTCGTACCAAATACGCCACCCGGCGCGGCGGCGGCTGGGAGCGTTCCGCGTCGCCCCGTAACCACCGCCCGGGCGCCGTCCCCATCCTTTGTGAACGCGCGAAGCCGTGTCATTTGAAGCCCAGGCGCGCTCGTGCTCTCTCCAGCTGGCGGTTCATATTTCAGTCATGTAATCAGTCCCGCAAGTGCTGGCCATTTGTGTTTTTCTTAGAAACTGCAAGTGGGATGGCGGCCGCAGCTGGCGGGGTGAGCGCCGTCGGCACGCGCTCTCGCCGAGCTCATTCAATATTAAGTGGCGCCGGTCGAGGATGCGGTCGTCCGCGCCTCGCGGAAAGAGAGCTTTCGGAGGGCTTTCGCGCCCCGCCCTCGGCTCGCGGTGAAAGACCTGACTTTCGAGGGAGAAGTAGCGACAGGTGTATGATGTTTTTTCTAATTCAACGTGTTACGTAAAATAATTAGCAACATTCTTGGTGTGTCGTCCGTGCTGTCTTAGGTCGAACTCAACTTTTCTTTGTTCCTCTGTTTCGGCAGATTTTTTTATTTGTATCAATGTTAGATAATTTGCAAACAACCCTAAGAAACGGGAAGGAACTGCCACGATGTAAGACAGGTACTATGACAGTCTCTGCATAAATGAACAGACAGTTTCAATCGATGCAGTGCATCTGTATACAAAAGTTGAATCGCATAGCATTGTTGTTCTCATGAAATTAATTCATGCACCCCCCTTCCCCCCCCAAAAAAAATGATTTAGTGCGACCGCGGATGGTTGGTATCTGCTGTAATAGTTGTAATCATGCATTAACATTTAGATTAGTAATTAATAAGTAAAGTGAAAAAGTCCTTGTTTTCTGTCATCCTTTTAAATGCTCGTGTCAAGATTGAGTTCTAAGCGTGCGTTTTAAGATTGGGTGTTTGCTCCCCAAAATTCTGTTTCCGGTAGGTGAGCGTTCTCACTTATCAGTCTTGTAAATGCAAGTGAATTGTCGAAAATCCTAGTCGATTACTACACGTGGGATAGAGATGTCCTGTACACGTGCTTTTGCTGTGACGTTCCATCCATTTGTTTCTTCAAAAACTTACTAATTACACCTCTCGTCTTCATCCCTCCTTTCCTGTAATGATCATGACATTGTTACTTTCCATACAAGTCGAACATTTTATGCAACATTACGTTAACGCTCAATTAATTGACATACCGCCATTTACAACCTTCATCAAAGTACAGACTCTTAGCGACCTGATACGGTGAGATCGTGAAGGTTAGTCTTAGTACTTCTTCGTTAATGGCTTGTCTGAATTTCGTTCTGGGAGCCCCAAATAAGTTCTTGAATATTTTCGTTTTCTCTCGTTTGTTAATATAATTAAGAATTTCGTTGCTGATCCCATTTTTACAATAAGTAGCGTTCACAAGATTAGCAACTGTTTGCAGTCGCAGTTGACGAATTTTGCCGAGAATAATTTCGCGGAGCATAATCGTATCACACTATTGTCTTCACCACATAGTTAATGGTAATTGTAATTCTTAAGATGTACAGTGTAAAAAGTTATGAAACTTACGGAGGGGAATTAAACTTCCTTCTTTTGTTCTTTCAATATTTCCATTTCCTCTCCTTCAGTATTTTACTGCATTTTATTCTAATGATGAATAGGAATTCACGAATACAATTTTATAATTGACAGAATAGCAGCACGCGTTTGGCATTATTTTCGAGCGAGCGTGTTGTGCGAATCCTTTTCTTGTCCGCTTCCGAGTAAATCCCGAGTAACACGAGTAAATCTCGCGCGGTAGCAGCCTGCCTCGCTATGCCCGCCCGCCGCCGGGATCGCTGTCGGGATGGGGTGGGGTGGGGCGGGGCGGGGCGGTGCGGACGCGGCAGCCTGGCCCTGTCGAATGTTCGCGCGACGCGACGCGACGCAACGCAACGCAACGCAACGCAACGCAACGCAACGCGGCGCGCGCAAAACTAGTTGCAATAGAGCTGGCGAGTCAGTGCGGCGGCGGCGACGGCGACGACGACGGGTCACAAAAAGCAATTTAATCGAAACGCCGGCCCGTCCATCGCTACGAGCGAGTGTGACGCCCGGCGCGGCGCGATGGAGGCGGACAAATCGGAACGGGCCCGGCGGCGCCGCGTTGCGCCACGCCACGCCACGCCGCGTTGCGCTCGGGAATCCGCTGGGCTCAACGCCTCTCCCCCACACGGCCGCCCCGCGCTCCGGATAAACGACCGCTGTGGGTAGGAGGTGACAAGGGATGTCCGGTGGTGGCCGAGGCCTGTGATGCAAACTGCGGGGGGCGTTATTTTGACCCTTTCGCCTCGTTAATAATGAAGGGCGCAAGGTGAGATCTAGAGGGTAATCCAGAAATGTCAGCGAAATGAGGGCTCATGTCAACAGAAATAGTACGAGTACGAGTTAATACGATTCGTATAAACGCAGCTGAAATTGATAGTTTTCTTGAGCGTCTGAATGATTGATTAGTGATTCCGGAAGCGTCAACGGCTGCATAGTCGGCGGGGACTAGCACTAAGTACCTGACAGGTCTCACAACACCGGGACAAGCTCTGTACTCGCGACAAGTTTGGTAGTTTAGTGCATGTGTGTATGTGGATGGTGTTAGGACAAGAAAGAGGAAGGAAAGATCGTGCGATTTGAATTCTGGGGCCAATTTGTCAGGGTACTGGCATTCGCTTGGAGTTGATCGGAGAAACAACGGACAACTACTGATCAGAGCAGCCGGCCGCTATATTTCTCCTCCAGACAACTGCTGAGTTCGATCTAGCAATCTAGCTAGCGTCAAAAATCCTGACATTATCGGTACTCGAACCCTAGGACCTCCAGATCAGAGACATTGCATTGACATGAGTAGATAGCTGGAGCCGCCAAAGTCGGTAGAAAGGAGTTAATCGAGAAATGTCAGTTGTATAAGGGTTCAGGTCAATATAAATATAATTAACGCACCTGAAATCCCCAGTTTTCTTGAGCTTCAAAATACTAACCCGGTCTCGTTTACCAACGTAGTTTAATTATGTGTAAAAGATGACAAGTGTTGTTGAGAACATTCAATTATATTTTTGGCTCACACGTAATATAACATGTTTGCTTCTACTAACAAACTAATGATTTGACTTAAAAAATACTGCCATCGAAGCTTCGGAACAACCAAATTCCATTCTCATCCAGAGTTCAAGAAAATCTGTGCGAAATATACGTGCTGCATGTATACTGCAAATCATGTTTCTCTTGAAGTTTGCCAACTTCATGTTGTACCTTCGCGCTGGGCTTCGTTGTACTGGTATTCTGGTAATATACTGTATTCGTGTATTCTGGTAATATACTGTAATGAGCGTGACGTCCTGCCTCCTCGCGGGGTCGTTTACATTGGCGTAGAGCCATGGAAATCCTTCGGACTCAACGCCTCTCCCCTCATTCAAGTGCCACGCTCCAGTTAAACGAGGGGGAGGGAGATGGGCAGCGGTGACAGTGGATGCACGGCAGAGGCCGAGACCCGGGTTATAAACGCCCCCGCCCTCGAAATATTTTCCCCGTCTGCCTCGCAAATGATGAAGGATGTGTGATGAGGACAAGAGGTTGATTGAGGAACGGGGAACAGCGTAGTGAAAGCGCTGGTGTCGGCCGGTCAGCGCATTGCACGTCGCTCGTTTGTTTGGAAATGACATTTGCCTCCGTGATTCTCAAGCACTTGTCGGACCTCCCGCTCGTGTTTTCTGGTTAACTGTCACAATTACCATCGTTCAGCCGCATGGCAGAACTTAGGAGGCGACGTGGGGAGGTATCCACTAGGCTCAAAGTTTCTCTCTCGTCGATGCACGCGATGCACGCTCGATGTGAGAGGTTAAGGGTAACGCCCAAGAGAATGCGCAGTCATGGCCGGGGGTGGATATAATGATCTCATCGTTTCTGGCTGTTGTAAACGGCGTTCAGAATCGAAACACTTCACTTCGACAGCATGGCTATCGAAACGCTGAAGGGATTGTTGGGAAAATGAGAGGTGCTGGTGAGGAATGGGCATGTTGGTTTGACCAAAGATCATTCTCTAGCTTGTTTTTCGTAAAAACAGCCAAGCAAAACGTCATTTGTATTCTTGTGGCCCTTTCTTTTGGTTCTTCATTTTAATTACTTGATTACCCTCTTATGTTCTTAGATTTTTGCAATTTGTATCGCATACATAATCTTTTATCTTAAAATAGAGTTGCCATAAATTTTACAAAAAAATACAAAAATAGTGTGTGATTCGTGGTCTATGATTATGTTGTCAGTTTTTCCATGCTTATGATCTGAATTCCTTATCAGAGTTGAGCTAGGATAAAAAAGGTTTTTTCATCTTGTTTCGTATCACTAACACAGGTCAGCAACTACTGGATTTCACTCATCACTAGTGAACTTCTCTGATGGCTTACGAATTGTCATTCCACTAATTTGTTTGAAGCAACACAATTTGCACACCTTACACCCTCATAGTAGTGCCGATTTATTTTACCCTATTTTTATTGTTTTTGTTATTTAGTTCATTTGAAAATAAAGCGTATTTAGTTCATTTGAAAATAAAGCGTATTTAGTTCATTTTCCAATACCATCGTGTAGCGACCATCTGGCGCACATCCCCAACTGATCGAGAGGAATATTTACAGCAACGTAGCTCCATTGTTTTCCAACCTGTCAAAAATGTCTCTGAGATTTTTCGCATCACAGTGTCAGTATGAGCAGCTGTGATTATGGTGATGATGAAGTCTGAAATTGAGAGCTGGGTGTTGTGGCGGCGGAAGCACATTCAATGCAGGGATGAAGCACCACTGCAGGGATGCACGGGTGTTGGAAAGAGATACGACGAGAGGGCCACACTACGACACGGGAACGAAGTATCGGTATCGTAATGGCTGCATAGGAAAGCACATGATCTTAAAGGCTCTGCCAGCGTCGAGCGCATAGGAGGCCACAGTGAATTGTAGGTGAGAGTAGTGAGAATGGCCAAGAGGGCCGTGAATTGATTGGCGATTTGGGCGCGTCAACTAATATGGTCATTAGTCTCGTAAGTGTAGTGTATGTTTTTATCGTGGGAGGTGCCGACGACCTTCCCCCGCATGATGGTAATATCCGGCGATGACCTACATCGTCTTGGGGGGAGGTCGTCTCCAACCAGGTATCTCCCATAAGCGGGGCTCAGCCCCAGCCGGGAGAAGCTCTAAGCTCCCAAGTAGTCTCTCGACAAGGGGTAGTGTAGCGCTCGTGAGTGCCAATGTATGTAATTAAGGGGAGATGATGATAGCCCAAGGAAGAGGAAGGTAAGGTCGCGCGCGATCTGTTTGTTAGGGTACCGCTCAGACATTCTCTTGTTGATGGGAAAAAACACGAAAAATTACCGATCAGATCAACCAGTCGCTAGAATTCTGCACCAGTCAGCGGCTGAATTCGACAAAGCTATCTAGCTAGTGTCGAAAATTGTGCAGCAGCCGCAGTCGGGCTCGAACGCTAGGACCTCCTGATCGGAGGCCCTGCACTGCCATCAATTGATGACCTACCCGGAGAGGTGGAGGCAGTGGAAGGTACAGTGGGGCGAGGGCAATGGAGTCGATAGCTGCGCCGCGCGCTAGTGTCCGTGCGACCATGTGAGGCCGCGCGTACGTATAATATTTCAGCGCGCCCGTTCGATGAAGATCAGTCCACTAATTCGAAGTTATTAGTCGGAGTGACAGAGATAAGCGCGAGCGCCAACGAGAGCCGGCGGCCTGTCACTGATACGCGCTCCCCGCCGCCCCTCTCCCCTCCTCCTCCCCCTGCCGCTTCGCGCCGTCCCCCTCCTCCCCTCTCCGTTCTGACCCACCAGCCCTTCGCCTCTCCGCGCCATGTCGTTGGCCATCACCCATCGCCGCACCGCTCTACGCTGCGCGGGGAGTGCATGGCGATGGCGATGGCGTCAAGGCCGACGACTCACTTGTGGAGTTGGCGCAGCCTAAATTACTTTTTGGATCCTTTTGGCTATGAAGACATTCAATTTTACTAGAGGTTTGTTTGCATGTCACTGTCTTAGGCTGTGCACTAAATTGAATGAATACGGCCTTTATTGAGTTCATTACCTGCTTCGTTTTTTCCTCCATCGACTGTTTTATATTATTTTTTTCGAATATCGGCAAATCCTGAAGAAAATTGGAAGAAGAAATGATTTCCACGTCGGTTGATCGATCTTTTTCTGGAGGAAGCATAAAGAACGTGTATAAGTATAGTATTATTTGAAATGATTTAATTATGATGCAAATGGGTAATTTTTATGCCTTAAAAATTGTCAGCGACACATGATGTGTGTTAATAAATTAACATCTTAATACAAAAAGGCAGACCAATGATTGTCTATCGAATGTACTAAGGACAACCAGCCCCCTACGTTTTTCATTGACTTCTGTTGAGAACAGAGTCAACAAATTTGAATTTCTCTTGCAGCTTGTTGCTCATCATGTTTTAATTCAACAGATTTTTTTTCCCTTTTCGTTCTCTCTACAAAATGTTTCTGCATTCTTTTTGATCTCTAACTAGATGAAACGCTAAAAACCTTCTGTATATAATTCGATGAGTTCGATAACATTAAAAGCCCGCGGTTCCTCGCTTCATTTGTGTGCACAAGCTAATCTCGAGCAGTGTGGCAGAGCTGAAAGCCAAGGCACGCTGTGGCCGAAACAACAGCGTGTAATAACTAGGGCGCCCTGGAGATTCTTTGGAATGATAGCTGCCACTACCAGCCCCTCTCCTGGAGCACCGGTTGGTCCCACAGCTCACGCTCCACCTGCACTTCAGGTTTCGCCGTTCATCGAACACATTTTTTAATTTATCGCCAAAATCAGTATAAACTAGCAATGGGGGGGTAGTGTTATATGAAGGGAAAGTGGAAATTTTGGGATGACTTTACTTGAGTTCTGGAATTCCCACCCTTTTTACTTATTGTTACCAAATAGCCCCACTAAGAACCAGAAATCTTTAGCTCCCATGTAACAGAAACTAGTTGCATCTGCAAACGAACTATAATTTGATTTGTTGATAGTGCTGACGAATAGCTCCGTATTCTTTTCGTTAAATGAGAGCTCTAGAAAACGTACGCAGAGAATGAAGCTGCATTTTCTGTGCAGAAGCGAAGCAAGTGACCATTTTATATTTACTTAAAAGGATCAAAGTAAACTGGACCAGAATCTTATATAGATGGTGATTATACCGAAAGGTAATTGCATTTTCGTCACAAAACTAAACGTTTTAAAGAAAATTATTCGCACTTTCCGCGACTCACATGATCAGTTATTGTAACCCAGTCACAAATCTGCTTGGAAATCGTCGGTTTCGTTTAATATTCAAATTTCGCCCTTGGGACAACACTGCTAACATTTCAACCGATTTCATGTGTATTGTTTATTCTGTTTTAATGTTCATTTTCATTGAGTTCGATGTTAATTATTTCAATTTTAATTCAACTACAAAGTAGTGCTAAGGAGTTCGTTTTTAAATACTGCAAGTTGTATGTGTAAAGCCTCTTTTACGTGGTCATTTTTCATAATTTTTTATCGGTATAAAAAAGTGGCGGACCAGACGGGATGTAATTTGTACAAATAATGACGCATCCTTAATTTTTGGGCACCGATTTTATCCAGTTTGTCTACCTTGCTCCTGGTGACACTTTTCGGAATTTTCTTTGGTTTGTTGTGCGTTTCGTTTGATTTGTTTCTTTTGTACAGTTTTGAGTGCGATCTAATATGTTGAATTGTAAAGTGAAGTGATTAAGTAGTAAGAAATAAAACATATGCTGTGTTTTAATGTCTCGTTCCGTACTCAGTTCTAACCTAACCTAACTTAATTGGTCACCATTGATGCTATTGTTCTACTGTGTGATCATCTGCGCATTTTGCGGCGTCCAGAGAAAATTTATTCATCACCGTTACGTACAGAAAATGAAATGACCGTGTAAAACGCTCTTATTCGTTCATCCAGTGTCGGTACCGAAACAGTACACCGCGTAAAAACAAACGTCCTTTTCATCCGTTTTCTACACAAAAAAAGGATGAAAAATTGACCGATAAAAAGGACTGTCTTAATAAATGTTTAGTTTAATGAATATTTATATTGTGGTGTTACATTTGTCTTAAGTGCGAGTGGATCTGTTAAATCACAATCTTACTTCTTTTATTAAAAATAATTAAACGAAAAGTTTTCCCCTAGTAAAAAAAAATCTTATAATTTTTGCTATTCAACGAAGTTTTAAAATTTCTAATAAGTTTCGCGCTAGTGGGGTGGGTGCGTAGATCCTTCTTCATTTTAACTTTATCTCTGAGGCAAACACCAACCTGAAGGATGAGAAAGAATCGATATTAAAAACTCGATTGATCCCAGTTTTATCTTCATTCAAATGTTTCCATTTCTATCCCTTATTTGATAGCTATGAGTTATGTCTTCCTTATTTTAAGCTTTGAGATATTTTACATTTTGTTGTAAAATTTATTTATTGTAATAAAATATATAACTTGGTAAGGAACAATACAAGAGGGCGGTACAAGATCACAAGAGTATCAACACAATTGAGTACTTTGAACAGAAGCAAAGACACAATGATGAATTGGAAGAAAGAGGACGTGCCGAACAAGCTACTGGTAATCCAGAAGTGTCGTAACAAACAAGAGGGAAAAATGTTCTATAAATAATATAATATTTTTAAAATTACTTTATGCTATTACGTTTAAAACGTAAAGGACATACATTTCCATAGATCCTGAAATTTATTTCGTCTTGGCAGTTTAGTTTTCACGCTATTTTGTGCATAGTAAGGAACTTCAACGGTATAGGTTAATCAGAGTATATTAGGTCACGTAATCGTTGAGAACATATAACAGGGTGGAGGATATACGTTTTAAGGCCTTTGTTTTAAAAAAGGCCAAAGTCTTTTTTAAAAATTTGTTTATAGTGGCACCAATATCGTAGTTAATAACTTATTTTAGATTAAGATACTAAACATTAATTGTTAATTGTTACATTATAGAAATTATGGTTTATTTTAAAATCTGTAAGTACAAAAATGTAAATAACAACATAACATACACTACCTACCTAGGTCGAATGCAGACGCTGGCTGGAGAAGAATTCTAGCGGCCGGCTGCTCCGATCTGTAGTTTTCTGTGGTGTCTCCAATCAGTACCAGGTGAATACCGGTGCTGTACCTTACAAACGGGCCTAAGACAGCGCACATTTTTTCCTTCTTCCTTGACCTATTCTCTCTCCTTATTTTCTCTCTCTCTCTCTCTCTCTCTCTCTCTCTTTCTACCTACCTATCTACCTATCTATCTATCTAATCTCACGCACACGCACATATGCACTACATTACCAAACATGTCGGGAACGAAGAACGTGTCCCTGCTAGAGTGGAGCACCACAAAGAAAGGGTGAATTTATCGCACGCCGATACGTAGGTCGTCGCCGTATCTCACTTTCCAGAGAAGGAGAAACATCGCCAGCTCCCGCGATAAAATATTCACAAGTGAGGTGCCGGGAAACATTCAATTAAATCAATCCAACACTATAGCCAACGCTGTTTCCCTTTCCGGAAACACAACACGACGTCAATGGATTTCCGCCCGCCGAATGTCCACTCGCCTCCGGGCCGAACCCCGCGCTTAGAAGGCACGAGACCAGTGAGCATGTCGCTTCGCGTCGGGGTGCTTTGCCGCCGTTGGGAGCGCCGGCTGCCACACGGGCGCTGCCTCGCGCGCCCCAGCCGCCGAGCCTCCAGGGAGGCGACGAGTGCTAATGACGTCCTTCCGCCGCCTCTTTGATTTCCTGGGCGACGGGAGCGAACGGGGGAGTGGGCGGTCGCCCGCGGTGCCGCTCCCGGCGCCGGATTTCATTACGCGACGCGACCGCGACCTTATTCGCTGTCGTCACGGAGTTTTAATAGCGTTATTACCGGCAATTGATTTGCCGTTTTGAGAAGCGGTTGGCGGCGGAGGGTGGAGGCGAAGGTGAAAGCGGGCAGTTTGGCAGAGAGGGACGGATGGGCGTGGGGGTGAGGGAGGAAAAAGAGGGAAATATGAAGCGTTGGGAAGTTTGTTTTGAGAAGTTGAGGTAGACGAGAGAGAGAGAGAGAGAGAGAGAGAGAGAGAGGGAGATAGAGAGAGAGGATATATATATATATATATATATATATAGAGAGAGAGAGAGAGAGAGTGAGAGAGAGATAAAGATAGAGAGACATAGAGAGAGAGAAAGAGAGAGATAGTGAGAGAGAGAGAGAGAGAGAGAGAGAGAGAGAGAGAGAGAGAGAGAGAGAGAGAGAGAGAGAGAGAGAGAGAGAGAGAGAGAGAGAGAGGGGAGGGAAATACAAGAAGACAAAATTAATCTAAAAATCGAGAAGTCTAGAGCGAGAGTGATGATCAGAGATAGAAGTATTGTGGAAAGTAAGGTTCGAAGCTTCGAGTGACAAAGGAGGAGAATGTCTGGAATGTAACGGGTGGAAAATAATAGATGAATTGAGATGTACTCTTGAATTCAGAAAATGTTAATAGGTAGTAGGGCGAGGATGGGTAGTTAAAGGGGATGACATTTGGTCGATTAGGAAGTTATTAAGAATACTGGCTTTCGTGGTGAATTGTCGAGAGAGTGGGGAAAGTTGGAAGACGGGTGGAGCGCGGAGCAGCAGGGGCGAGAAAGACAACGCGGGGGCTGAGTGCACCGAGAGCGGGCGGAGCTGCGAGCGTGCGCGGCGGGAAGCACGGGCGTCGGAAAGCGCGAGGTACGGCGCCTCGGGTGTCCAATTTGCCGCGGGAGCGACGTGGCCGGCGGCAGGGGCGGCGAAGGCGGCGGGCGCGGGAGCGGGCGCGGGCGCGGACGGGGCCGGCGTAGGGGAGCGGCTGCGGGCGGAGACGGCGCCCGCGGCAGCGCCCGGGCCAACTTAGGGGCGAGTTCTCCGCCGCTTGCGCCGGCCCATCCCAGCCCGCTCCGCCCCGCGCCCCCCCGCCCCCTCACTTCAAAGCGCGAGTTATATTGCCGGGTGCGTGGCGCGGAGGGGCGGCGCGGGGCCTGCGGCGGGGAAACGGGAGGAGGCCGGCGACGGAGGGCGGGCAATATTCCTGCAAGCGCCACTTGCCACGGTTAATATTCCTGGGTCGGGAATTTCGGCAGAAATTAAGAGCAGCCTCGCCTTCCAATAAATCTTGGGAGCGCGGTGTCGGCGCGCGTGGAGGCGCAGCCCGGGGAGAAAGTTGGCATAATATATTCAGAACATTGGCGATCATTCCCTTTATTGCTCGTTCATTCGTTCATCCACTCATCATCATTTGTAGAGTCGCCCTTTGAAGCACTCGGCGGTGAAATCGCAGTCGCGCCGATTTCCGCGCTCGCTTATTCAGGAGAGCGCGCGCCCTAGGTGGTTTGGATGCACGCGGCGGCCCAGAGGAATTTCGGCGCCACGAGAGGAGGCTCTGTCCACTCGCAGGCATTTGATGTAGACTGGGGTGCGTTTTTAGACGGTCTAAATCCCATCTATGGACTCAACACTAAATGCACTGAAATGGAGTCAATAATGCATTATTTAAAGATGAGGACACACCTTGAATTCAACTAAATTTATCTTGTTATTTTTTATATTTGAAATATGATATGTATGTATGCAAGTAAGAAACAAAACATATTGACCCATCATGCATGTCCGTTCGCAAATTAAAAAAAAAATTAAAATTGTTTTCCGCCATTTTTCATTCAATGTGCAAGAAGCAAGAAAAAAATTGTTGCATTTTATCTGGTTGATTGATTGACTTTGTGCAAGCATATATACTTTATGTTAGCTTGTTACAAGGTGGTTCAAATATGACCGGGACTGATTTTTTTTCAAATACCCCGACATACACATTAACTGCGCCGCCTGGAGAGAATCTAGCCACAACCCCCCACCTCCCTCCTTTGCAGGTTAGAACCTGTTCAGTCGCGTCTGGGTCTTGCTAGAACGATGAGTGAACAAAAGGTGCCGCGGTGCGTGGAACAACGCATTATCATCAAATTTCTCGTTGGAGAAAACGTTCAACCGTCGGAAATTTTGCAGAGACTCAAAAAACAGTACAGGGAAGGGTGCCTCTCACGGACCCGTGTGTTTGAATGGTGTAAGTGTTTCAGAGAGGGAACGAGAGCGCGTTGAGAATGAACCTCATAATCGTCGGCCGCGAACATCCATAACCCCAACAAACATTGATCGTGTTAATGCGGTTATTTGTGAGAACAGGCGCATCACTATCAAAGAAGTTGCATCAGTAATTGGCATCAGTGTGGGTAGTGTAGAAGACATGATAAAAAACACCTAAAATATAGAAAAGTGAATGCTAGGTGGGTTCCACGCACTTTGACGGACGAGAACAAATTGATGCGCATGCAAGCTGCCAGTGTTCTTCTAATGCGGTTTGAAAATGAAGGAGATGCATTTTTGAAGTCCATTGTAACCACTGATGAAACGTGGGTTCACTATTTTATTCCTGAGTCCCAGCAGGCATCACGTGAATGGCGACACGCCTCTTCTCCAAAACCCAAGAGAGCGCGGAAGATCCGTTCGGCGGGAAAAGTGATGGCAACATTTTTTTGGGACTGGATGGGTGTTATCCATGTAGACTTTCTTACAGAAGCTAACACCATCAATGCAGCTTATTATTCAGCACTTTTGGAAACAGAAATCAAAGAAAAGATCCGATCCAAACGGAAGAGAGGTGGGAAACGGGTAGCATTCCTTCAAGACAATGCACGGCCTCATACTGCTAAAACAACCATGGCAACCATCAGCAAATTGAAGTGGGACCTTCTACCACATCCGCCGTACAGTCCAGATTTGGCCCCAAGTGATTTTTACCTTTTTGGACAGCTTAAATCACATTTGCAAGGCATGCGATTTGCGGATAATGACGCAGTCATCCACAGTGTTCGGGAGTGGATATGCCGACAACCAAAAGACTTTTATGAAAAGGGCATTAGGATGCTCCCAGGACGTTGGAAAAAATGTATAGAATCTGGAGGGGAGTACTTTGAAGAATGACATGTACAAATAAATGTTTGCTAATAAAGTATTTCGTAAAAAAAATCAGTCCCGGTCATATTTGAACCACCTTGTATTTTTTTTATTTCTATAGGCAAACGTTCCTCTCAAATGCCATCATTAAAGAATATTGGAATGCTGGGAGAAAAGAGAGCAGATGAAGTGCGCTGGGAAAATAAAGGGATGTGAGCCAACGTGAAATAGCTTCCACGGAGAAACAAAACACTTTATTCTGAGTTGCTGTGGTGCAATGTCAGCGTATTTGCAAAGCTACGTTTTATACAAAGGTCAAGGCTACGATAAACGTTGAAAGGGGTGGTAGTTCGGGGTTAAAACTCTCTGAATTACGAAACGTTTTCTGTTTTTTTTTAATAGTCTATCCCGTTCGAGACAACTGATATTTTCCGAAATTGTAGAAAACTGCATAACAATTTCTTTAGAATGTAATCTTTTCTTATATTCGTCTGCGATTGTTCCTGTCCTTTTTGCTAGGTAGTAGCTAACCTACGTAGATGCATTCAACGTCTGCAGTCTTATTCGTTATTTTTGTTGTATTCGATTTGCAGTGAGTCGTTTATGTTCTGATTTTCGTCTGGGAATCCTGAGAGCGAAGTAATGATCGCATATTTTTCATCATTAATTTCGTTATGTCTGCTTTTTGTAATGTTCCATTTTGGTACATCTATTTTGGGTAAGCTGGAAGTTCTTTTCTTGAATTTCGGATGGTGGTAAGGAAGCCTTCGCAATATATTTCTACATATACGACAAAACGAACTCGTTTTGAAATATGCAGACCTCCGAACATTTCTACGAAATAGTTGCTTTCCAGATTCATATGAAACACTATACATTTAATTTTTTACGTAAAAATTCATGTAAAATGTTTAGGAAGTATAAAATTTACAAGAGATATTCGGCGGAGTGAACGACGCGAACTTCCAGCTCAGTGACGCTGTCCTGAGTGCTGGCCCGTAATCAAAGGAAATGTTTGCCATTGGTTTCATAGAACACTTACATGCACGTCGCTTCAAAGTTTTTTTCGACCCTCTTTTAAATACTTTAATTTTTTTCACAATGTCTAATATCTTGCACATTTCCTTGTTTTCCACGGTTTCCCCGCGCATTTAGGAATTGCTGGGGCATTAATTTCGCTTTTCTGAGCCCAGACCAAGACATGTGTAAGGTATGCATTATAATATTTCTAAATATATCTGTAAAATTCTTATCGCATTTTTTAATAATAAAATTTTGTGTGGTTAAACGGAAGAGCTGGCCTGATTGCCGCGTCTCGACACACTAATAAAGTCACTATTACGTCCAATACCCAAAAGACGTTGGTGGAGAGTGTTTGCGGAAGAAACGCGTCGCAAAGAAAGCAGCCAACAAGAGGCCACCAAGTTGCCGTGCGTTCTCCTCCTTTTTATTGGCCGAGGGCTCCCAGTCCGGAGGAGCTGCTCGCCGCCCCTCCGGAGCCCATTACGGCGATGTGTTTTCCGCGGGGCGGCGCGGCGCGCAGACGGCGGCAGCGGCCCGCGCGGCCTGTTGGCGCGTGTACTTAAACGCGCGCCGCATATCAGCGGTGGCGACGGTGGTGCAGATGGTAGGGTTGGGCGCCTAGACCCCTTTCCCCTGCCGTCGGGAAATCCACCCCCTCCTTACGTGGCGGGATGCGCTCCTGCGTGCGGACGGCGTGGATGGGTTCGCTTCGCAAGTGTTTTCCGAGCGCCCGATGCGCGCTTGATTTCGTCACATTTGTGCGCGGAACGGCCTCCATGCCGGGGCGGTTTCTGCGGAGCGGAGTAAAGGTGTCGGAGGAGTGGTGGGGAGGCTGTGGAACCCCCCTGCTCTCCGAGTTCCCTTCTGTGCGGGCGTTTTTCTCACTTTTCGGCATCTGCTTTCCAAGTATTTTTTTCTCTGTCCTGTACTAGATTTTTCGTGCTGGAGCACGTTGCTCGAGCTCGAGTACTTAATTACTTGAATTTGTAATTCTGTTTAAATTCTTTGCTAGTCCGTTTGATTATCTTCTCTCTATCGTGTACAAAACTTCTTTACACATTTGCGTATTTTTTATCCTGTATTCGACATTTCTTATTCACTTGTTCTTTTCTTCGTCTGTTTACGATCGTTCACTATTTTTTCATGTTTTCCTGCATTTTATATCAGATTTAGGAGTTACGCAAATTATCCCTCATTCGATTGTCACAGCATACTCTGAGACTTACTGATCCTGTTGCTTTCAGCCAGGCTGAATTTCCCTCGCGTTCGCTGACGCTACCCGTCGCTCCAATGTTCACATCTCGTTGTTCGAACATTGAGTTTCGCTGATCGTTCAGATACAGGAGCCTTTACACGATCGCTTCCGACTCCCTCCCCTAAACCTGCCGTCGACGACTCCGACGCCAGCGCCCTCCTCGTCGTCCATTCCCACGCCGAAGCCTTCCCCCTCCTTGTAATCCTCACCCTCTCCGTCGCCCTCGCTCTTTCATTCACATTCACTTTGGGCTTCCCTTTCACTTTCGTGCCCACGCTCTCACCCTCGTCCTTTCCCTTGCTGTCAATGTCACCGTCACCTCTCCCGCCCTTCCCTTCCGTCACCGTCCGTCCGCGGCCCGCCCGCCCTCACGACCCGCTCCCAGGCGGCCTCTCATCTAACGTCCGGGTCGCTCGCACGTCTCCTCTCCTCGCATCAGCCCGTCTGCTCGTCGCCTCCGCCCCCGCCCCGCCCGCGCTGCCCCCTCCCCGCCGCCCTCTCGCTCGCCGTCCGGCCCGACCCGGCTCGCACACGTCTCGTCTCTTAACTCAGCGAAAGTTACTCTCTGTGTAATTTACTCGCGGGGCCCGGGATCGATCCTCCGCTGGCGGCGCCGCCCGCCTCCGCCATCTCCCTCACCCCGCCCCGCCTCCCGCACTAACGAGTCCGTCTCCGTGTCCGCCTCATAACTCGCTCGTCCCCGCCTCCGCCCTCGACCCGCCCCCGCCCCCGTCTGCGCTCCCCAAGGCCCGTAAATAAACGTATGAAACGACGCGACATTTCCTTATCCTTATTCTCATTCCGGAGAGGCCGGCGGGGTCTCCGGACCCAGGGCGAGATATACTGCCACCAAACGAAACATTTAATGCTCTCTAAGCACAGAAAGAATTGTACTGCTGAACTTTACTTAACCTAAAACGCTTTCCGTCCCCTGGACCCGCTCTCGCTCTCGCTCCCGCTGCCGCCACTGCCGCCGCGCCGGCTTTCCCCACGCCGCCCTAGCAGCCGCTGCCACAAAACAAGGCCCCGTGACGTCAGAGGCCACTGTCACACCGGCGACATAAAACGATAAATTCCTGAAGTTAACGCCACTCGCAAATATTTTTTATTTGCGACCCGCGTCCGGTCTGGGGCGGACTCTAAATACGGCGAGGCGGGAAACGGGGCGCGCGAGACGGGGAAGAAGGAAGAGGAGGGAAGCGGCGGGACGCTGGGAGGGGCGGGAGGTCTGGCCGAGGGTACTGCTCTACAGGAAGCGAGTAGAATGTGTTGTGGTGGTGGGAGCGGCGAGCGGTGAAAAGGTTGTAGGGTGTTTGTTGGAGTAATTTAAGGGTTGGTGGCGTGTTAAAAAACGGTGCAGGAGACAGTACTAGTGATGGTGTAACGTTTTGGTGTTCCGTTGTTACCAATAGAGATTGCCGTGAAATAGACGAAGGCGGATGGGAGAGTTGGGACTACTAGTGAATGGTATAGTGCTGTGGGCAAGATATGGGCGGTTCAACAGACGACGTGTGGATGTCGATCAATGCTTGCAGGGGCGATTGACAATTGCTTATTTTCGTGATGAAAGTGTTGGTGATAACATTAAGAATGAAAATATTGTTAGGATTTCTTTTACTTTTTGTACACTCTACCGTGTTGCTTTCTCGTGTTCACATTACCAGACCATTTATACATTGCAATCGAATCTCGTTAATGTGATTATATTTCATAGATATCACAAGAGGGAAGTTGAGTAGTTAGAAGCACATAATCCTATACTAATGTACATGTGCCATTACAAGACGATTTATTTAGCAGTTTATTTGTTTCCAGTGAATAAGAATATTGTTCCTGGCGTGAGAATTTATATTTCGTGTTGATAATATCTCTATTGATATTTGCTGTATGACAATGCTATTGATAGTGATAATGCGATGGCATAGCGATAGTTTTTAGAGCTTGAGGCAGCATTAGTAATCCTAGTCGCCATAGCGTTGCTACAGAGTACGGAGGCGATGAGAGAGATGACGTCAGCGAAAGCTTAGTAGTAATCAAAACCGACGTGGAAGCCGTTGCGGAGGCAGAAAACGCGGAGCCGAAGGAGATAAGGGAAGAGGACGAAGGGATAGGGAGATGGAAGAGAACGAGAAGGGACGAGACAAGTAGAGATGCGGAAGAAGGTTGGAGGTGAAAGTTGAGGTACCAATAGGAGATGAATGGAGGAGTTAGGACAGGGAAGAACACTAAGAAACTGGATGATAATGGCCCGGAAGCGGACGAATGTGCGGATGTAGTTATGTAAGTTGGTAGAAGCGGAATTGAAGGTAACGGAAATGAAAGAGGTAGAAGAGGTACATGATATGGAAGCGGAAGCAGGGGGTGAAGAGGAGGCGGAAGGGGGGCGGAGGAGGAAGTGGAGAGTGAGGAAGTGGCGGCAACGCAGGTTGAAGAGGAGGGTGATGAGGTTGCAGAAGAGGGGCGGAAGCGGAGAGTGAGGAGGAGGCGGAAACGGAGGGTGAAGAGGAGATAGAAGGGGAGGGTGAAGAGGTGGTAGAAGAGGGGCAGAAGCGGAGAATGAGGAGGAGGCGGAGGGGGTGGCGGCGCAGCTTAGGTCGGAGAGCGTGCGCCGTAAATGCGGTTTGTAAACAAGAGCGGGGCGCGAGCCGCGGCGGCCGCAAGACGCCGCAGAGACGAGCTAGCGCGTCGGCGGAGCCCGACCACTTACCCCGCGCGTGTTTTATGGAAAGGAAATTGCGAACAAGAATAATTGGTTACACTGCCAGTGCTCGCTGCCCACCCGCAAATGTCCGCTTGTTATACCGGCGGTTTTAGTGTTGTCCTAGAATTTTTTTTAATTTTGGCGCTTCATATATTTTTCCGAGCCGGGGACGCCGTAAATATGGCGGAATGTGTATAATATGTGTATAGTATTAATTAATTATGCGGAGAGTTTTATTACTATACTTCATTACGGTGAGGTGGCTTTTGGAAAAAAAGTTACTTTCATTATTGGATTTTTAAAACTACCCCCTGAATCCGCGGTTTTAGTATGGGGTGAAAGATATGTTAAAATGCAAGTAAAATCGGAATTTTCCCGCGATTATGGAGTGTAGGATCTCTTTGGCCCCGCTATAAAAGCGCTTTTACTGCCAGGTCTGTTTGTAAGAAAGTTCCGAAACTAACAAAAACACTTTAATGCTGTTCGAAGGCTTCCTTGTCGTAGTTGGTGCTCTTATATGTTTAACGTCGTCAAAGATTTATGTTATTGAAGTTACTATATGCTGCGTATACTCGCCTTATTTGCTGGAGAAACTTGGCTGTATCCCGATTGACGTCCTAAAATAGGCTTTACGATGTAAACAGTGCTAGTATTTGCGCTGGAGATGGCTGTTAGGTGCAGTAGCGGTGACGGCGAGGACGGGGATGGCGGAGCCGAGAGCGACATTGGGGGTGAAAGTGGTTGAAACGGTGGTAATGGCGTCTGAAAGGGCCATAGCGGTAGTGTGGGGGGTAATAGTGGTGGTGACATGAATGGTGATGGTGTTGAGGGCGGGGTGGTAGTGGGGGGTGGTGAAGAGAAGACAGATTGATGTGGCTGCGTCGGGTTGTCGGTGGCGTGAGCAGGAGCCGTAGGCGGAGTAGCGCGGTTGGGAGTGTCGGTGGCGAGGACAGAGAAGGGGATGCAGTTGGGGCGGTAGAGGAATAGGCGAGATTGTGGAGGTGGGTGCGTTGAGGCGGGGCTGTGGCGCTGGGGGCGATAACGGGAGCGAAGGCATAGGGGGAGTTGTGAAGGCGAAGGCGTTGTGGCGGGGCTGGGGCGGAGGAGGCGATAGCGGAAGCGAGGTCGCGGTGGGTGGTAGGCGGAAGGCGGGAGCGTTGTGGCGGGGCTAAGCCGGTGGGGGTGCGAAAGGGGGCGATGGCGTGAGCGGGGGTGAGGCGGCGGAGGCGTGGGAGTTGCTCGCGTGGAGAAGCGCAGCCGCTGTGAGCGCCGTCGCGTGTGCACCCGCCGGGAACAGAGCCCCAGCACCGTGCGGCTTTGCACCCGCCCGCCTGCCCGTCTGCCCGCCAGCCCGCCAGCCCGCCCGCCGCCTCGTTTTGCTTTGCTCGGGAACACAAGTCTGCATTTCCTGTGTTCAGAACCACTCCAGCTCGCTTGGCTGGTCAAACACTCCACTGTTTTCACGTGCCGAGGAGGGCCGAGCCGAACCGGGACGAATTTAGCCATGGGTTCAGACCAAAGTGCGTATTTCAAGAGGGTCCTGGATTCTTCCACATGGTTTTGCTTTGCAAGCGGGGATCTTATCCTAGATGTGAATTGTTCATAATAATTGTGAATACAATTTAATAAGATAAATGGCATTTTTATAATTTGTGTGTTCATCACGAATTCTGCATTGAATCACAGCATTTATTTTATTATTATTATTATTATTATTATTATTATTATTATTATTAAAGTGTCATCAAAATATACGATAGGTAACTATTATTATTATTATTATTATTATTATTATTATTATTAATAATAATAATAATAATAATAATAATAGTTACCTATCGTATATTTTGATGACACTTTGGGCTATATTTTTGGAGTTTACTCAATTCACTTTGAAATTACATTTACACGATGTGAGCTCATGCGAGTAGAAAGATAAAACGCCTAATATGATCAGAAGCAAAATGTAACTGAATAATCAAACTACATTTTCTCAAGAATTGCACGAATTTTCTCATCAGCAACAGGGTTTGGGCCTAGTGGCCCGTTCCGCACGAATTTTCTTTGTTTAAAAAATTCAACTAATCCACGGTGAAATATCATATCACATTTTTTTTGGAATAAACGTATTGATACGTAGTTTCTAGAACCGTACAGAAATTGTTTGAATACACTTTCAATAAATTGTTTCTTATCATTCGTTTCAATGAATGGTAGATATGTTGAAATAATAATCAAAGATATGTAGATTATAATACAATGATTTTTATAGTACGAGTATTGTTTGAAGCATATCAACTTGTTCTTGACGGGCATATGTTTGTGTTTCAGGCACATGTTACAGTAGTTACTGTAAACATTTTACGTTAAATTAGATACAATTCATGATATTTCCCTAACGTTTAGAAGAACCTGACTACATAATAAATGTGAGAGGCGAAATGTAATGTTGCTTGCTACATAAACCCAGTTCATGAAGCGCGTGCAATAAAGACTCGTAAAGGCGTTTGAAAGCACATTACCCGTGATAGGACTGTGGCGTGACACGTCAGCGGATTCTAAAATGACGTGAACATCGCTTATGTGAATTAAACGCAAAATGAAAACAAAGATGTGTATAAATAAAATATATGCAACACAAAATTAATTTCGTCTGATTTCATCGACGTCTTTCAGATTTATTGGAATTTATTTATAGTCAGATATGTCCGCAAGTAACTTGTAGTGAAAACATCGATCTCAAAGAGAAGAAATACCTTACGGGAACGAAAGGACATTATTTACTTATCTTTCCAATTCTTTGCCAGTTAAATATGGTGTTCCGCAAGGCTCGATCTTAGGTCCTATCCTCTTTCTTTTATACGTAAACGATATGCCGTCATCTATTAAAAACGGAAGAACGGTTCTGTTTGCAGATGACACGAATGTTCTTTACAAAAAAAAAAAAATAAAAAAAAATAAACAGTAAATAGTACGATTTTAGAAGTTTCAAATTGGTTTTGTAATAACAAATTAATAGTTAATGAAGGAAAAACAGTTTCAATGCATTTTTGAATTACAAATCAGCAATCGCATGCTCCATTGAAAATGAATAATATGCAATTAGCTGATGTTGAGGTAACAAAATTTCTAGGTCTCTCAATTCAGTCAAACCTCAAATGGAATGAACATATAACAAAATTAAACACTAAATTAAGTTCATTATGTTACGCATTCAGGATTCTGTCAAATTCTGTCAGCCTTCATGCAGCTCGTTACGTGTAGTATGCAAATGTACATTCCCGCCTGAGATGTATAAAATTCTGGGGAAACTCATCATGTAGTACTCAGACCTTTAGATTGCAAAATAAAATTATTCGAATAATGAAAAAATGCCATCCGCGTTACCCTTGCAAGCCTCTCTTCATTGGGCTTGTAATCTAACCACTGCCTTGCCTTTATATTTACGAATCTGTAATATGTGTGCAAAGTGACTTACTTAACGGTGGGAACAGATTTTCATGAAATATTTTTAAGTACTACACACGTCGTAAAAATCACATTAATCAAGTGTCAGTATCAGTATCTCACTATCAGAAATCCACATACAATATATGTACGTTACTTTACTACGCACTGCCAGATGATTGAAGTTCGTTCACAAATTGAAGTTAAAAGTAAAATCTTTTCTGCTGCATAACTGTTTCTATACAATTAGAGACTATACTTATTATCAAAAAGAAAAATAATGTCTATTTTAACAAAACAGTGATATATAATTAGTTTACATTTGTATAGTATACTTAAAAAAAAAACTTAATATGCTTGTAACAAATAATGTACTGCAGCTTCCGGGTCAATGACCCCCATCTCCATCAGTCCATTTTCCAGTTTCCCTGATTCATTGAGCAAGCGCTGAGATGGCCCCTTGTTTTGCTTCTGGACGTTAATGTAGCTACACTATGCGCACGTTTTGTTGAACTCTCCTTTTGCTTGTAATGGTAAGAGTAGAGGTAAGGGCGAGCTGCTATTTTTTTACCAATGCAGAAAAATCATACTTGCAATTCGTGTACCGATGCAATTAAGTGTTCTATACCTCAGAAACGAAAATGACTATTTTTCAAATATAGCTTATCTTGCGATTTTTAAAATTTATTTTTATTTATTTATGTTAAACATTTATTCATCTTTCAACTATTTATAGTAAAAATGAAGGTTCCGGAAGGGATTCCGGAACTCAAAAAACGTGCGCAGATAATTTTCTCCCCCCTACGTCACATACAGTTTTACTGTTTTTGACTGAATAAATCGAATCTGATCTAATCTAGTTAAATTTCCAAATTAAGTAAACGAGGAAACGTTTTCCAGCGATTTTTTTGTTCGTGTCTCTTTTAATGATGTTTCATTAATATTTTTTGTACGATAAATTCTCTTTATAGCGACATTCGGCGTGGACTAATTGAATCAAATTTAAAATGTCACTATTATTTTCATTAGAGAATTTCCTTAAATTACGTAACGCCAAAGGTGGGAGAGGGGTTTGAGGCGGGATTATAGTGCATTAAAGAAGGGAAGGGTGGGTTAGTTCAGTACTACGTAACGCTAACATCAAATTTATTTAAATTTTTCAAAATTTGCAAAAAATGGTCCTTTTTCATGCTTTTGCTAAAAAATTAAAATATTCACATTTAGAAATATTTAAATTAGGAACGAGAAAGAGTTATGATGTATAGATTGTTACAATAAATGGAAAACATTTTTTCTAAAAAAATGTCCTTAGTCTTATTGTTAGTTGCACTCAGCATTGCCAACTTTTGACTGTAATACTCGTTAATTGTGCAACGCAAATAAAATGAATACAAATTGGTTTTACTGTTATATAATTTAGTTTTACTTATCGTAAATGGTAGAGGAGTGTAGAAGCAAGCGTTACGTAATTATTTAGGGATGGTTCAACCGTGCATTGCAATTGTTTTTCACATGGGGAAGGGAGAGTGGGTATTCATAATTCTCCAAATTTGTGCTATGTAATTTGTGGACGGCGAGGCCTCTTATTATTATATCCACCTCATTAAAAAGCCCTCAGCTTACTCGTGTTTGTGATTTTGATTTCTTTTTATTTTCTGTACGCTCCTTTCGGCGCATTTCGGACCAATGTGTGCCGCGCGGCACTGCAATGCGCACGGCCGCGCCGCCCCCACGCGCCGCTTCGCGCGTCCACTCCGACGCCCCCGCACACGCGCGCGCGTCTATCCGGAAAGGCGCACCCCGGACGCGACGAGTGGCCGCGTGGAGCTCATGACATCGTGCGACCACGACGCGCCGACGCGCTCGCTCCGGCTCCGGCGGAGAGGGAATGGGGGTGGACATGGAAACGATGGAGAGGGAGAGGGGGAAACGAGCACAGGTGAATGACGGAGGATGCAAATGATTGAATCAAATGCAATTGAATCAAATTTAAAATTTCACTATTGTTTTCATTAGAGAATTTCCTTAAATTACGTAACGCCAAAGGTGGGAGAGGGCTTTGAGGCGGCATTATAGTGCATTAAAGAAGGGAAGGGTGGGTTAGTTCAGTGCTACGTAACGCTAACATCAAATTTCTTTAAATTTTTGTGAAGAGAATCGATTGGAGGATGGGTTGTCAACATTTGTTTTCTGTCTTCTTTTTTGTGTTTTTTCTTTTAAATTTAGGTCACTCTGCCTATGGTCAGCACTTTGCTACCCCTTACCTGCTTCGTTTCCAGTCTCCACGGTGTCCGATACACCTTCCTTTATCTCAGTGCTGGGGCGGGTGATGATATCCCTCCTATAAGCCGACTAATGCTTTCCTGCGGGCCCATCTAAGCTGTTATAAGACTAAAAGGATGTGTGTTTGTGATGACTGAATGGGCGAATGGTGTGACCCCGCAGCCCCCTCTAACCTTCTCGTTTCCGATGACGGAAACACCTTCCGAAAACATTTTTCGTCCGTATTGCTGAGTTGGAAAAGAGGAAATGGGTGTTGGGATATATGAGCAATTCCAGAATTAACTGCCACTTAGAGGGTCAAAAAAAAAAAAAATATTTTTTTTCAAGTGGCACACCTCTGGAAAGCTATTTCCCGTGTTCAGGAGACCCTAAAAAACTAAGAAAAAATAGGGTGCCATTGAAACAAGCAGGGTGACACCTCCAAAAGTGGAAAAATTTAAAATTATCTTTTAAAATTTAAAAAAATAATTGAAATTGAGTTTGAAGTGTTCGATTTCAGTATGATATTGTTATTTAAGCTATAAAAATTTAAAGGGATCTTCGAAAAGTTAAAAAAAAATTTGGCGCCAGGCTATTTAGGCGCCAGAAATTATAAGTGCTACGTCTAAAAAATGATTAGTGGGTAAATTTTATTTGATGTTTCTAAATGGTGCTTGAATTTATTTCCATCTTTACACCTAAATATTTTAGAGCCCAAATTCTTCAGCGTCTGTATACTTCGGCGCCCAAACAGTATCGCTATAAACTAATTTCATTTGTCAAAAAATATTGATATATTTTTTTTTAAAGTTCGAGATATTAAATTTTGATCTCAATAAAATTTGTAAATAATTATTTTAAAAAATAAATGATTATAACATACTTTTTTCAACTTTTAATTTTTAATAGTTAAACAAAATTCAACTTTGTTGTTTTTAAACTATTCAGCATATAACAATAAAAGGATTATAATATGCTCAATAAAGAACAACAATTAATTAAGAATGATTCAGGTGAAATAAAGTTTCATTCATTCGCTTCAATATCCGACTGTTTGCGACACGATGCGGCGGCTGTCTGGGCTTTATTACAACCGGTCTTTCAAAAAATTCGTGAATTAAAACCCGGGTTACAAAAAATTCACTTCCAAAGTGACGGCCCAACTACCCAGTACAAAAACAAAAAAACTTTTTTCTGTTTAACTGCTTCTGTAAAACTTCTGAATTGACTTCAAAAGAGGAAGCAGAAATTCCCTTTTCTGTGTCGGAAAGTGATTGGGTAGTTGTAATTTATGACAAAATGTGGTATCCTGGTCGAGTAGATGAAGTTTCTGGAAATACACTCACAGTATCGTTTTTATCTCGAAAAAGAAAACTGTTTTCATGGCCTGCAGTTCCAGACATACAGACATTATTCGTGTCACAAATTCTGTGTAAAATCGATCCTCCTCAACATGTGTCATCAAAAAATACCGACAAAAATCTGCTTCGCATGACGGCTGAGCAAGTCAATTATGTTAATAACGCAGCAGAAAAATGCGTAATTTATGAATGAATTTAAATTCTTGTTTATGATTGATTGTCGATTATTATTTAGAATATCATAATCCGTTAATATATACTATAGATTATAATTTTGTTACAGGCTGAATAGTCTAAAAATAAAAATGCTGAATTAAAAGTTGAAAAAAGTATGTTACATTTATTTATTTTTTAAAATAATTATTTACAAATTTTATTGAGATCAAAATTTAATATCTCGAACTTTAAAAAAAAATATATCAATATTTTTTGACAAATGAAATTAGTTTATAGCGATACTGTTTGGGCGCCGAAGTATACAGACGCTGAAGAATTTGGGCTCTAAAATATTTAGGTGTAAAGATGGAAATAAATTCAAGCACCATTTAGAAACATCAAATAAAATTTACCCACTAATCATTTTTTAGACGTAGCACTTATAATTTCTGGCGCCTAAATAGTCTGGCGCCAAAATTTTTTTAACTTTTCGAAGATCCCTTTAAATTTTTATAGCTTAAATAACAATATCATACTGAAATCGAACACTTCAAACTCAATTTCAATTATTTTTTTCAATTTTAAAAGGTAATTTTAAATTTTTCCACTTTTGGAGGTGTCACCCTGCTTGATTCAATGGCACCCTATTTTTTCTTAGTTTTTTAGGGTCTCCTGAACACGGGAAATAGCTTTCCAGAGGTGTGCCACTTGAAAAAAAAATAATTTTTTTTGACCCTCTAAGTGGCAGTTAATTCTGGAATTGCTCATATATACTGTAACACCCCCGGTGATCTCATGAGAGAACGCCCGGTAAGCGGCCCTTGTAGCTCAGTCGGTGATGGAAGGAATCGTTAAACAGATACTGGTAACATGAAAGAAACACTTTGATCACTGGTAAAAATCACTTTTATTCCTGGGCAAAATAATTTAAAATGCCCCAGGGAAGTTACACTTGTAAATAGAATAAGAAATCTGAAAATTAGGTGGATAGAAAAGGAAGATGAAAAAGTTAGTATTTAGAATAAAGCTTAAAATTAGGAAGACTTATAATTACAATGGTAAAAAATATTACAGGTCAATGTGTCATAGCGTGACACCGCATTACAGAATTTACGCAGGGATGAATACCCTAAATTATATTGCCTTGGTAAAGTTTTTTTCTGTGGGCCCTAGACGGGCGCGTTGCGGGCGAGGAAACGGCTGCCGTCCTTCAGAAGAATTCGGCGGAGGTCAATGGCCCCCCGGGCCGTCAGCTGGCGGTCGGGTCGTGGCGTCACCACAAGGGAGGCGACGCGTGGCTGCGTTGAAACGGCGTCTGGCAGTCTGGTTGAACTGGTAGTAACTCGAAGCGGGACTGGTAGACTGGTAGACTTGGAGCGGCCGGACGGTCTCAATCTCAGGAACGTAGTAATTAACTATGAGGTAGTAATTAACTAGTACCTCTGGTTCTCATTATAATAATTGTCGATCACAACTTCGGACAGTTTAGCAATCCTTCGGAGAAACATTCGCCTCTCTTTCACGACGAATTCCCACCCCAGAGAATTTTCTCTGTCTACTGCAGCCGGCACAATGCTCAAAACTTGCAGCAAAATAATAAAATCCCACATAGGCACATTCGCCCGAATAATTCCCACCCCAGATAAGTTTTTCTCCTAACTATCCTCAGCCTAGAACTCAGGCTCCTTCCGACGAATAATTATAAGTTTTTCAGAGGCACACTGGTCTCTCTCCGACGAATAGTTACGCACCCCAGAGAAGATTCTCTCCCGACTGCTCCCCGTCTAAATGATCCGGCGCCGTCTGATGCTCTGGCCCTTCAGGCTGCTCTCTCCCTTCTCATATTCTTATAAGTCGAATCGTATGAGGTTAACTTTTGCCCCCACCCAATTTTTCGTATGTTCTAGCTCCTTATGATAGGTGCGTCGCTATTGGCCAAGAGAAATGTCGCATTACGTTATTTCAACCAATCGTGACAGGAGTAGTGAATGAAGTTTCGACTCTTTGTATCACTGTGAGCGTCCAGAATTTTCCTATTCCTTCTAGAACATGCTTGCACAGGACAGGCGTTGTCCGTGAAAGAATTTATCGCTCTGTGATTCCCTGGATGTTGATTTCAAGAGCGTTCTAGAAGGTTCGCGCAGCTGGCCATGCGAACACGTGCGTCTCGCAGTGAATCTGTCGACGACTGACCCTTGTAACGATTTTCTTAATGTGCCGGGGGCGGAAACGGCTGTCCGATAAGCGGGGTTGCGCGCGTGCAACGCTGTCTGTTCATTTCCCAACTGAACTCAGGGTGGCCGAGTCTGTTTGTTTAAATTTTTAGTCCGCTGAATTTCGTTTCAAAACGTATGACGAAATCTGTATCGCTACATTAGCCTTTTCCTCCGAATAAAAAAAAATTGGAGTTCGAGAAATTAAATTTCGAAAAGCGAGAATTTTTTTTTGTTTAAGTAAAAATTAAAAAAAAATAGCGATACCAGAAATGATTACCATTACCCGTAATTCTAATAAAATCTAGTCTAGCATTGGGAATTAAGAACAAAATATTATTTCTAATTAAACCTAACAAAACTTATAAAAAAAATAAGAAATGTTCGGTGAGCTCGGGGTGGATGACGGAATTGTGTGCAGAGTTCGAAGGTTTCTAGTAGTCAGGAATTCACTCTTTGAAAGGCCGCAAATTATAAAAATTAAATTTTCCGGCTGGCAAGCCGTTCACATCTTTAAGAAGGCAGACGTTTGGATGCGGGATGGCTTCAATCGTAAATGGACCACTGAAAAGAGGGAAGAATTTATGAAACAGGCCCGCGGGCTGGTCGCTTACTCGGGGGGTCCTGACGAGCACCTTGTCTCCTACTTTGAACTGGTAAGGATTTTTAACCATGCCTTCCCTCCTCCTGGCATTCTTGGTGAGATTATCCAGAATGATCCTACACCGGTTTTCATAATTCGGAACTTGCTGTCCTGATAATCGAGCTAGCAAGGGAAAGGCATGTTCCGGTTTCCTTCCAAAATGCGCTTCATAAGGTGACATGCCGATGGAGTCATGTTCAACAGTATTGATCCACTCATTTATATTTTTGATTAGTAGGGGCCATTCTTTATGGTTCTGTGTCACGTATACACGGAACAAGCGGGAAATTTCTCTCATAATCCGCTCACTTGAATTGGATTGTGGATGCCTGATGGACGAAAAAATGGCAGAGACCCCTTCATTCTCCAGTGTCTGTTTCCAGAGTGCCCCAGTGAATTGAGAGGCATGATCACTGAGAATTTTCTTATACTTCCCGGCAGTTCGAAAAAATTCCCTGGTAAGGCGATTTAAACAATTTTGCGCAGGGGGCCTAGTGATCGGATAAATTTGTGTGAATTTAGAAAAGGAATCACTTATGACCAAAACGTGCTTGTAGCCATACCTCGCCGTAGGTAACGGTCCGTATAAATCGAGGCAGGCGAGTTCATTTGGGGCTGAAGGAATTATGTGATGCATGGGTCCTTCGTAATGCCTGTTGGGGAATTTTGTTAGCTGACATGTCACACACTTAGAAACTGTAGCTCTGACATGCCTAGCCATTCCTTTCCAATACGCAAATGTCATTAAAATTTTGAGAATTTTGTTCCCGCCAAAATGCCCGTGCTTTTGGTGCACGTGAATGATCAGTTTGTCTGTGATATCGTTCGGGATCCAGATCCGATATTCACAGGGTTGCTCCTTTGTCCGAAACATCACGAGGTTACTCGAAAGTTGCACTAACCCGGGATTCTGATTCAATTTTTCGAAGAGTGGATCAGACTGATCTAACGAATTTTGAATAAATAATTTAGCTTTGCCAATGATGGCATCCTGCTCCTGTAATTTCTGGAGGTTTCCGGGCCGCATTTCCGGAATAGGGGTCACATTTAGGTTAATCACATTCATGTGATACACTGTATCATTTTGAATCATGTGATTAGAAGTGTAGGGCAGCCTGCTAAGAAAGTCTGCGATAGGGTTATTGATTCCTGGAATATGCCTGATGTCAAAGTTAAACTGCTGCAGCCAAAGCACCCACCGTAGTAACCTGGCGTTAGTGCAGTGGCAGCGTTTCAAGAAAATCAGGGCTTTGTGGTCCGTTACAATGTAAAATTTTCTTCCAGCCAAATATCCCAGCATCTTTTGGAGGGCCCAAATTATGGAAAGTGCCTCCTTTTCGGTAACAGAAAATTTAAGTTCATTAGACCTGAGCACACGACTAGCGACCGCGACAATTTTGAATTCGGTGTCAAATTCACCCATTTGCGTGAGCACACACCCGATCCCAACATTAGAACTATCAGTTTGGAGGTAAAATGGTTTCGAAAAATCCGGGTGGTTCACCATAATCGCATTACGAAATGCCGCTTTAATTTTGTTAAACGCCTGTTCGTATTCGTCAGTCCAGTGCCACTTAGTCCCTTTCCTTAATAAATTTATTAACGGTGCGGTGAGAATCGCATAACCTGGAATAAATCTCGACTGATACACGCACATACCTAAAAATCCCTTCAATTGTTTAGCATTTCGTGGTCGTGATATTTGATCAATAGCCTTAACCTTTTCTGGATCAATTTTTACGCCATCCGTGTTGACACGGTATCCTAAAAAGGAAATTTCCGAAGTACAAAACTGCGATTTGTTCAAATTTAATTTCATATCATTTTCGGACAGGCATTCCAGTAATTGTTCCAGGTGACAAAGGTGTTCCTGGAAGTTTTGTGAGGAAATCACGATGTCGTCGATGTACGGCGTGACGAACTGCTTAATTTTGTCTCCTAATTTTTCGTCGAGGCAACGGATAAATGCCGCTCCACTATTCCTCAGACCAAAAGGCATTCTTTTCCAAATGTAAGTCAGGCCGTTATACAGAAATCCCGTGAATTTTCTGTCATCTGGGTGAATCGCGATCTGCCAGTAGGAACTAGAAAAATCTAAGGCCGAAAAAATCTTAGTTTTGTTAAATTTCCACAAAATTTCGTCGATGTTTTGGGGTGCCTCATTTTCTGGGATCGTGACTTCATTAATTCGTCGGGCATCTAAACAAATCCTCACTTTGCCGTCCTTTTTCTTAACTACCACAATCGGGTTTAAATAAGCCGTCACAGCTCTTTCGATAATGCCCTCCTCAATCATATTCTTGATTGTTTCATCGACTTCCCCCCTCATAGACTGCGGAATGGGATAATTCTTTACTTTAAAAGGTGAGTCGTCGGTGACACGAATCCGAAAGTTAAAGTCTTTAATAGGATGCGTAGGACGATCAAAAACATTTCTAAATTTAAACAGCACTTCATTCAGTTGATGGCGCTCGTAGTCGGTTAATAATTCATTTCTTAGTGAGTAACCATTAATAATCTCACGCACATCATCTCCCAATTCCCAGGACCCGCATGAAATGCCAATGTCTATCTTGTCCTCGTCATCCCTAATATTAATTTCCCTGCCCTCACCGAAACTCACAATATTTCTAGAAAAATCCACTATCCCGTTATTTTCCCTTAAAAAATCTACCCCAAGAACTACATCGTAGCTTAAGTCTTCAATAACTAAGCACGGCACATCGAATGAAACTCCCTCAAAGGTGATTGATATTAGGGCTTGCATAGAAATGGGCTTGCTTTTCTTTTTTCCAATCCCTACGACGTAACATCTACCCGTCGGCAAAGTCGGTACTGGAATCTGTCCACTAAGCAATTTTGAAAACAATTTCTTAGAAATCGCGCTAACCTCGCTACCGGTATCAACTAAAGCGTACACATTGAAATTTCCTATAAGGAACTCGACTACTGGACATTTTCGTGCACGTTCTATGACAGGCGCGTTCGCGTCGTCGTTCAGGTCATAAAATGCATAATTGATGGATACTACATTAATGAATGGTACCTCTGACACAATTCGTTCGGAACCCCGATACCCTGAAGGTCCGAACGGTTTTAGTTTAACGGCCCCGACCTGGCGGAGTCGCGTTGGCCGTTTCCGTCATTTGCGCTCCCGTTCCGATTCTCATTTACACGCGGAGGCGGGCGCCGTTCGTTAGCATCATTCCCACGATTTCGGTCATCCCGACGCCATGGTTGCCGGTTCTGGCCATTTCCTTGATTTCGGTCATAATTTTCCTCGTAATGAATTACCCGTGTCCTGTCAAATTGAGCGAGCAGCTCTTGGAAGCGGTCGAGATCTTCACATCCTACACTGCTAATTAAATTTTGCACATAAGTAGGAAAGTGCGCAGTTAGGAGCCAAATAATTTTCTTTTCATTAATAGAGGGGTCACATAATTTAACTGCGGAAATTTTTTCCATGGCGTAATCGAGGTAAGACTGATTGGATCTTTTATCCCACCTTGTTTCTAAAATTTTTCTCTCTGCCTCGTATCGCCGTTGTTCGTTCCAAAAACGCGCAAGAAATTTAGTACGGAATTCCTCGTACGTTTGCGGAAATGGTGAAAGTGCAGTAAGCCAATGTGCTGCATTTCCGCGTAATAGTTCCTGCATAAATTTGGGTTTCAAGTCAGGCGGTACCGCCTTCGTTAAATCCATGTAATTTTCTGCTCGGTCGAGGAAAACCTTTGGATTTTCATCCGGTTTACCCCAGAAGCACAGATTCTGCGGAGGAGCCCACGAGAATCTAAGACTTGACCCGCCTAGTGAATTTACCATCGGATTATTTCCCTTTTCCTTCTCTATTCCCTCTTTCACTAATCGTTTTAAATTTTGGTCAATTTCCCTCTTTAGTTTTTCTTCCCTCTCCCTGATATTTTCCCCGTCAAAAGTGCCTAATTTTTCAAATTTATCATGAATTTGGCTGACTTCCGTGTCAAGTTTAGATTTGATTCTAGTAATTTTACCATTTATTTCCGTTCTAACCTCGACAATCTTTCCCGTAACTGCTTCGCAGCATGCTTCTACCTTGCTATCACATGCCTGGAGCTTCTGGCTAATTTCTGCCTGAATATTCCCTAGACGCGATTTTACTTCGGCCCTCGAACCTTCTAGTTCTTTACCCAGATTTACTACACTATTTTCAATTTCCCCGCATCTACCCTCGAGCTGGTTCTGCAATGTCCCAATCTCGCAATTAAATTTTGCCTCCAATCTTTCGAATTTTGCGGCATGGTCAGCTAAGCAGCTGTCCAGCCGGTCAAATCTTTGCGAATGTTTCGAGAGGATTTCAATACTTTCAGAATGTTTTTCCGACATTTGTTTCGTGAAGGATTCCTGACTTTCCGACATTTGTTTTGTGAATGTTTCCGTGAGAGTTTCCTTAACCTCTGCAATCTGTTCCTTATTTTCTGACATTAATTTCATGAGTCTGTCGTTACTTTCAGAGTGTTTTTTGTCACTTTCTGATTGTTTTTTGTCACTTTCTGAAATTTTTACCTTAACCTCTGAAATCTGTTCCGAGAGGGATTCCTAGAGTTTTTTGTTACTTTCCGAAATCTGTTTCATGAGAATCTGGATGAGATCGGGAGTGGTCTCGGGCGGTGATTGTTCCCCTGAACTCCCATCTCCTGCCACATCAATACCCGATTCGTCCAGCATTTTGGATATTTCGCGTGTGTCGCGCACTCGGTAGTCACAACACACGAAGCACTACACAACAACACTCACAAACAAAATACAATAATAAAGCAAATCGTTACCAGTCTACAAATTGTTTCTTTCGTAACAATATCCTTCCATCCATTTATAACAAAAATTTAGTCAAATTTAATTTTAAAATTTGGGCGTGGAAAACCTCAATTATTAGGCCGTCGAGCACCACGGTGGGAAACGCCAATTGTAACACCCCCGGTGATCTCATGAGAGAACGCCCGGTAAGCGGCCCTTGTAGCTCAGTCGGTGATGGAAGGAATCGTTAAACAGATACTGGTAACATGAAAGAAACACTTTGATCACTGGTAAAAATCACTTTTATTCCTGGGCAAAATAATTTAAAATGCCCCAGGGAAGTTACACTTGTAAATAGAATAAGAAATCTGAAAATTAGGTGGATAGAAAAGGAAGATGAAAAAGTTAGTATTTAGAATAAAGCTTAAAATTAGGAAGACTTATAATTACAATGGTAAAAAATATTACAGGTCAATGTGTCATAGCGTGACACCGCATTACAGAATTTACGCAGGGATGAATACCCTGAATTATATTGCCTTGGTAAAGTTTTTTTCTGTGGGCCCTAGACGGGCGCGTTGCGGGCGAGGAAACGGCTGCCGTCCTTCAGAAGAATTCGGCGGAGGTCAATGGCCCCCCGGGCCGTCAGCTGGCGGTCGGGTCGTGGCGTCACCACAAGGGAGGCGACGCGTGGCTGCGTTGAAACGGCGTCTGGCAGTCTGGTTGAACTGGTAGTAACTCGAAGCGGGACTGGTAGACTGGTAGACTTGGAGCGGCCGGACGGTCTCAATCTCAGGAACGTAGTAATTAACTATGAGGTAGTAATTAACTAGTACCTCTGGTTCTCATTATAATAATTGTCGATCACAACTTCGGACAGTTTAGCAATCCTTCGGAGAAACATTCGCCTCTCTTTCACGACGAATTCCCACCCCAGAGAATTTTCTCTGTCTACTGCAGCCAGCACAATGCTCAAAACTCGCAGCAAAATAATAAAATCCCACATAGGCACATTCGCCCGAATAATTCCCACCCCAGATAAGTTTTTCTCCTAACTATCCTCAGCCTAGAACTCAGGCTCCTTCCGACGAATAATTATAAGTTTTTCAGAGGCACACTGGTCTCTCTCCGACGAATAGTTACGCACCCCAGAGAAGATTCTCTCCCGACTGCTCCCCGTCTAAATGATCTGGCGCCGTCTGATGCTCTGGCCCTTCTGGCTGCTCTCTCCCTTCTCATATTCTTATAAGTCGAATCGTATGAGGTTAACTTTTGCCCCCACCCAATTTTTCGTATGTTCTAGCTCCTTATGATAGGTGTGTCGCTATTGGCCAAAAGAAATGTCGCATTACGTTATTTCAACCAATCGTGACAGGAGTAGTGAATGAAGTTTCGACTCTTTGTATCACTGTGAGCGTCCAGAATTTTCCTATTCCTTCTAGAACATGCTTGCACAGGACAGGCGTTGTCCGTGAAAGAATTTATCGCTCTGGGATTCCCTGGATGTTGATTTCAAGAGCGTTCTAGAAGGTTCGCGCAGCTGGCCATGCGAACACGTGCGTCTCGCAGTGAATCTGTCGACGACTGACCCTTGTAACGACTTTCTTAATGTGCCGGGGGCGGAAACGGCTGTCCGATAAGCGGGGTTGCGCGCGTGCAACGCTGTCTGTTCATTTCCCAACTGAACTCAGGGTGGCCGAGTCTGTTTGTTTAAATTTTTAGTCCGCTGAATTTCGTTTCAAAACGTATGACGAAATCTGTATCGCTACAATACACACACACACACACACACACACATATATATATATATATATATATATATATATATTGAAACCCAGAATATGTGTTTCATTACACTAATTAAATCATTAGTGTAAGAATTCAATAGCTATTCTGGACTGCGCGGTGCGAGCGCCGGGCGCTGCGAGCAGCGGGCAGCCGGCAACGGTCGCCGCCGCCACCGGTGCCCGCCGGGAGGCGAGCGTGAGAACGGCGGGTACAAGCGTGGCAGCGCGCACGTGCAAAAAGTTCGTGAGTTGGATTGAGGCGGCCGCCGCCGAAGGATGTGCCGACGTGCGGCCGGCGAAGGTGAGACGTTAGCAGAGCGGCGACCAGTGCGGACGTGTAGCGAGGGCTCTCCGCTAGTGAATGGACGCACGTAATACGCGACATAGGTATGTGATTAGGAATCGCAAAGTAATGAACATGTAAACAGAACATTAGAAGTATCAGTATAGTAAAAGATTAGTGTTGGTAAAATAATTGACGTCGCTCTGATTAGTTGGTGCGGAGGGAACATTCTTGAAAGCGTGCGGTACAGAACTGTGACCAGTATACGGAGTAGGCGGGGGTCGTGTAATTAAACCCACTAATGGACAGTGATTCGAGGAAGGTGCGCAGCCGAGGTATCAAGATCCTGTTCGGGGAAGAATTGTTGGAGCATCAGCCGTGGATGATCACCACGCCATCTGCTGCCGACGGCCCGCAGCAGTAGCAGAGGTCGACAACCCTGTCGGCACGAGCGGCTCGACGAACCTCATAGGTATTCAAACGGGGCCCCGAAGGTATGAAAGTTGTATTTTGCTCTTAATCTTGGTACCAAGGCGGAGTATAAAAACGGTGTCTGATTATGTAAATAGTAACTTTGATTTAAAATAAATCTTGTCATAATTGTATTTCTATGTATGAATAACTTCCCCAACGTTGCACCGACTTATCCTAGGACCCATTCACGTAAAAGATACCCTCTCTTAGTGTTATATTGCAGTGAAGATACCCGGCACCACCAGGTACGTCACAGCTGGCGCCCGAACATGTGGATAACGTATAATTAAGAAATGTGGTCCTAGGGAAATTGGTGAAATGTTGGAAAACAATGTGCATGTAATTGTTGTATAGTAATGCAGGGTACAGATGAGAAGCAGGCAGTACAAAGTGTATTATTATAGAGTACAAAAAAAAAAAAAAATAACAATACATGTGTTAGCAAAAACATGCACAAGTCAAGTAAGCATAATGGAATGTTGATAATTACAAAAATGTTGTTGCGTTATTAATTGCGGGCTGACATAGGCAATTATTTGTGTGCATCCAATATATAGTTAATATTGTAGTTACTGAGGTTATGAAGGCTATACATGTACACGTTACAAATAACATAATGTAATAGAATTCCAAATTTTGTAAGACATATTAATAATATTTGAACTGCTTGGCAATTTTTTATAACATGGAAATCAAAGAAATGGGGAAGTAGTAATAATTCTTATGAGAATATAAAGGTGGTTAATAGTGTTGTACAAATTATGCACAAAATTGTTTTTTTTTGCTGGGAACATTCACGCAGTAGTGCATTATTTATTGGTGATGGTAAAGTGTGGGGAATTTATTAGAAAAGATACCAGGTTGGGAAATATATACCAGCAGTGTGAATGTTTGTTGTGAATATCTATATGATATTATTGAGGAAAATTCAGGGAGGAGATATGACATGCAAATGTGAATGATGATTATGTACATAATATAGCAATAAGTGTGTTGAAAAGTAATTTCAATTAATAAGGGATGTACTATAATCTGAAAACATTTATGTAATAGTGTTAATGAGTTTATTGGCGGTGTATATGTGTAAATGGTAATAATATATGTATTGTAAGGAGTATGTTTATGCATTGGTAGGTGAGTGGAGATTTATATGGCTACTGACCTAGTGTTATTGTGTTTTTGGTGGTGAATGAGGGTTGTTCGTCATTAATTAGCAATTGAAATAGGAGTGAATTAAACCATTCACGAAGAATATACAGTATTGTGGCGGGTATAGTTAATTCATAGGATAACTGTGGTATCGTTAGTAGGTGAGGCAAGAGGAAAATTTGTGCGGTATTTTAGTGTAGTGAGAATCGATCGGACAGCTCAAAGCAACAGAATGGAGGCGCAAAATATAGCGTTGGACCAGGAAGAGAAGGCGGATGAAGTAGGGGAGATAGATGTAGGAATTGATAATAGCATACCATCGGAAAGCAGGGATAGTGGCATTGGAAGTCGGTTAGACGATACGTCAGGAGATAGCTTCAATAAAGATGTACAAGTTACGTCAACACCGATGATTCAGGCAGCAGGAAATTCAAATCGGGGGGGGGGAGAAGATACTAATTCAGGTATGATGCAGGTGATGATGAAGATGCTCGAACAACTGAATGGGAAAATGGAGGAAACGGACAGGAAAGCAGAAGAACGGAATAGGAGGTTAGCTAATGAATTAAATGAGAAGGTTGAAGAACTGAATGGGAAATTAGATGAACAGAATGGGAAGATATTGGAAGGACAGAATGAACAGATTAGGAAGTCAGCTGAGGAGCAGAAAATATTCACAGAGGAGCAGAACAGGAGGTTAGCTGAAGAACTGAATAGGAAAGTAGAGGAACAGATTGGGAAGCTGGCAGAAGACCTGAATAGGAAAGTAGATACAATAGGGGGGCAAATAGGACGCGCTGAAGAACAAATTGTGTTAACGAAGAATGAGATGGCCAAAATCGCGGAGCGGGTAGAAAGTCATGAGCAATGGACTGCCGAAGAATTAGGGAAACAGAAAAAGGAGTTAGAATCCCAAGTAATTAGTTTGGGGGGAGAATTAGAGAATAAGTTATGCCAGCAATTAGATGCTAAAACCGCTAAGCAGGACGAGAAAATTGAAAGGATGCAGTTAGTAGTCAAGGAAGAAATGCAGGAGAATAAGCGGGAATGCGAAGAGAAGGTTGTGTTACTACGAACAGAGATTGAACAAATAAAAGAATGCAAGGCATCCCCAATTGCAGCAAGTGGGACGGTACCATTTACCCCTCCAAGATCACTAAAATTTTCAGGAGACGGGAAAGAAAATCCATGTATATTTATGAAGGCAGCAGAACGACATCTAGATGTTATCAATACTTCGGAAAGGTGTAAAATACAATTATTATATTTAATGTTAGAAGGCAACGCAAGGATATGGGCCGATACATTTGATAAGTTTCCCGAATCAGTAAAGGCATTTAAAGATCGATTCCTTGAGCGGTATTGGAATGAGGAAATTCAAATTAATTTTAAAATCAGCTTAATGAATAATCATTACAACCAATCCATGGGAAGTTTGCGGGAATACGCAACAAGGCGCATCATGGAATACAAAACGCTATCACCACCGATGAGCGATCAGGAAATAATATGTGTACTGACAAGACAATTCCCAGTTACAGTGCAGAATCTTTTACGTAGTGTGCAGCATACCGACCTGGAAAGATTCCAGAATGTGTTAGGAGGGTACGACTTGACATTCGCAGGCGTACCAAAGAACAGAAATGAAGGAAATGTTAATATGGTTAGATCGGAACGTAACCAGGGGCAAGGGAGTGACAGGAGCAATGATTACCAGAGAAATCAACGTGGGAGAGGGGGAGACGGATGGAGACCAGAGCCGGGGAACCAGAGACCGGACTGGAACGGATCTAATTCAAACCGTACGGAGACGCGAGGCGGGGGCGGGAATGTAGCCGACCGATCAGTACAGCCTAGCACAAGTAGTGATCAAGGACACTATTTAAACTAATAGAGTCCGTGGTGATAGGTGGCCCCATTGCGGACGCGGAAATCGATGAAGTAAATGCGGTCTCCATAAACGCTATGCAGACGGTAACTCACGATACCCAACCGTGGCGGAGATGTAAGAACTCAGCGGTCAGAATCAGGAAATGTCCCACGATAATGATAGAATGTGAAGGTATAATTAAAGAAGCTTTAGTAGACACAGGGTGCACGACTACAGTAGTATCAGAGGAAATGTATGAGGAGTTAAAAGCAACAGGAAAAGAGATAATGTGTTTGCCTATGAATAGGGCGTATGTGATTGGAGCCACTCAGAAGAAGTCAAGCCCCATCACAAAACAAATCATGTTTCAAGCCAGGATTGGCAACCAAGTATATGAGATGGTGGCCCTGGTAGTCAAAAAATTATTGTATTCGGTAATCATAGGGACGGATTTTCTGGTCGATCACAGAGCAAATATAGATCTAGAACGGCAGGTGGTAGAACTGGGGAGCCAGGCGGTAGGATTTGACCTGGGGATGGACGAAGAATACGAAGCGTGTACGGGCGTAATGGCAGAAGATTCATTAGAAGAACAGCTGAGGCAGCAAACGGAGAAGCAGATTGAGAAATTTGCGGAAGAACAGAGCAAAGAATTAGGTAAACAGAAAAGATCCGAGGAGGAACAGAATAGGAAGGCGGAGGAACGGAATAGAAAACTAATAAAAGAACAGAACGGGAAGGTGGTTGAAAAACAGATTAAGAAGCCGGCAGAAGAAATGGGAAGAATCACAGAAGAACGGAATAGGAAGCTCACCGAAATATGCGAAAAACCGTATGGGAAAGCGGAGGAACTGGATAGGAAAGATGAGGTGCTAAAATTTCAATCATGCCATCAAACAGATGCTAGGGTAGCGGTAACAGACAGAAACGAGGGGATGACGAACCAAATCCATAAAGAAGTCAAGACAGCGGAGGGCAAAACGGTGGAGGTCCAAATCGAGGCCGAGGAGGATGTTTATAAAGTGAAAGTGAAAACGGAAGAATTGAAGTTAATAATGGAAGAAGAAATGGAAATGAAAATAGAAGAAATGGAGCGTATAGTAGAAGAAGAAATCGTGGAAAATATACAAGGGTGCGAAGAGAAAAGAGTACAAGAAGAGTTTAAACAGGAAGAAGACGGGAAAACGTCGCCAAGTGTCAAGTATGGGGTGACACCAATTATGCCTCCAAAGTCGATGAAATCTCCGGGAGATGGGACGGAAAACCCTAAGGTAGTTCTGCGAGCAGAAGAACGGCACCTGGCATCAAACAACATATTGGAAGGATACAAGATCCAGTTATTACACCCAATGTTAGAAGAGAACGCCAGGACATGGGCAGAGAATTTTGGTATATTTCCGAAATTTTTGAAGGAAGTTGAAAACAAGATTTCTGTACGAAAGCGGAATGAAGAAACCCAAATAAACATCAAGAGCGACCAGAGGAATAGCCATCACAACTACATCACGGGAAGTCGTAGTGAATACAGAACGAAGAGCGTTATGGAGCCAAAAACATTATTTGCTCCTATAAAATATCAAGGAATTATTTTCATGTCAACGCGACAGTATCCTGTCACCGTGCAAAGCCTACTGAGCAGAGCAGATCATACCGATTTAGGAAAGGGTTTGAAGATATTGGAGGGGTACAACTTTATGTCTGCAGACGCCCCAACGAATGGGAGTGAAGGAGATGTAGGCAGGTCAAGAATGGAGCGAAGTCAGGGGCGAGGGAAGAGTGATGGTATGGTCAACCATTGGTACAAACCTAGAAGAGGTCGTAGCTGGAAATGGGATGATACCTATCAAGATGTGTTCAACACGCTGGAAGCTATGTCTTACAACTGTGAGTCAGGAAATTACGGTCAGCAAAATGGGGATGAACTGTCGCACAAGAGACAAGACATAGTAGGACATTACAAGCTTCAAATCGGAAACCTGGTTCAACATGTATGGAAAATAGTGAAGTGTAAATAGTGTAATATTAGTGTTAATACAAGTAATCACATGTTAATTCGATTCTAAGTTATAAGGGTATATAGGGCGTCGAGGAATATGCAAAAGAGTGCAACCATCGGCAGTGACGATGTTACTGGTGTGAATTTTTCCAGAAGCGGGAAAAATTCAAAAAAAGAAAGGGGGGGGTGATGAAACCCAGAATATGTGTTTCATTACACTAATTAAATCATTAGTGTAAGAATTCAATAGCTATTCTGGACTGCGCGGTGCGAGCGCCGGGCGCTGCGAGCAGCGGGCAGCCGGCAACGGTCGCCGCCGCCACCGGTGCCCGCCGGGAGGCGAGCGTGAGAACGGCGGGTACAAGCGTGGCAGCGCGCACGTGCAAAAAGTTCGTGAGTTGGATTGAGGCGGCCGCCGCCGAAGGATGTGCCGACGTGCGGCCGGCGAAGGTGAGACGTTAGCAGAGCGGCGACCAGTGCGGACGTGTAGCGAGGGCTCTCCGCTAGTGAATGGACGCACGTAATACGCGACATAGGTATGTGATTAGGAATCGCAAAGTAATGAACATGTAAACAGAACATTAGAAGTATCAGTATAGTAAAAGATTAGTGTTGGTAAAATAATTGACGTCGCTCTGATTAGTTGGTGCGGAGGGAACATTCTTGAAAGCGTGCGGTACAGAACTGTGACCAGTATACGGAGTAGGCGGGGGTCGTGTAATTAAACCCACTAATGGACAGTGATTCGAGGAAGGTGCGCAGCCGAGGTATCAAGATCCTGTTCGGGGAAGAATTGTTGGAGCATCAGCCGTGGATGATCACCACGCCATCTGCTGCCGACGGCCCGCAGCAGTAGCAGAGGTCGACAACCCTGTCGGCACGAGCGGCTCGACGAACCTCATAGGTATTCAAACGGGGCCCCGAAGGTATGAAAGTTGTATTTTGCTCTTAATCTTGGTACCAAGGCGGAGTATAAAAACGGTGTCTGATTATGTAAATAGTAACTTTGATTTAAAATAAATCTTGTCATAATTGTATTTCTATGTATGAATAACTTCCCCAACGTTGCACCGACTTATCCTAGGACCCATTCACGTAAAAGATACCCTCTCTTAGTGTTATATTGCAGTGAAGATACCCGGCACCACCAGGTACGTCACAATATATATATATATATATATATATATATATACACATTTGGGTTTGTGAGAATTCCCGTGCGTAAATTACGAACAATTATGTAACGCGCGCATGGCTGCTGCCGCCGCCTGTGCCTTGAAGTCGCTACACTAGAATTTGGGAGTTTAGGGAAGGGTGTTGTGGTGTGGTAATGACGGGTACAGAAATGACGCGTGTTTGGATGGTGTCGAGAATGGGAGTCACCACACGTTCAGACAGACCACTCATTCAAGTTTTTATTTTGACAGTTCTGTCGACCAGTAAGTGGTGTTAATGCGAAGTCAGCTGTCAGCGCCGTTTCTGTTATCAACATGTGCACCAATCAATCAATATATGCATCATATTGCTAATGAAAGCTAAACAGAATAATGTGGACAGAACATTGAGTTGAGTGGAAATATTTTATACAGTGAAAATGACTTCATTTAAACACGAATATTCTATCTGAGGGTCTGTTACGTTTTATTCATTTATTTACCTGCAGGAAAGGCCCACCGAGGTGGATGACGAATTGGTGACCTTAGTCTTCCTTTGGCTTTCATTGATCGTGATGTTTTGGTGTAGGTCAGATAATAGAAAATTATTCTGCTAACGGATACTAACATAAATGAAATATGCGACATTTTAGTGGCCTTCGAGTTTAGAATCTATCTTGTAGGACATTAAATAATACAAAAATCATCACTCGCATATGCGCGTATTTTTGTAGCCGCATTGAAAAGCATTTATTTACATATTTATTCAATCACATTTGTACGGCATGACGTGACGAGGTGTGGAGTAATCGTGGCTTGGAATGGGATTGAGTGGTCGTAGTGTAATGACGGGAGTAACAAGTGTCTGTTGCAGAGTGCTTACGATACGGTATGGTGTTGTGTAATGCGGTGTAGGGTTTCGTCTCATTGAGTGATACGTGGCAATCTGGGGTGATATTTGGCTTTAATTTACTTTCGCTGGTAAATATTTTCATAGAAAAGCGTAATAATACAAATTGATTGATAAAATAGCAAACGTTTAACATTTGACGCGTAACATAGACCTGGCTTTCAGTCTCCACTGTAAACGATGATATGTACGTAGTTCATTTGTCATTGAAATATTCGGAATGCCATTGTATTTGCTTAATTTTGCAGCGATATACCGTTTTAATGAGCATCGATAGCTCTTCGTAGGTGGACTGCTAATGATAGGCGGTTTCTTTGACTACTTCAAGGTGATGCCAGCTTAAAGCAACAGCCCACGGATCATGCGAAATCTTTTTCTTCCGAACTATCACCTCCAATTCGGACTGAGTTACCGCGAGGCGGAGTACGTCTCTTACCAATCCCTAATAGCCCGCGTTCGCCGAAGAGGGAGATGCGAACATCCGAAATGGTTAAAGTAGGGCTGTTAATATATTTTTTTTTAAAACAACGATGTATCACCAACACTGGAATCGTCAAGTGTAAATGTGTATCACATCCTATTGACTTAAAAATTCTCTGGCAAAGCGTCGGTTATCTGGCAGGCTGAAACTCTAATTTGAGACAAGTGTTTGTAAAAAAAACCTATAATAATAATACTAATAATATTAAAACAATTGTTGTAAGGAGTGACTGTTCTCTGGGCTCGCTGAGGGGCAGCGCGTCAAAAGACAGGCAGGCGCGAGTACGCTCGGACGAGGAAACAAAGCGCGTAATTAATGTGAAGGCCGAGGCAAGGCGTGGGGGGTGGGGAAGGGCGGGGCAGGACGGGGCGAGACGTGCGACGCGTGGCGTGCGGGTGTTCCGCGCGTACGTCAGATAGCGCTGCTCGTCACGGGGCGCCGCCGCCCCTGATTCCGCACTTGGCGCCTGGGCGTGTGTGGTCTGTCGCGCTCGACGCCCGTGTCGCCAAACACAAGTCCCCACTGGGGGACGTCACGGAAGGAAACGCGCTGAAGGTGAGGCGTAACAAATTGAGTATTACTCTGTATAGCCATTCCAAACCAATGTAGGTGAATGCGAGTTTTGCGTCTGCCCTGGTTTTGTCTTTGGATAGGGATTTTCTATTTGTATTTTGTATTGCGTTCTTAGATTTCTCAGAAAAAAAGGAAAGATATTCTTTGAGTTGGCTAGAAAATTACTGAGAACTTGTTTTGAAAGTAATAATTAAATTTCTTTCTCTTGAAATTTACTGAAATTCAATACATTCAAATGAAATTCACTCAAGTTCAATGAATAAAGTATGCATATCAAAACATATTTACGAGTTTAATATTAACTTGAAGTAGGAAAATCAATTCACGGGTTCCTAGACATTAAATACTTGGCTGTCCGGGAGACGTCGCGTCCTTGGCATAGTTGCCAAGGTTTCAGTTGTCATAATGTGGCCTTCCTCAGAGCGAAGCGCTTCCAGTATAACGTTAGACATGTTGCCAATTACTCTTAGGACGCGCTGTCTTCCGGACTGCGAAGAATCTAATGAATCTGGTCGCAGAAGCCTATGAAATTTACCCTGGACATTGCCGGTTCCACCAAAAGTCAATACGTCCATTTGTTTCAATTTTCGCTGTGAAAACCAATGTTAGTCAGTTTTCATTGTTTAGTTCGTTTTAGTTCGTGCATCTTCAATGGTTTTCCCATAGCGTTGTATTGGACAATGGCTTATTATTAAAAACACAACTGTGGAGTTGTAATAGTAAACGTATTGTATGAGCGGAATTTTGAATGTACATGTAATTGTGTTATCAGGTAGTTTGGTTTATCTTCGAGTTCTCCTAAAATTTAATGAAAATTACTGGCGTTCCAATCTCATGGACAGAAGCTATTATGACCTATTGTACACCTAATACAGACTGTATTGCCGATGGCGGAGAGTACTTCATGGATGCGCACCTGACTACATCTGGCACGCTTAACACAGTCGTGCTTGACGCCGCTGCGAATGCGCGTGCGTGATTCTCAGGCCTACCGCGGCGTGACGAATGGCGAACACTAACGGGGTAGATGTGAGCCTCTGTGCACTTGAGATTACCAGCACAGAATATCATCATCATCGCTACGCGCTCATCCTTATCACTTCTTCTGAACTTCTACACTTACGTTTCATGTGTCGGGTGCATCGAATATTTTTCTTCTTTAGAAATATCCGCCCCAATACATTTGATTGCATTGTGTCATTCCCATGCCCAAAATATATTTCTTCCATAAAAATTAGAGTCATATAAATATTGATCTTACTTCGGTTTAGAAAATCTCTTTTAAACACGTGTTTGTAGTTTTTGACTTAATTTTGAATCCTTAAAAGCTGTAATTTGAAAAGAAACATCCTATAACTCGAAGTAATCCATATGCCACAGCAACGTCTATGAGAGCTTATTTAATTAGCTTCTACCATTACACACTGAGATAAAGACGATTTCTGTTTTACAAATATCATTAATCGAAGGTCTTTCAAAGCATTCAATACCGCGTTGCTGATTCTTGATCTTTGTATTTTCCCTCAATGCGATCGCATTCCGAAGGATGCAGTAATAGCAGGCAAAGATAGTGAATGTCCCGCCGTGCAGTTCAAAACGTCGCCCAATGTACAGGATCACCGCCAATTACCGCGATAAAACATTCACTACACTAACGGGACTAATGACCATCGCATGCCGGGAAACATCCATTAATAAATCCGGAATTCCTGGTTGGGTGATGCAGGGGTATTGTGCTTGTAGTAAGTGCGTGTTACATGTAGGCTGTGAATTACAATCCCTCGTTAGGAATGAATGTTGTCATATGTTTTGGCATCGCCCCTGAACCCTAATCCATTCCTTAATTCCTTTCCTTCCCAGGTGTCTTGTACACGTAAGAGTGCGCGACGTAAGGGTATAATAGTCTCGGCGTGAACGCTATCTTCGTGCGACCTGCCTCCCTTCTTGTAAACCGGACTAAACTGCTGGTATCACGAGCGTCTCCTAGTGCTCATTCGTGTAGAAACTGCAAGACTGAAATGGGCGCGCGAGCCACGTCGTTGTGTTGGATGGAGGGAGAAATTTACAAGAAAGGATGCATTGAGAATAACTTCTCTGAGTCGGGAAAGGACTCCGAAAGGGGCCGTAGATGTAGACCAGATAATATAAAACATTGCCGCTATGTAATCTAGGCCCGTACTGCTTTGACTTCGTAGTAATTGAGCGTCACCGACGTTTACATTTTTTCAAAAATATTTTCATATGTTGAAAGTTGCTACTACACAAGTTTGAAATAAAAGGAAACTTTCAAAATAATTATCAATTTTTTTGATCCTCGAGCATAGTACGTCAAAAATGATGTACTAAGAATTACAATTTGTTAATAAATACACAAAATGTGTGATGGAAATTGTTATTGTTGGATGTTCTTTAGGGCTACAGCCAGTACCTGCTCCCGAATACCGTGCCGGAAATCCTTATCCAAACGCTCCCAGAACAGTTCTGAAGAGTACATTCTTTCATTGCATTATCGGGGGCGACTTATTAAGGAAAATTTGTGTTACACATGGAAGTTTCTTTTTTTGTTACATACCATTCGTATAGATTTATATTATAATATAATTTTGTCGTTGAAATTACCCTATAAAAATAGATTATTGAATTAAATTTGCCTTATTTTACGTGGCGAGACTCGGGCCATCAGGCCCGCTCTTCCGTCTGACCACGCAAATTTCGCTACGCTCCTTTCATCAACTAGCAGAGAAAGGAGGTATTTCGTGGGCGAGAAACAGGCGATTTGAATTTAGCTCAGAGGCGTCATGTAGGCTTGAGGATCTTTTAGATGCAAGTAAATCTACTAACATGGGACAGCCGGCTTTACTTCCCCTCCGAAGGAAGGCGTACGAAGGATTTTGTCGCCCTAAAAATCCACGGCTTCGATCGGGTTTGAACCCGCGAGCTTGGGTATAACAATCCGGTACGCTAACCGTCACACCATCGCCGCCGCTCATCGCCGCCGCCGCTATCTCATTAGCACTATCATATATGCTACACTAACAAAATTATAATAACCAACCTGTAAAATGGTAATTATCTTACGGGGTGGCAAAACTGACGAACCTTTTCCTTCCGAGCGATTTTAGCCCTCCACCTCATACTGTGAATACTGGCGATTCAATCTTCTAGTGCATTTAACACTTAGTGCCTTGGTCCTGGGGCTCGTTGTTCGCATGAAGAGTTCGAGACACGTCGGATAGTCGGGAAGTGGTCTAACCGTGAGTGACAGACGCACGTACGCAGGTTAGTCGAATACAATATTAGGATGTATGTAGAGCAATCTCTGTTTATTGTTTGTATTTCCATTTATTCGCCTGATTAAATTGCTCATGATACCTTCGTTGTCCTCGGCTCTTGTAATCGGCATCGTACGCTGCTCCTCCGTGTGTCGGCGCGCGGGGCGCCGCGACGCGATGCCTTAATCCGAGGAGGCCCCTGCTAATCGCGGCGGCGCGCGTCATTAGTCAGCGAACGCGACTTCCGACAAATGGCGCCTCCCGCGACGCACGCGACCTGCGCCCGGACAAATGAAGTGGGCCTCCAGCCTCGCCACCGCCTCTACAGCTAAAGCATACAAAACACTTTGAATCCGCTCGCTCAATTTAGTTGAAATACTGTAATACTATAAACTCGGTGATTCCGACAGAAATATGGATGGGTAAACTAGAAATGTTTTTTAACAATTAAGTGCGACTTTTGACTAAATTCAGATCGTACATTCTTTCTCTTTCTACGATTTTTTCTCGTCATTAGTGCTTACCAAGTTCCGTGGTACAAAACATGGCTTTTAAACATGCACGCTTGCTGGCGCCATTTTGTGTCGATTCCCAACTTTATATTTAGTTGGATAATGGAAGGAAGTCAAAATAAGACGTCCCTAACGTGCCCGTTGGTGTAAAAATATTTGAAAATTGTGCGATGGCAGGGCTGAAATACTTGTATATTTTCAATGCAAAGGTCTTTGGTCGGAACATCGATGTTGATTTGCTTCAAGGAAATTGTGCCAAATCGACGGTGGTTTGGCTGAGCTAATTGAACCGAAACACTTAAACATGTCCAACGTTTTCAATGACCGTTCATAGTGCTCTGTATTCCGCACGTGTTCCATTTATCCTTTTGCTTTACCTGCTTCAAGAAAAAAGAAAGAAGAAACGGACCCGCAGTCTTTGCTTGCACGTCAACTTCCCTCAATGTGCTAACTCCGTATCTCGTAATACCCAGCCTACAATTCCTGAACATCATAATATCTGAACAAATCGAAACTTTTTCCATTCCCATCACACTCTCCATCTGTTTCCTTTGCCCCTAATGCACAATGCATTTTTTCCACCACACCGTACATACGGAACAAAATGCGAAGCTCCAAGCCAATCCTATCACTCTTTCTATTCCAGCTTTCATTTATCATTCCTCGCCTCCCACTCCTTTGCATTCGCTTTCTCTTGCAACTTATCCACATCCACCATCGCTGACTCTTACGAAATGAAAATATAAATTTGTTCGAGTTGTATGAACTTGTCTAAAAGATACGTTGAGGGATGTAGTGTTGTTCACAACGAACGCTAGTTTGTTAGGAGAGACTGTCGAATTCGCCAGAGATTGGACGCCTGAATGTAGGCGGAAAATATTAACATGGTATTCTGGTTTTAAAAACCAATTAGTAGGGATTTCAAGATATTGCAAGTTTGACGATTCCTAGGGAAAGGTACCTCAGCAAATTAATCGGTGGTCCTCAAGTAAAGAACAAGATATCCGTGGAAGTGGAGAAAGTAACATTTGCAGATTGATTCTGGTTACATGAATTCACGAATTATATATTTATTTTATGTTTGAACTTGGTGTTCTTATTTAAATTACCTCAAGAGATGTGCCAACGGACAGCGACGTTTGGTGAGTGGCAATCCAGCTGCAGTCTAATTTGTGGGCGTTACCAACGATCGCGGACGTGTACGTGTAAATTCGCTATTGCGAGAGAATTGAGTTCAGTACAGTTGTAACATTGACATTCTGCATCTTTCGCCTCCTATTTCTGTTTGTTCTTCCGTCTTCAGCGCTTCCGTGTCTTCAGTGTGCCACGGCACCTTCGCCGCCCCGCCCCGATCGTCACTGCTCGACGTCCTCCACAACCTCTGCTGCCTCGCCCTTCTCCACCTCACAGTCACATCTATCTGCCTAGCTATCGTCTCATATTCTCTCTCCCCCTCTTTCTCTCCCTCCACTTCCTCCTCCTCATTGTCCACTTCCTTCTTTTCCACCTTCTCATCCTCCTCCTTGTCTCTCTCCTCCGCATCAGTCTCTGCCTCGTCCATCTCCTTCTTCTACCTCCTCCTCATCTTCCACCACCACTTCATTCCCCGCCTTCTCATCCTCCTCTTCGTCTCTTTCCTCCGTCTCCGACTCCTTCATCTCTTCCTTCCCCTCCCTCCTCCTCCTCCACCACTACTTCCTTCGCCTCCTCCTCCGCCGTCGCCACCATCACATCCATCGCCTCCGCCTCACGACCCTCCGCATCCGTTAATTGAATCGCGGAAGTTCTCCATTCACGTGGAGCGCGCGCGCGCGAAGGATTGAGGAAAGTGGCGCAAGGTATCCGGGGGATTAAGAAGCGTCGGGGCACAATACCGCGCAGGAAGGGGAATTTAGGAGATCAAGTGCGTTCCCTTTGCCGCTCCTTTGTTGATGGCTTAAATGATGCACGAGGATGGAGGAGGGAACAGGATTACATTGTGGTACCTGAGAGAATCAGGGCATTTATCGGAAATTATAATGCAATTATGTTGCATTCAATCTGTGCTGGCATGTAATTAGTTTCCAAAAGGCAAATAATTTGTGTTTGTATAACATCAAAATATAAAATTAATTTATGATACGTTGCCAGTTTCATTACTCATATTTACTTACACACTACTGCATTACATGAACAAATGGAACTTATGTGAAATGATGTATATTGTGAATCGTTGTTTTATTGTGTCTGTGAAAATATCGTACGTAAGTTACTGCCAGTGAAGTGATGTACAACTTGAGGAGAGTCCTCATTACATTGATCTAATCACTTCACCGGCTTTTTTTAATTACTTGTGATATGATCTAATGATATAAATACACTAAATATCTTTTCACTAAAACTAGTTTTCTTTTCTGCGAAATGTAAAAATTTCGATAATTACTACGAATTATTCGCAGTGAATATGTTAGTACAGTTGTTGATGTTAATAAATAAATACATTGTTAAAATAGACGTGTACGCGAGTACTTATTAGTTATCTAAAAATAACACAAAGATTATATTTGCTCATCCACTACAAATTCTTGAACAGTGTTTATTTTTTCTATTAGCTTCTATTTACGAAAGTACGTAGAGAATCCAACCCCGATTTGCATAGTCACGAACTCTGTGTCGAGAGGAGTCCCTTGAATTTCCGCTTGTCGGTCTCGAGATATCCGAGCGTCAGGAATGGAGATTTTCGATCTGCACGGATCACTGTGTAAGAGGAGCGGCGATCGAGAATTCCGTCCGTCTGCATCTCTTCTTCGAGCATTCCGTGCGTTGCCTGTGGCCACCTGCAGAGAGGGTAGCTCTATTTTCCTTGCCGGAGTGAGTGGTTCTCAATCTTCCGGCTATAGATCACGAGATTCGAAGTCTGGCAATTCGAATGATGTAATATCGCCCATTTTTTCAATAATGCATCCAATAAGCACAGTTGGAACACACGACGCGGTGATGCCTTTTTGCTACTTTCAAATTGTTGAAGATTATTTTAATTGTGAGATTTTTGGCTAATCAGTGTTTCTTATACAGACTACAGTACTTCAGCATTATATTGTCTCATTTACGGAATTTGTAATACATCGTATCTGTCTCGTTGGTTTCAAATCATAGTACTATTGTAACAGTGGTTGCATCTGACCTTGTGGATTAAGAAGAAATCATCCGCTGTATTGAATTAGAATTCCCCTGAGGTTCGTGCCATGATTGTTGTTTCAATTTATCCTCTAGAGAGAGTACATCTATATTTGTACGTGCACGCTACAACACTCCATGGTTTTTGAGGCAGTAGGATGGAAAATTCATTACTTCCAGATAGGAGCGATCTGTAAAATAACTCATGTCAAATGTGCCTTGACAGAGCCTGTTTACAGAATGGCGTTTTTGCCTTTTACATAAGCGTTTCTCTATTCATTTATTAGTTGACAGGGATTCACAGAACCGCGGTTTGATGAGTGACAGATAAGAATGTGTAGAACATTACAAGTGAAAACAGAACACAAAATTGGACAAAGTCTGTAGCTCATCATCTTCCTCCGCCATCTCCGATTTTTTAACATTTTCTTATTATTTTCTTACTTTTTTAAAATCTTGTCCTCTTCGTAGTCTCTCTTCTTCTACTTCTTTTTGTCATGCTCCTCATGGTCCCAGCTAATATTTTAATGCCGATTTTAACGAGTCATGGCAATTCCTGGTATCGGCGAAAAACTAAAGCATTTAACGTATGTACAACAAGGGCATCTAATTCCCAATTGTCAAACAATAGCGGTTCACTGAGTTCCACATAATGCTATTATATGCTTTTTAACTTTTCGCGCTTAATTTGTGTTGGTTTTTTGATTCACTCGATCTTTCACTCTTCAACACACATTTATTTACCAAGAAGTCATTGGGCATTGACACATTGATTTAAACAGCACAGTCCCGTGGTTGTACTCTTTTTTCTTCTGCTTCTTTTTGTCACTCCTCTCAGGGTTCTAACTAATATTATTATACCCATTTTAATGAGACATGACAATTCCTGGTATCACCGAATCAATAAATCGTATTACATAATATATTTCGAGAAGGACGTCTAATTCACAATTAACGAAAGACAGCGATTTTCGGCGTTCCACGTAATTTTATTATAAGCTTTTTAACCTTTCGCGTTTTATTTGTGTTTTTTTATTCACTTGATCATTCACTCTCCACGTCGTATTTACATATCGAGAAGACACTGGGCATTGACACGTTCATTTAAACGGCACAGTGGCGTACTTCGCAGGGTGCTGGCGCTCGGTCGGAGAAGCGTCGCCGGGACTCTGTCGCGTTCCTCCTGCACGGCGTGTCCTTAACGGACGTAATCGCCGTGCGCCCCGCTGCCTGCCGGTCCTCGCCCTCGCCCTCGCTCTCGCCCTCGCCCTCGCCCACGCCCACGCCGTCCGGCGGCTCTCGGCGCGTTACGGCGCCCCCGCGCCGCCCTAATTAATTCCCGGTCTCTCGCGGGTCGCTGCGCAGTTTACGCGACTAACGACGCCCTTCCATCCGGGCTCCCCGGCGCCTCGTCACATCGCTCGTTGAAAGCTGACGGCTCCGAGATCGTGCCTCGGGGCCTCCGCTGCGATCAAAGATGATTTTAAACTGTCTAGTGATCCTGCAAAAGTACGTTAATTTGTCGCGTTATTTGTAATTTTTATAATTTTTGAAAATTCAGAGATTTTAATGAAAATTAAACCTGTGCCATTTTATGGGTGATTTTGCTGTATTTGGGGAGGGGAGATGCAGCTACTTTTGAGAAAATGTTTAAAATGAATTTAGGGCTGTATGTGAAGCATACCTTTTGGGGAATGTACACTTTACAGCCTCCAAAATTCAATATTTTTTTTCAAATTCGCAGGACTTCGAGTTTGGTATGATCGATTGGGGAAAATCAGTTTTGGAGAAAATCGTTTAAACATTTTACACGTTAGTGTTGCCCACAGGCAAACAGACTGACAATGGTAAACAAATTTTTCAGAATCAAGGTCTCACGTCGATTCTGACTTCAAAAGGCAGTAGAAAATGTAGTTTACTACGTATAGGGACAATCTTTAACGACTTTTTTTATATCAGGCACTCACAATACGAGTTTTTCTTTCGAAAAACCGTAACTTTTCAAAAAATCGTAACGCTGCAGGATTATAATGCTTTCTCTTTACTACGCCAGTACGTAGTAGGTGAGAAAACAGATTTAACGTCTCTCCGCATTCACGTGCACGAAAATAGCTACAATAGTAAATTGTCACAACGGGTTTTGAATTGAGACATTGTTGCAGTTTATATTCAGTTATGTTATGCGTTAAAACGAGCTTGAGCTTTAAGTGTTAATGAACAATGTTTTGTCCAGTAAAGTCATCATCCTGATTTATTTTTTTGGGAAGAAACTCTCCATGAAATCATTTTGTAACATTTTCAATGTACGCATATTTTGTTGAAATGTTTTCAAATAGAATATTTAGAGCGATGGAAAGTGTCAAAATAAAGATTCAGAAATAATTAATAATTCATGGGTGTTGAAGATTCTGGCGTATGATTGAAAAATACATTATCAAATTAATAAATCGTTGATTTTAGCTGATAATTTTTCACCAACACTTTTTGACTGTTCTTCAGTAAGGATGATCTTGTTTAATGAGGGAAAATAATTTCTGAAGTATTACAAAAAAATATAATTTATTTATTTTTAATCTATATATATAAAAGAAAGTCGTGTTAGTTACACCACTTATAACTCAAGAACGGCAGAACAGATTTGGCTGAAAATTGGTAGGGAGGTAGCTTAGAGCCAGGAGACGGACATAGGATACTTTTTATCCCGTTCGACAGCGTTCCCGTGTGACTTGACATGAAACGTCAGTCACTATAAAACGTGGTATAACAAAAAAGAATCAGACTTGGAATAACAAAACGCAAATGACAGCTATGTAATTGACGTAAAATGATAGCTATGTAATGACGTATGGATGACAATTTGATATTTGTAAGAAATCAATATTAAAACTTTTTCTATTAAATAAATAATTAACAAGTGGATTGAAGTGAAGTGAAGTTTAATTAATAATGCCGCGACCAAGACGATCGAATCTTTCCCGACAAAGCCGTAATGCAAGAAGAATACAAAATACTGCAAATGAAAGGACTGAAGAAGAACAAGAAATTGCACGTGAACAGCGCCGTGATAGTATGGCTCGACTTCGTGCTTCTCAATCACGAGAGCAAAGTGAAGCAGCCCGTGAAACAGCTCGGTTGGCAATGCAGAATCGTCGAGCGAACAACAGAAGGCAACAAATAGATAATTTGCGACGCAGAACAAGATATTTAGCTGATTTGAATCGAGCAGCGTTTCGATACGATTGCAGCAATGATTACAGCTTGCATCCTAGCGTTTGCATTGGGCAAATGGACGTTGTTTGCGAGTATTGTGGTGCATTAAAGTTTTCCGGAGAAACGCCTGGATTATGCTGCCTTAATGGTAAAGTGAAATTGCCAGTGTTGACTCCGCCACATGAGCCATTGTATTCATTGCTTTGTGGCGCAACACAAGAATCACGCCACTTTCTTGCAAATACTCGAAAATACAATAGTTGTTTCCAAATGACGTCATTTGGGGCAGACATTATCGAAGAAGGAGGATTTAATCCGACATTTAAGGTATTTATTTTTGTATTTACATAGAATGTAGTTAAAGAATAACTTAATTTATCTATTGGTATGTATTATATTTGCTAATACTGAACTCTACTCTCCCACAGAAAAAGTGTTTATAACTCAGTTAATACTGTCTGGTTTTTATTTTGTAGATACAAGGACAGATTCACCATCGAATTGGATCATTACTACCTTTCGAAGATACACAGAATAAATTTTTACAAATATATTTCATGGGCAACATGGAAGAACAACTTGATCGACGCCTAGGGATCAATGCAGGAATGAAGCGAGCAATTATTCAAGACTTGCAGTGTCTGCTTCATGAACATCATGCATTGGTCAGGTTGTTTAAGAGTGCTTTAGAGCGCATGCCAAATGATGACTATAAAGTTGTCATCAAAGCAGATAAACGACCATCTGGAACACACGAACGCACATTTAATGCTCCAACAGTAGACGAAGTTGCCATCCTGATTGTTGGTGAACAATTGGAAAAACGCGATATTATGCTTACACGTCGCGATACTGGGCAACTGCAACAAATATCTGAAACTCATCGATCATATGACGCATTGCAATACCCACTGATGTTTTGGCAAGGAGAAGATGGATATTATTTTAATATTAAAATGATAAATCCATTGAATGGTAAAGTATCAGTATCTTAATAATGGTTAATGTCTGTATTATTTGTCTTTGAAATGGTTAATTATCAAATTTTTAATTTCAGGTGAAGAAACTACAAAGAAAGTTAGCTCAATGAATTATTATGCATATCGTTTGATGATTCGTCAAAATGCTGACAACTATTTGCTGCGGTTTCGTCGATTGTTTCAGCAGTATTGCGTTGACATGTTTGTAAAAATAGAAACGGAACGTTTAACATTTATTAGGTTGAACCAAGCCAAACTGCGTTCTGAGGAGTACATCCATTTACGTGATGCAGTTAGTACTGAAGGAAATGCAGCTAATATTGGTCGATTAACTATTCTGCCGGCGACGTACATTGGTAGCCCACGTCATATGCATGAATATGCACAAGATGCAATGACATATGTTCGTCATTACGGCCGGCCAGATCTCTTTATTACTTTTACCTGTAATCCAAAATGGATAGAAATTACTCAATTGCTGCTTCCCGGACAAACATCAAATGATAGACACGACATCACAGCACGTATATTCAGGCAAAAAATTCGGTCCCTGATGAACTTTATTGTTAAACAACGCGTCTTTGGAGATACTCGATGCTGGATGTATTCAATCGAATGGCAAAAGCGAGGCCTGCCGCACGCACACATTCTTATTTGGTTAGTGGAAAGAATTCAGCCTGACCAAATAGATGATATCATATGTGCCGAGATTCCTGATCATGAAGTCGATCCAGACCTACATGATGTTGTTACTACTAATATGATTCATGGACCGTGTGGTGCCATCAATCCCCAATCACCTTGCATGGTCGATGGAAAGTGCTCTAAACGATATCCACGGAAATTAACGGCGGAGACTGTCACTGGCAACGATGGGTATCCGCTGTATCGGCGTCGATCACCAGATGACAACGGTCGAACTGTCACAACGAAAGTGAAAAGAATGGATTTCGTTGTCGACAACAGTTGGATTGTTCCATATTCGCCACTTATTTCTAAAACGTTCAAGACACATTGCAACGTTGAATACTGCAATTCAGTTAAGTCCATAAAATATATTTGCAAATATGTCACGAAAGGCAGTGATATGGCGGTTTTTGGATTGCAATCCTCAAATACCAACGATGAAATTTCACGCTATCAAGTTGGTCGTTATGTGAACTGTAATGAAGCGATTTGGCGTATATTCGCATTTCCAATTCACGAACGTCATCCTACTGTTATACATTTGGCGGTGCATCTGGAAAATGGTCAACGAGTATATTTCACGGCTTCGAATGCTACGCAACGTGCTGAAACACCTCCAGCAACTACATTGACCAGTTTTTTTGCAATCTGCCAAAGCGATCAGTTTGCACGAACTTTGCTTTACTCGGAGATGCCATGTTATTATACTTGGAATGCTTCATCCAAGAATTTTCAAAGACGGAAGCAAGGTGATGCGGTTCCTGGGTATCCAGATGTGCGTTCTACGGATGCTCTTGGTCGTATGTATACAGTTCATCCAAAGAATGATGAATGTTTCTATTTGCGGTTGTTGCTGGTAAATGTGCGTGGGCCAACTTCATTTGAGACACTACGAACTGTTAATGGTGTAATATTCCCAACATATCGTGCTGCATGTGAAGAATTGAACTTATTAGAAAACGATACCCATTGGGATACGACAATCGCTGAAGCCATTATCTCTGCATCTCCAAGTCAGATACGCACATTATTCGCTATCATAATTTCGACATGTTTTCCATCAAACCCATGTAACCTGTGGCACAAATACAAGGATAGTATGTCAGAAGATATTTTACATCAAAGTCGTGTCAGTTCCAGAAATCACGATATTGAGATGAATGAGGAGATACATAATCGTGCTTTACTCTTGATCGAAGATATGTGTTACCTCATGTGCAGTAATTTATTAATCAGGTTAGGAATGCCAGCGCCAAATCGTGAAATGAATGACGCATTTAATCGAGAATTGGAACGGGAACGTGAATATGATCACCAGGAATTAGATTTAGTAGTTCAAAGGAATGTACCCCTGTTGAATTACCAACAAAAGGAAGTTTATGATACTTTAATGAAGGCAATCGCTGATGAAAATGGTGGTTTATATTTCCTAGATGCCCCTGGTGGAACTGGCAAGACATTCCTTATGTCATTAGTTTTAGCAACTGTTCGGGCGAGATCCAACATAGCGGTTGCAGTTGCTTCTTCTGGAATAGCAGCCACATTGTTAGAAGGATGCCGTACGGCTCATTCAGCATTCAAATTACCGTTAATTCTTCAAACTATTGAAGAACCAACGTGTAATATTGCAAAACACTCAGCAATGGCCAAAGTTTTAGCGGCATCGAAAATCATCATCTGGGACGAATGCACAATGGCGCATAAACGTGCATTAGAAGCACTTAACCGAACATTAAAAGATTTACGCAATGACTCGAGATGTTTTGGAGGAGCAATGATTTTACTGTCTGGCGATTTCCGCCAAATACTGCCAGTAATTCCAAGATCTACGGCTGCCGATGAAATAAACGCTTGCCTCAAATCGTCAAATCTATGGCGCTATGTGAAGAAACTGCAGCTGACAACAAACATGAGAGTTACATTGCTTAATGATACATCTGCTGAAGATTTCTCGGAGCAATTGCTGACTATCGGTAATGGTCAAGTACCTGTCGATGAATCGAGCGGATTAATATCATTTCCAAATAATTTCTGTAATTTTGTCTCATCAAAAGACGAACTTATCAACAATGTATTTCCAAATATTATTTCTAACTACAAAAATAATGAATGGTTGAGTGAGCGAGCAATTTTAGCGGCTAAGAATAAAGATGTAGATGACCTGAACTACATAATTCAAAATAAGATCATTGGAACAATGCATTCATTCAAATCTATTGACTGCGTCACAAATGAAGATGAAGCCACCAACTATCCAATTGAATTTTTAAACTCTTTGGACGTGCCTGGCTTACCACCGCACAATTTACGCCTAAAGGTTGGCTCCGTAGTAATCATGCTTCGAAACATAAACCAACCAAAACTGTGCAACGGTATGCGTTTGGTGGTTAGTAAATTGATGAACAATGTAATTTACGCTACGATAATGATAGGAAAATTCAAAGGTGAGGAAGTTCTCATTGCGAGGATCCCGATGATCCCAACCGATATTACGTTTGAATTTAAAAGACTTCAATTTCCGATACGTCTTGCATTTGCCATGACCATCAACAAATCACAAGGCCAATCCTTAAAAGTTTGTGGTTTAAATCTAGAACATTCATGTTTTTCCCATGGTCAATTATACGTGGCATGTTCACGGGTCGGAAGACCATCTGCGTTGTTTGTTTTTGCGCCTGATAATAAAACAAAAAATGTCGTGTATCACAAGGTACTTAAGTGAAGAGCAACCTATGTACTAAAATACAGAAATAATAATGAATGATTAATGTAGTTATTTAATTTTTTTTGTATTTTTTCCAATAAAAAACACAATCTGCTTATTTATTGCCATTAAGGCGGAACAAAGTTCGCCGGGTCAGCTAGTATACATATATATATATTAATACTTATATATATATATATATATATATATATATATATATATATATATATATATATATATATGTAGTTTTTTAATTATGTGTCTGATTTTCTGACAATCCGTTTGATTTCACTAGCACGTAGACTTTAATGTGTGTACATGAAATCAATTTCTAACGATATTATCTCTGGGAATTGTTTCCGTCTTCTATTTGGATTTGGAAATAGTAACTACATAGTGTATACGTTAACGGTGCAACTCTACGCGTCAGTATTTATAGGAAACACTTTTGAGGTAAAGAAAAAACAAACTTAAACCCTTTTTTTTCAGATTCTCTGTTTTTGTTGGGATGATCAGATAATGAGGGTAGCTAATGATAGCTGCAGGTTTAGTTTATTCGGAATATATTGCATTGTTGGAATTAGACGTGATCGCCCGCACATCTGTCAGTTAACTGAAGGGTGCACGATGAAACGCTGTGTGAACTTAGCGTAGCAACGTTGTCGCAAGTACACATGGCACAGTATAGCAACACGCCCGCGGGACCTCATATCCACCACTCAAAGATCGTCGGGCGAAGCCGGGCAGTACGAGCGCTCTGCCTTTGCTCCTACTGAACCACGAGGACTCCCCGCTGAAGCTGCCCGCGGCCGCGCCGTCCCTCCAGAGAACTGTCCGCAGTTTTTTTGCTCTTCCCCCGCGGCGAGACGTCGGCTATTTATTAAGATGCTGGGCGTTTTTAGGCGACTTGTCAAAGCGGCCCCTCTCAGCCCCGTCCCCCCTCAGAGAGCGAAAGCGGCGGGGATAGTCCGGGGTCTGCAAAAGAGAGACATGTTGGTCGTAGTAGTTTCCTTTGAGCTTAGCCGGGAGCGGCGGGGGCCCGCGCGCGCTTGACCACAACAAATCACTGGAAGACGAATGGGCACCCGCGCGCCGTGAGGCGAGGGCGGAATGAGGGCTGGGGCGGAAGTGGAAATAAAGAGCCGTGAAGGGGCGGATATGAGATTTGTTTCTAATGGAGGAGTGTTGTCGAAAACGTTTTGCAAGTAACTGCTTTTGTTTATGTCGATATCTTGCTTTAAGATACAAACAGAAGCTAATGGAATCATTACGTTGTATGATAATTGGAAATAAGTAGGGTATCAAATTTTAGAGAATATAATGAAAGGAAATGAAATATACTTTTAAAATGACTAATATAATACTTTTAAAATGACGGAGAAGAACTAATTGTCGGATGATTTTGATTAAGATAGTGACGGTAATAAAATTCGGGATTAAGAAATATAATTTTCAGGAACGGTGGAGTAAAAATGGATAAACGTCGGCATTTACGAAGAATGGAATATAGAACGGAAAGAAGTGAATAATGATCACTGGAGCTCGAAGGGGCGTGTTAGCTCGAGAAATACAACCGGAGACTGGGAGGTAGCCGGCAAGAAGGGCATAAAATGTAGATGCGCCGAGTTAGGTCGACTTGGGGCGAGCCGTCGCGCCGGGACACAGATCAAGAGGGCAAGGAGGCAGCGCCGGCCATCGCTTTGCTCTGCCCCGCAGACCCGCGCCAAAGCGGCCTCGCTTGGCCCTGTCCCGCCCTGGCCCTCCCCCCCCCACGCCCCGCCCCGCGCCCCCAGTCCCCCCCAACGCCCCGCCCCTCCCACGCCCCCTCCCATGTCCCGCCCGCCCCGCCCGCCCCGCCCGCCCCGCCCGCCCCGCCCGCCCCGCCCGCCCCGCCCGCCCCGCCCGGCCCGCCCGGCCCGCCCGGCCCCTCCCGGCCCCGCTCGGCCACTCCCGGCCCCGCCCGGTCCCGCCCGGCCCCGCCCGGCCCCGCCCGGCCCCGCCCGGCCCCGCCCGGCCCCGCCAGGCCCCGCCCGGCCCCGCCCGGCTCCGCCTAACCAGGCTACAGCGGCTTATGCAGCTTGGCTCGACCGCTGCGCTCCTCCTCCTCTGAACCGGAAGATCCCCGGACTCCCGCGGTCGCTGCCGTTCTTGCTGTTCGCGACGGCGATTTATAGCTGCGATCGACGGATGTGATCGATTGAGCCGTGGGGGAGTTGTGATGTTGATCAACGCACTGTGGTAGCGCTGGCGTAAGAAAAACTAGGTGAAGTGCATTAGCTGTCATCGCAGGAGACGCTGGTCCGTGTGTTTTTCTTAGTTCTGAGATGAAGCTGTCTGTTCTTGTTTTCTGGCAGACTTTTGTTCGCCGCTTCTTTATTTCTGGTCGTGATGAAGGTCATTTTGTAAATGTATTTACAGCTCGATATTTGTTGTGATGTTTTGGATGTCAAAATGTACACATCAAAATATTCCTTGCAGGACAATGTCGACACCATGGATTGTAAATAAAATCGTCAGGCGATGCGTAGTGGTCAAATGTTTCGAGTTCGTCTTGGCTTATTTTTCATTATGACGATACAATATACGATTCCTCTATTTCACTACACGGACAAAACGGGTCGATACTCGTACGCATCTCATTGATTTGGTATCGAATTTAATTTCGTGCGTGGATGGCTTTGGCAGCATTTAGGCCAGTACGAGGGCGGACAAGCGGTGCACAAAGCGGCGTTCGAGGCGTCCGCCCTGTGCCGTGCGTGCAGGAGGCTCATTAAGAGGAGATGCGTCCGCAGGGCGCGCGGATCGGCGCGATGTAAGCTGCGTCTCGCTCTTGCACTGTAACGCGCACCGCCCCTACCCGCCTCACCTCTCCCCGCTCCGTTCCATCCCGCACGATCTCAATCCACCTCTCCCCATATCTCCTTCTTCTTCTTGCCCCTTCGCACCGTTCCTCGCCCCCCTCCCCTCCGCTTTTCTATTCCTCCTTCCCTGCTCCGTGCGTCCGCAGTGTCGCTTCTATCGTCGATGTTTGAAAAACGATTGCCGCACAACCAACCTCCTACCGCGCGCCTTTGCGCTATCCGAGCCCAGAGGCGCAGCTGTGTGGCGGTCGCCACCGGTAAACTCTCCTGTAGGCCTCTTCCGCTTCGCCGCCCTCGCGCTCCTCGCCTCGGACGCGCCCCTGGTCCGTGTGTATAAGGAGCACATTCGCACCCTCACCTTGCGTGTCCATCTGGTGTGGGCCTTTCTCCCATCCTGTTCGCTTCTTTTTCTTACTCTTTCCCCCCCCCCCCTTCATTTCTCTCCCTCTTTCCCGTCCACAGAATGTGAGCTCTGGAACTGTTGGGCGGTCGTAACCACCTGTGTCACTATCCCGCTAATTTGTCTCCTTACTCTCCTTTCTTGTAGCATCTTTCCCTTTTTTCTCGTTCCCTACTCAACCGCGTTTGAGTGCACATTTCTCGGCTCATGAACGACTGTTCAGACAGTTTTTGTCACTACCGTCATAACCTCAGCGTCGTGCAGGCTTACAGTTCTGCTGTTCTCTCCATTTCTGCTTGTCGTTTCTGATTCTTTTCCATGCGAGATATGTCGTGAAACCGCCACTGATTCACTGCCCTCAACCTGACATCCACGCTTCATTTTCTCCGACGCTGCTCTGCCGCAACCAGGAGTTCCTCCCGGTTTCGCTCGTTTCCATCATTATAGCGTTTTACGTATTTCACCCTCATCCTATTACGAAGTCGCCCTCAACCATCACACTGGTCCAACCGTCCGACCCTCCTCGCCCTACCGGCTTCGTCGCCTTACTCTCCGTTTTGATTATCACTGTCTGACTGACATTGGCACCGTCCTGCTCCTGGCCCTTGCTTTATCGCTTCGTTTTCCCTCCAGATCCCTCTCTCGCTATGATTCCGACGCCGTTAACACAGCCGCCTCCCACTCCGTGACCGCCTCTCCCACATCGTGCGCATTCCACTTTCGCTTCGTCGGGTTGGCCATTAACGCAGCCCCTGGCCTTGCCCCCGCGTCGGGCGTCCCGTGTGCCGGCTCCGCCCACATCCACAGCCCCGCCCCGCCCCACCCTGCCCCGCCCCGCCGCCCCGCCCCGTGCTGGGCGACGGGCGTCCGGACGCGCTCTTTGGCTTTGTGCGCGGCGCGACACCCCCGCCCCCGCCCATTCACGGCGTGGCGCGCCCCGCTTACCCACACACCTACTTTCGCACTTGAGCTCCTGCCCGGTGTAAGCCCGTCCACCACACCTCGCCTCGCTTCGCCTCGCCGCCTCGTCGTGTGTCAAAGCCCACTAATGCCTCTTTAATTATTTAGGCGCGCTAACGGGCGTGCGGCGGCGGTGGCGGCGACGAGAGCGGGGCCGGCGGCGGGGAGTGGGGCTGAGCACCGTGCATTGTGTCGCCTCGGGCGTGCGAGCGGGAACGCCACGCGCGTTCACACTTCGCGCCCAAACTAACCAAACACCTCCAAGGAAAGAGATTCTCGCTGAGCGCCTGTTTGTCCGAAGCTCGAAGCGTTGCACACAAATCTAGTTAATTATGAACACGTTATCAGGGCTAAGTAGTCCACGCTGACTCCTAGGCTGGACTGCAAACAAAGCAGGTTATAATACTTTGGCCAAGTTTTTGATCGCACAAAGACGAAATTCAAAGAATATGCCTTTCTATCTATTTCTACAAATAATATATAATTCCATTACTAAGTACATGAAAAACCTCGGAAATATAAATGGAATTCTGAATATGTAGTTCCTGCTAAGTACCTACGGACATGCAAATTAGAGTACAATAATTAAAAGTTCTTTTAAAGTTTTGTTCCCTCTTTCTTTTCTTCTGTCTTTTTCTGGTATTTTTTTCTCGTTTGTTTCAGAATTTTCCATTACCTACAATATTATCCTTTAACTGCTTATTAACGGACATCAAAGAACTAATTTCTCCAAGAAAGGACCACATTGATTAACACAAAGGCATTCAAAATCTTTACAAATACGCTTCGCAACCTTTCGTTCGCATAGTTCGCATTAAAGTAATGTTGCTCGCTCCTGCACTGCTTACCGAAGCTTTAAAAACAACCGGTGAAATTTCCTAACTTGTCCTTGTATTAACATGTCCAAACAAAACATTTTAGCTAGTGGTGGTTCAAATGCAGACACAAGAACAAAATACTAGTACAATGTTCTACAAAACTCATTTACGATCTCGTTTTTTGAAAATGTTTTAAAATTGTTAAGTGCATTGGATATTTACGGGTCGTACGTATGTGTGATGCGTTACATAACGTACGATAACTCCTACATAATGCTGATAATAGGATATTTAGGTAAAAATGAAGCTTATATTGAAGTATTTTCACTTCGTGCTGCATGACATGGATTTTTCATGCATGTCTGCGTTCACGAATTTAGTTATCCTTTCGGGTCGGTGTAACATATTGCTGCGGACGTATCTAGTCTATGTGCGCTGAAGGCTTTTATTTCATTCTCCGTGTAATCTAATGATTATAGTAATAGTGTTCCTTCCAGTCCTTATGCTCTCTGTCTCTAATGAAAAGATTTAATTCTTTGATGTGGCTTTTCTGTTTCGCTGCATGGGCTAATACATAAATTTTGTTTCCCTTGTTTTGTCCAAATGACTTCTTTTTTCCCTTTCCTGTGTCAACACTTCATTTTAATTCAGTTCTCTTTTCATCTTCTGGAGTAATCTGTCAGTGTTTGTTCCCGACTGTCAGTGATTCTATCTTTAATGAAATATAATTTTCTTAATATTCATTGACCTTCAGTTTTAGGGCTTATATATTATGTATTGGCCAGATTAAAATGAAAAGATTACAATTTTCAGATTTTGCAGCTAATTATTCCTATTCTCTCCCTGGGCTATTCTTGATCGCTTATCTTTATTCTTATTCTCCCTTCTTATTGAATTCTACTTCGAGCCATTATTTTAAACACTGATAATTTCGTTTAAAATCGGTACCATATTATATTTTATTGTCATCGTGCTCAAAAAGTTTATTACCATTGTGTTTCATTTCTCTTTTTGCTATTTGTTTCAGTCAATCCCTTCTGCATTTTGTCCGTTTTCTTTTGACATACTAAAGCAAAAGGATAAATGAAACTCGAAAGGAATGCACGTCTTTAATTAAGTCGAAATATTTAGTAATTGATGCGCGAAAGAAGTGAGTCAAGATCGGTCGCATCTCTCTTTTGGTGTAAAATGTGTTGGAAATTTTGCTTTGCGTAGACACGATTTATGTTAACTGCTGAATTTTCACGAAGGGAGGTCGATACTCAAGAAGGGTTGAGAGTCGCGTTGCTCCGACGAAGACAAAGCAGATGAAAGAGAAAAAAAGAAAGTCGGAGCCTCGCCGTGGACTTGGAAATGCTCGAGCGAATTCAGTAGAACGGACCGAATGAAATTGGCGATATTATTGCAAATCTCTCATCACCCAACACTCAACAATTAAAATTAATCACCACCCATTAAACAGCGCATTCTACGTGTGTTCCACATGCTTGAGCGATTTGTCAAAAAAATCCTCGCGGCAAGGGCTCGGACTCTCGCGGCGCCCGATCGGGCTTCAGTCGGCGGGGCGCGCGGGTCGCAGATTTTTCCGATGTTAATTGAAGGGCGGAAGCCCCTCCCGCCATCGAAGACGGTGCCGCGCACTCTCCTCCGACGCTGAAAGCCAGTAATGAAGTGTATAATGTCTTGCCGTGCTGCATCCCGGCGCGGAGGAGCTTCTGCTTAAAACTTCTCCGTAATTACCGCCTTTGTTGGCGCACTTGGCGACTCCGCCCCAAACGGCGAGGCGGCGGCGGCGGCTGCGGTAGCGACGTGGGCGGCAGTTACGCGGTCGAAAGCGACTGGAAGTCGGGTGTGCTCTTTGGTCGACGAGAGACGTTGTGTGTGAACTGTGAGGGTTGTTACAAGGTAACACTATTGTCCGAACTCGTTTTCCGTTCTATTTCATGCAGTTGGGCCTGGTGTACAAACGTTGATTAATCAGATTTCGTTTTAATGAATGTTTATAAATATACAGTCAGTACTAGGAAAAAAATTAACGTATTTGTGACTGAGCTCCTAAAACTCTCACGGGATCGTTTGTTATTTGTTTTCTATTAAAGAATGTAAGGAATAAACAGTAAATTAAACAGCACTTTCATTTTCTTTCAGGTAAACCTCACCATTCACATTTTCTTCGCTTATTTAATAATAAATTATGCAAATACAGCTATAACGCAAAGCCTGACTGAGCAACACAGTGCTGCAATTTATTTATCTGGTTGTTTTAACATTAGGTGACAGATATAGGTCATAAATAGTGATCGTTGATAGCTCCATTTTCGCAATGATACATTAGTGGAGACATTACTGTCGCAATCGAAGACCGTACCTGAATCATATTATTCTGCGGGTTTTTTATGTGCTAAATTACTTTCAAATATTGAGCAAATTGACCAGACATTCAGACCATATTTCAATTTTCACAACGTTTCAACTCTATGTTGGAGTTTTCTTCGGGAGTCTTTTTGAAATGTTAGAGTAAAGTTTACGATGAAATGGTGTGATAAAATTATCAAAAGTTGAAAGTTAGGACAAATATCATATTGAAACAGTGCAGTATGTTTTGCAAATTAATTTTACATTAATGGCAAATGAATGTATAAAGCATAATGCATTTTTCACTACATTGATAATTTTATACTCTATTTACAATAAAATATTCTTCAATAAGTTAATAAAAACAATGTAGGGTTGAAACGATGTGAAAAAATAAAGTTTGTGCTGTTTTGCTTAATATTCTGAAGCGTCTTTGATGAACTAAATACTGTGACGCATCCTTTCGATGGATTGACGTTCACTACAAAAGCTATATTTCTAATTTCTAATGAGCATCGAAATTAAAAGAAAACTGCACAACATCAGAGGAGACTATGGTTTTATTAGGTACCCTGGACTCGAGGAAAATCCAAATACAATTAACCAGTTTCCATTTTGATTGAAAAATACAGTTATTGATTGCAAGACTCCGTCTATTCTCATACTAACGTTTACCGTCTGAATTCTCATATTCAGTACGTCACTGCTTAGTATACAACTGTCGTCATAAGACGCCAAGGCTGCAAGTAAGAGGCCGCCCGCATTTAATATTTTCTATTTACGAGCTACATTATGGAACAGACACTTTTTTGACATTCTTCGTCTGTACATAGTTCTTGTACTGTGTATCCGTTTTTCTATACTATGTTATTGGACTTTTGGTGAAGAGTGTTTTTGTTAAAGTATTTAATTTATTGAAGTGTTTTACGAGTGTATATTATTTATGTTATTTTGTAATGCATGGTTTAACATTGTTCTTCTTTGTACATTTTGCATACTACTTACGTAGTATAGAGAACGTTATGCAATGCTGTGGCGAAAAACAGTAATATTTTATCAAGAATATTTGTAGACGTTCCTGTCGACGACGAAGTGTAGGGAAGAAACCGTAAGGAAAATTTCGCTAAAATCGATTCAAAGATAAAACTAAACTCGATTTAAGAAGCGCCAAAGCTATTTTCAATTAGGTTTTCAAAGATGGCTCTAATTTTTTTTGATTTTTTCTCATTAGACCGAAGTACATTTCTAAACATGGCATAAGTCCGATTTTGTGTGGATTCTGTGAATCTTTGGAGGGTGCAATTTTTTTCTGCGATTTCCTAATGTTTTAGGTAGATACATTTTTCTGAATTATATATTTTCTTCAAAACTAGATCTTGAAGTAAGTCACGTGCACCTTTTTCAGAATTTGAGCTGTTTTCGTAAAAATGCGTGAAATAATGCTGATTTTGAAAAAAAAAGCTTTTCTAAAAAAAAAAAAAACTTTTCTCTGCTTCAAATTTTTCTTTAAACCTTATTTTGATGTAACGTTTAAATTTGTTTAAAAATTGCACGAATGTTTGTTCAAGTAGCATTAATATTTACGTAACCGAGGCACATAATGTCAGAAAGAACGTGCTTTGTTAGCACCACTAATTTCGTACCACGAGTTTCGTTTCCTTGACTGATGCCGGGTGTGAAGCTGTGCATCACTTCTATTGGGAGCGAAAGAAAGCATGCCATTGAGCGTGCCCTGGCCGATAAAAAAGTATAGTATTGCCAGTTAGCTACAGAATAAAAATAATGAATGTTGTTAAACGTTTAGGGATGAAAGTCTCTAGATGGAAGATACATTATGTATGACAGAGTATCTTCAAAAAGTTCCCACTTTTAAAAATTCACTAATTTAATTTCCTCTTAAAAGAATCTTCGAACTTTTTTGAAGAAATATTCATTATATACATTCTCGTTTAAAAGAGTGCAATGTTATTTTTACTTTTTGCTTTGGCTCGCTACCCAACTTGTAATTAGTAAACGCTCGACCCGTCCTGGAAACTTCGGAACATCGATTATCCCAATGGCCGGGTATCGGAATTTTTTATTAGTATTTTTAGCCCGACTTGCTTGCGCTGCTCTCTGGTTTAGTCGATGGGATATTCGTAAGTATCGTGGCGGCTTTGAACGCGCATCTGCTAGCGCTGCTCCCGGCCCAATGAGTGCGGGAGCGGCACGCACGACGTGGCGGTCGGGTTTGGCCAAGGCGCTCACACACTTCGGCATGTTAAGGCGGCTCTACACATTCGGCATTTGCTGAGTTGCGAGCTATTGCTCGCACAGTCCCGAACAGGTCATGTGTTCAGTGAATTCTCGCTTCCTTTGATGTATGCTAAAGGCCGACACGCGGTAGGTAGGGCGAGCACCGAATGTTCGTCAGTCGGCACATAGCAAGCAACTCATCTACACCACTTGGGATTCGGCGCGCGATTGCTCGCTACTCGCCGAATAACGAATGTGTGGAGCCGCCTTTACGCTCCTCTTGTTCCGCTTGCTCCTGTAGTCTGTTGCCCTTTGTCGTTTCTCTCGCGCTGTTCGCCTTGCCCGTTCCTCCTGTCCTGTTCTGCTTCCGCTGACCGGATGTCGTATCGCTGATTCTACCCTTTCTCCGTGCTCTCCTCGCCGGTTTTACTTGTATGTTCGCTTCTCTCACTTCCTACCGCTGGTTGTCTCTCTCCTCTCTCTCTCTCTCTATTCTCTGTCATCTCTCATTTTATAATAATAATAATAATAATAACAATAATAACAACAACAATAATAATAATAATAATAATAATAATGCCGATCAGATGGGCGAGATCGCTAAGTCAGTAGTGTTGTAGTGGGTTTGGACCAGAAGATCGCGGGTCCCGCCTCGGGTATGGGTGTATTTGTGTATGTCTGTATGAGTGTGTCGTCCTTTCATCCCACATTAACGTCATCATTTCATCTTCCATACCCCCAGGACTAATAATCATAGGGAATAAAAATCGGACTCAGCTAAACGTTTTTTCCGCAATTAAAGTTACATGCACCTGCCACGGTAAATGCAGGATGAATGCATACGTGGTCCTAGTCGGCCGGTTCGTGAGAAAAAAATAATGATAATAATGCCGATACGGTGGCCGAGGTCGCTAATGCGATTGTCCAGTGGCGGTCTCGTGCCAAAGGATCGCGGGTTCGTGTCCCGCCTCCGGTATGGTTGTGTTGTTTGGTTCTGTTTGTGTGTTTGTCTATTTGATCATCATCATCATCATCATCATCACAATGTCACCCCATCCCCCAGGGCTAACTACTCTGGGGTGTAAAAATGGAATCAGCGTTAAATTGCTGACCCCCTCAATAGAAAGTAAGGTGCACTTACCCCGATATTCAAGACTGAGTTCCGGTGGGATTCACGTATCGCGATGGCCGATTCGCAAAACAAATAATAATAATAATAATAATAATAATAATAATAATAATAATAATAATAATAATAATTTAATTAAAGCCAAATGCCTCGCTTTTGCAGACGACATCGCGATTATCTTAGACAACAGAACCGAAGCGATTCATGCAGTGGAAAAATTACATGCAATAGCACAAAAAACTGGGCTACAGATTTCTTACGAAAAGTCTCATTATATGGAAAGACGACCAGAAAATAAATCCCCTTTAATTACAAAACACGGCAAAATCACGCAAGTCTGCTATTTTAAATACCTCGGTGAATCCATACAGACTTCTAGACTTAACAGAATTGCAGATGAACAGAGAATCTTAAAGCTGCAGAAGGCCTACAAGTTAACATGGTGTCACTACAATAAGCAGTGCATTTCCATAGACGCCAAACTAAGACACTACAAAACAGTGATTCTCCCGGAAGCAACATATGCAGCTGAAACAATGGTAATCGACGGGCATTCTAAAATTAGGGAAATAGAAAAACAGGAACGAAAAATTCTCAGAAAAATTTATGGGCCAATCAACAAAAACGGGATTTGGATGAAAAGACCTCAGAATGAACTTTATCAGAAGACCAACACAATAACGGAAGAAATCAGAAAACGCCGAGCAAAATTTTACACCCACATCTATAGGATGGAAAGCTCCAGATTGCCAAAGAAGCTGCTGAATATCATTACAACAAGTAAATGCAGTACAAAATGGTTGAAGGAGGTTCAGAGGGACCTTCAACAGATCAATACTAAAAATTTTGAAGATCGGAACGAGTGCAGGAAAAAGATCAGCAACGCGAAGTTTGAAGAAAGGACATCGCGGCAACCAGGAAAGAAGTGGACTGACGAACGGAGAAAAGAGCATTCCGAGAAAATGAAGAGATTTTGGGAAGGAAAGAGGAAAACCATTCTAAAATGACACGTGTTCAAGCTCAATCGCTCTCCCAAAGGGGAATAATCGCAATAATAATAATAATAATAATAATAATAATAATAATAATAATAATAATAATAATTTAATTCACAGTTCGTCATAGCAGCTTTTGTTCAATCACAATTACAATTTAAAGCAGATCCTAAGCTGAAATCGTTTTTCGGATTGTCAGAAAGTTCTTAGTAATACGTAAAGAGATGTTCAAGTAAGACTGTCAACCCCTCCTCTCTCCTTCCTAAGATAAACCGTATGATTTTGAATAACTTGTCCTTTACCCCCTCTGTACCGTCTTAAGTAATTTTGTGAGAGTCTCTTTAGGAACTTATGATACCTTCGCTGTGTAGTATTTAAATACGGACTTTTGAATTCCCATTCATCCCACCAAACGTCTTTTTTAAGGAAGATCAGGGGAGCTGAGCGCGCGCTGTTCGAGGCCAGTGTGGAGCGTCGGCGAGAGCAAGTCTCGCATTACGGCAGGGCGGGGCGGGCCGGGGGCGAAGGCGGGGCACTGTTTGTAACACGTGTCGGCCGCTTCGGAACAGCTCGGCGAGCGCGCCCGTAGGCGCTTCTCTCGCCCGGCAACGGCGACGTCGAGACGGCGCGGCGCGCAGCGGTGGCGGCCGCGTGTTGCGAAGAAATGCCATTTGTTCCGCTAAGTGGAGCTAGGGCGCGGCGCCGGGCGGCCAGACACCGCCACCGGGTGAGGAAGGGGAGGGGGAAGGGCAATACGGGACGGCTGCGCGGCAGGCATGGAAGCGGCCCGGGCAGGAATGACGGCACTCGACGTCGGCCAAGGGTGTGGCGAGACGTTCCGGGCACGAAAGGGTGCGGGAGGAAATGGGACGTGGTGATGGAATGAAATGCGGACGCGGTTCGCGCCTTGGGGATGAGGCGACGATATAAGAGGATGTGGGTGGGAATGAGACAGGTGTATTAGGGATTTTGAGCGATTGGGAGCCTCGTGTTCGAGAAGTTCTTTTAAAGTGTGTAGTTCAGTAAGGAAAGAGTTCTGAAGCACATTTGTCAGTGAGTGAATATCTCAGGTGGAATTTGCTGAATGCGTGTGACTTTCAGATATCGCATATAGAATCATATCAGAGCGAAACTTTCGTTCACCAAAAATATGTATTTCTGGAAAACGAGAAGTCTCCAAAACGACGTTTAGTGAGCCGAAGAAAGAATCACTAAAATGAACAAAAAATTAATAAAGTATTTAATTCATCGCTTTCGTATTACACCGGCTTTACATGTTATCGAAATATCTGGAAACTCTAGAGATATAAATTTATTCTATTGTGGTTTATAAATATTTAAATTGGTCAACAATAAAAAAAATGCTGTCCCTAAATATTCATTAACTGAATTGAAAAGCTTCGAAATAAAATTTTGATTCTCATGATTATAAGTCTCTAGAACACGATTTCATCAGTTCTTGTATTTCTCAATTAAACATATGCATTAGGAAAGAAATTAATCCATCTTGCGACAGCATAACTGAAACAGAAATAGGACATCAATTTAGTTGGTCTACTACATTGTTAGTTTTTCGTGGGAAAGGAGTGAGAACGAAAGAGCAGGTGATGGCGCTCGGAACCCAAGGGAGCCAGAGTAGAAGAACGACGACGACGACGACGACGACGTGGCACGGCAGCGAGCGGGCGGGCCGAAAGGGAAAAGAGGCGTGGCGCGTCTGGGGTGTTTCGGGCGCGCCGGCACGCGACAAGGCAGCGCCGGAGGCGGAAGCGCGGAGCGTGGCGTGCGGGAGCGGGCACGGGCACGGCACTGACGCCCCCGAGCCGCGAAAATGAGGCTCGCCTCCCCCCCCCCCCCCGACGAGCGAAAGACGCGCGCACGCCCATAAAATAGATTGGCTCGCGAAAAATAAGCAAGGAGCTCTCACGCCCCCTTGGAAACTCATAACAGCGAACGCGCCTGACGCCGAGTCCGCCCGCGTCCCAGAAGAAAGACAAAACGCATACGGATATGAAGGAAGAAGCAGCCCCGTACTATATTTAGCGTCTCGCGACCGGAGAGGAGGAATATAAAAATTCTGGAACTCAGAAATGTATAGAAGCGGTGCAGCGGCGGTGGCGGTCGCTGCTAGACGGGAGACGTAGCTTTGGGAAGCGCATCATAAACTGCTACTTCCCGACCGCTGGCTCACGAGCCGCGTCTCATCTGTTCTTGCGCCGCGGGCGACCTTTACGGCCGTGGCCTGCGAGCAGCCCCCTCCCCCCCTCGTTCCACCCGTTCACCACTCCGCTCTCGTCTCTCCTTACCGAATTCCGACTCTCACTCCCCGCCGCGCCCGCCTTTGTTTCTTTCTGGCTGACGCTCGCTTCCGCCCCTGCTCCTGGGCCACCTATCTGCCTTGCCCCCGGCCGGTGACCACATTTCGAGGGAAACAAACAGCGGCCTGGGGACTCCGTTTCTTCTTTTTTTTTCCGTTCGTCCGCCGCGCCGCTCCGCTCCGCGCCGTCTTGCTTGAGCGACGGAGCGCTTTTTCGCCCTTTGAGGCGCGCGCCTAATTGCTGGAAATGGCGCGGAAGGAAGGCGCGTCGCGGGGAAGCCAGCGTTTATTGGAACTGGCAGTTGTCGTTACCTGTTTTTCTTCGCCACCGCGCGACGTCGCGGGCAGGGGATGCATTGCCAACGCGATGCCAGCGAGCCTTTTGGGTTTATGGGAAGTTAAATGGATACAGTGTGAAGAACAAATTGGTGCAAGAGAAAATAGCTATTCGTCTGTTGAACTCTGTTTTTTGGAAAAAAAAATACAATAAAGAACAAATTTACTATTTATAAGACAGTAGTGGAGACTATTACTAATATGTGGTTCAGAAACCTTGGTACTTAGTAAAGCTGATAAGAACAAAATCGCAGCCTTAGAAATGGAAATGGAGTAACTCATTTCGTATTGGCACTTAGAATGAGGGAAGCAAGGCGGCGTAAATGTGAGTGGCAATGGAAAGGATCCCTCCGGAGAGAAGAAAACGAGGAGGACTATCGAGAAGTTGGCGGGCCGGGTTGTACGATGTAAAGACTGCAAGAGACCTCTATGTGGAATATGCTTCATCTAATTGTAGTAGTGTCCGGGAATGTTGAATTCACCGACCACTTGACCGAACGTGGCCATCTTTCGACATCATTAGGAATTAGAACATCATTATTGTGAGATATTTAAAACTCTTGTGATTCAGTTTCTTCAAATTAATTTGTTTTAATCTCTTTGTAAAAAACCGTTAGACCCTACATTCTTCTTTCAAGGTTTTCTTTTTCAAACTTGGTGGTAAGTTGTATGGAAGCGACCTAGACGGAGCAGAATTGCTTAAAGTACAAGATATAATTTTAACTTGGCAATTAAGTTCTGGTAGAAAGCAAAATATATTTAGTATTTGTTACTTTTGAAATTTTAAAAACTTTTTACTTTGTACATTTCAAAAATTTTCAAAAATAACACGTGTTTATTTTAACGAGGTCACGTTTTCAGGAGTCAGATCAGTTTGTTAGGTGGAATCGGGTGGGAGGATCGTAAGCAGTTTAATCAATTGAACTTCTCTCCGCCGAGAAACTCCTAGAGAAAACGCGGGAATGTAGTACGTTGGAGTTCGGGATACGATCGCACGGCCTCGCGGAACCATGGGAAGTAGGTTAACAACGTGCTTATTCTCAGATGAATCGCTTAATCGTGATCATAGTTTCATCCGAAGATCGCGGGCCTTTCTCAGAGCCCGCGTTATGTTCGGAGAATTACGCGAATGCCGGGCGGGGCGGGGGCGGGGGCGGGGCGGGTGGGAAACGTGGGGCCGCGCACATGAAAGAAACTATTCGAGCATCGGCGCGACGAGTGCAGTACGTCGAGGGGGCGTGGCGTGCGGTGAGGGGGTGGGTGGAAAGGGGGCGTGGCGGAATCGGCCGACGCGAGGCTAGGCTGGCTGAGCCTCTTGCCAGGTCGGGGGCCCCGAGACGTGGCAAGGAGAGGCTCTGCTCGGCGGGACGCAGCTCGGTAGGGGAGGGAGGGCGGAGCGGGGCAAAATAACGTGAAACTGAGGCGGAACCGTGTAGGAAGGTATGGGATACGTTGGAAGAATAAGGGTGATATCGGGTGGGGGGTGAAGACCCAGGGTTGAGAGGAAAAGAACCATCTGGCCAGGACGGGACCGGAGGAGTAGCCAGGAGAAGGGCAAGAATCTGGTGTGTGTGTGTGTGTGTGTGTGTGGGGGGGTTGCGAAAAGGATCGCTCTGAAGAAGCGGGCGGATGAGCAGAAGCCCGCGGTGCCAGGGGAATGTGCGGCTGGGGCCGGCTATGGGGGAGAGGGAAGGAGGAAGGAGGGCTGACGACAGGAACGCGGGTATGGTATGTAATGGCGGCGGTGCGCGCCAGGGCATGAAAGAACTCGCGCGCCGGGAGAAATGCCCCGGAAAACGCGCCGCACTTCGTAATCGCTACTTCTGCTCCGCCCCTGTCTCCGTCCCCCTCCTCCGCTCACGCCTCCACCCTTGCCCTCGCCTCCGCCCTTGCCCCCGCCTCCGCCCTTGCCCCCGCCTCCGCTCTTGCCCCCGCCTCCGCCCTTGCCCCCGCCTCCACCCTTGCCCCCGCCTCCGCCCCTCCCCGCCAGCTCTGTCACAGGTCGTGCCCTACATCTTCCACTGTGTTGGAAAGTCGAAGACTAAGCCTCTCTGCCGAATATAGCAGGGCTGCTCAAGAGGGCGACCCACTTGCGATGCCCTGGGCCAGCTCTTATCTGCGGGCCACCGGTGTGGCCCCCTGCTTGTTGAGTCAGTCCGACGGCAGGGCCGAGGAGGCGCGATCGTCTCTAGTCTTGTGAAAGGCGAGTGGCACGTAGACTACTGCATGGGTCCATTGAGGACACACTGTCCCCAGTTCTTTCATTCGAGAAAGTCTGGAATGTAGTTTGATTGCAACGTGATAGACGTAGTGTCGCCGAAACCAGAGTGCTGATTCTGGTGCAGATCGATCATTCGAGTTCTGTTTTTGGCTCTTTTATGTCTATGTGTCAGTTTCGAACTTATTTGAATGTGACAGTGCGAAATGTGTGATGGATGTTACCACAATACAAGCGAGCAAATATTGCGAGTTTGAGAATTTCCAATAAATGTTCGGACATGTGACACATTTGAGAACTTTTAAAACACTGCTTTCAATTCACTTTGGCAGTGAACTGTGCTTTATTACTGTCATTGTATTAAACGATATGACAGGATAGAACTTGAAGAAAAAATGTTTTCGAAAATACGTAATGTTCAATCCATATGACAAGTAAAATAATAAAATAAACCATGATTGGTAATCAACTTATCTCTATTCCTGGAATGTCGAAAAAAACATGTATTACTGTTTTGGCATTCAAATGACGAAATGAGAATCTATCGAACGATGAACGGAATGTCCCATGTGCGTTTGGCTGTCTGAGGTGCCGAACGAAAACTTAGAAACGAATTCCATGGTATTGGATTTTGACATTAAAAATACGTACGTATAAGGGTAGTTTGGCTTAATTTAAAAGCCCAAGGAGAAGTGAAATTTTTAACAGAGTTTAAACGAAGTGTGTAATTCTTCATAACTGCTGACTACCCACTTTTTCTTGGACATTTGTTCTCCAGTATCTACTTATTTTGTTAGTTAATAATTTGGGTGGGTAGTTTTTAAAAATGGGCAGAATAGTGTCATTTCGTTTTGATGTGGGCCATTGCAAGTTCTCTCGCTGATATCATGGGTGCGGATTTTGATGACCTGAAACATCGCTAAAAATGATCAATAAAATGCTCTTAAAATGCTTTAAAAATTACATGAAAACAAAGAAAAAGACGTAAAAAATTTGATCAAAACCACTTCAAATAAACAAATAAAGCTGTTGGACATGTTTCTAATGTAATCGAGGCTTCTTCCTTTTGTTCAAGTCAACTCAACTCAACTCATATACGTTTAATTTGAACTGTTCGTTAAAAGAAAACCTCTGTCTTTATTTACCGCGAAATCGACGAACTGATAATGGCGCCGATCGATAGGCATCACAGAAACTTTAGATTACATAGTACTAACAACGGCTGACATTTCAATATACGAGTGAAGAAATCGAATAGACTACTCAGGAATTCTTGTTACACCTCGGAAATATTATTTGATGTAAGTACGTAAAACACTAAATTATTAGACGAAATCGACGAAAAATGCAAAAAAAAAAACAACCTATAAAATGGATCATTTTCTTTTGTCATAACAAAAAATACATGTCAATACTAAACGGCATTGTCCTAAAAAGAGAGGAAAAAAATGACAATAAAATTCGCACCCTACTGACCTCGAAACTGGTTAAATATTACATCTTAAAACTGGTTTCAACGTCCGTGCTAGAGCCCGGTTGCTTAATTCGACAATTACCATTACCATTTTAATTAATTTACCATTACCATTTTAATTTTAATTCGACAATTACCATTACCGATAATTACCATTTAACTAACAAAACAAAGTGGAAAAATTAGAAGAATTCACAAAACTGAGCCTGAAGCCTGAGCTCTCAGGCTCATCTCAAAACAGAGCTTTTAAAGTTCTCTGTAGAAAGGTACGATATGAGGCGGGGAGAAGGTTCGCGGACGGAGAGGAGACTTGCGGCACAGGGGTTCGCCGCCGCCCCGCATGGGAAATACGAAGAAATGCGTAGAACATGCCAGGATATCGCGGTCGAGAGATAGTGTGCTGGATAAGGACAGCTTTCGCTCCGTTCGAACGCATGTATTTTAGTAGTATTTTAAGTTCTTTTTTCATATTTTAACTTTTCACAAAATTGTGATTGTAGGAGATTTTCATGCACGTACATAATATCTAGAAAAAGTAAAAAACAACGAACACAAAACATAATGTTAAAAAAATATCGGGTTTAATAAATCGATATGTAAAAACCGAAGTTTCTCTAATGTTTTGCAAACATCGACATTGATGTCTCATCCCTAATCCCCAGAGCCCATTAAAGACCGCATTACAATGCTTCTTTGTAGCGCTCGCGACCGAACTTCCGTAGAGCCCAAGTCGGCATGTCAAAATGCCTCGCGTGGCCGTTGTATTGAACGAGCCATTATTTGACGTATCGAACCACGCGAGAGTGTCTGCCTCGTTTTCTGGGGAGCGGTGCGGCGCGGCGCGGCGCGGCGCGGCGAGCGCGTGTCCATTACCACGCCAGCTGCTCTTCTCTTTCGTTTCTCTTGATTACAAAATGAATTCATTTGTGCTGGCGCTGCCTTTGTGGGAAGTGCCAGTTGGCCGCTCGTCCCGTACTCTCTACGCGGTGCGCTTTCTGGAAAATGAAATTAAAGGCTCGTTGCCCGCTCCTAATAGCAGGCTACTTCGTGTGCTGTTTGCGAGTTCGCCTTCTCAAGTACGCGTAACACACGTTAAGAGAAGACCACGCTGCTTTATACTGTGCCTGTCACATGTGTTTTTCTTTAATGATCACGCCCCTTCCAACACTTGCAGAGAGTAGTTTCGAATACAGGACTTTCATGGTTTGCTTCGTGCAGCGTGTGATGGATACAATTGTTGCGTGCAATTCCGGATTCGGTGCAATCATTTTTATAAGAGTATTTTGGGGTGGTTTGTGCTTGGAGTTCGTCGCAAAGAAATGTAATTACCGTTTTTTGCAAACGAACAGTCCAAGATATTTTAAACTAACAACTTTTTTATTGTTACAATTTATAAAATGTTTGAAATTTATTTCAGACAACCCTGTGTTTAGTAATCACCATTGGTTTCGGAAAAAAATGGCCTTTTCAACGATGACTGTCTAATTAAGGTTATGAGAAAGCGGGAAGCGAACATTTGGGCTATTTTTACTTTCTCTCGCTTAAGAAGGATCTTCTTAAGACGAGAAAATTATGTAATAATGCGCGAAAAAACTTCGAATTTTCGGCAGAAAAACTTATTGCAGGGCTCTGGTGAAGAAAATGTGCATACATTCAGTTGTTAAATTTAGAACAAAATAAATCTGACACATAATGTAGCCAGAATTCATGTTTTGTGGGTCCTTGATACCGAAAAGTCGATTGAAGGCAAAATGTCCGTCCGTGAACAACGTTAGCGGCTAAACCGTTCAGCCGATTTTCTCCAAAATTGATATATCTTGATTAATCTGGCTGATGTCGCGACCCCTTTGATATGAAATCGATATTTTAATTTTTTTGGGCGGGGGTGCTTTACATGAAGTCCCTGGGACATTTTCAAAATTTTCAAAAAAATAGCACCATCGATTAAATTTTGTTGTTGGGTAGTCAGAAGGAAGCTTAAGAGAATGGTGTATGTCTCATTTTCGTTGAAAACTGAGTTTTCGAAACTTGAAGAAATTCAAAATTGTTTCGGTGTCTTCCTACAACTAATCTATTAAAGGGAGATTTTTTCCCTTAATGAAATCTGTACCTTGAAGATAGATTTTTAAATAAGTCCATGTACAATTTTTTAAATATTCGAGTATTTTTCGCGTAATTGTGCGAGAAATACAGACAAGTTTTAATTTTTGTTAAACGTTTTTATCTCTCAAAAACTGCTTCTTCGTTTTTGGTGCAATTTTGTGTGTTGATAGACTGAAGGACGTTTAAGATAATAGTGTAGGTCTCATGTTAGTTGAAAACCGTGATTTCTGAAAATTAAAAAAAATAATAACTAATTGGGTTTCTCTATCTTCTCGCTAATCACCAACGTTTAATATTCATATTTCGCATTGCAGCCAGGGCGTCCGCAGATCTCGAGTTCCTAAGCGTGCGATTGTCTTGGCGTGTGCGCCTCCATAAACATTCAAGCGCGATTGCCGCTCCTTCTTACCCGTCTCTCAAACAGTGAAACCGTATGGCTTGTCCAGAAAACTACAGAATTGTACCGCCGATGTCGTTCCAATAGCATCGCATTTGGTAGGGACACGAATGGTTTATAATTTTAATTCTTTACTTATGCAGATTTTCTATCCGAAAAAAATATTTTTTGCATCATGTCCTTAAAACATAAGTTGTAATGTAAAACATTTAAAACTACATAATTTTCTATCTTGCTTCAGTTGCTCGAACTTTACGATACAGTCTCGGGGACGCAGGAAATCATGTAATACGGAATGAATTTTGTATGTGGAATGTTTCTAGCAAAGAAATCGACTCAGTGACGGCAATTCCCATTGTCCCATTTCGGAGCGGTGTGCTTTTTTCCACCGCGCGTATGCCCAGCTCTGCCGCCTGGCGTTGTTTGAACATCTTAAAAACCGCTTTCCAAGACGGCCGTCGCCGGGAGTCTGACGGGGAGACCTGAGAGCGAAGAGGAGGGGCGTCCGAAGGGTTGCGTCCAGTGAACCGGGTGCCCCGCCCCAAACCAGCGGTGTCTGCGTCCTCAGCTGCCGTCCCCGTCTCCGCGTCCGGTCACTCTACACCCCCCCCCCCCCCAAGCTGTCGAACCCGCTCCGTTTCGGTAGTAGCCACTGTGCCTGGCCCTTGCGCGCCCTATCTTCATCTTCTTTCCCTGCTATCTTCTCGACCAACGGCACTGCTCTTTGATCGGCGGCGTCGTCCCTTTCGTGTTCTTTCTGCGTTCGCTGAACGTCGGGTGTCTTCGCGCTCGTCCCCTGCGCCCTTCATTTAATTTTGTTCCCATTGCTTGTCACAGCTGGCACTTCCTTCGCTCATTCACGCCCTGTGGCTCGGTGTTGGCGTCCGTCCCTTCTTCGCCCTTCGCCATGCACTTCTCGTCTTTCCTACGTGCCCCTCTCTTCGCGCAAAAGGCCCGTCCCGCTTCTCTCGTCATCGCATTTGCCAATGAACCGCTTACTCTGTTGCGCCACCCCATCGTCCACGCCCACTTCTGCGACTTCCACTGCCATCGTCCCTCTGGGCGTTTCGGGCAGCCGTCGCGTCTGCTGCGAGGCGCGCTGTTCTCTCGCGGCCGAGCGTCGCTGCTACCCTTTCCACCCTCCTTGCTGCTGGCGGCCGCCCGCCGTTGCCTCCACCGCCCGCGCTGCCTCCGCCCCGCTGTATGCTCGACCGCCCGGCAGAGCGACGGCGGCGGCGGCAGCGGCGGGGTTTCAATTTGCGCGTGCGAGCGAGCTGACGGGCGCCAGCGTCGGCGGGGCAGGCGCTGAAGGCTGAATGAACGAGAGAGCGGCCGGCGGCGGCGATGGTGGTGGCGGCGGAGAGGACGCGGTGCCCGGATGCTGGGCACGTGAGGCTCTCGACGTTCAGACGGCGACTGACGGAAACACCCACTTCGCCCCGCCCCGCCCCGCCGCTCTTTGACTCTTCACGCGAAGAAGAGCGCTCCGCCGCCGCGCTGCCTCCCCCGCCTGGCCATACGCCTTCTCCGGCACTGGCTCCGCATCTATATGTGAAAGGACGCTCCCAGACCGCCCACGCCACGCCGCTGCCGCGACGCGACGTCCCTGTGTGTTCGCGTCGTAAACAAAATATAGTCTTCGGAATTATGCGGGGTGTTTTTATGCGGCGCTTTATCGAGCGTCGCGTCTTTATTGGATGGGGTCTTGAGCGTCGGCAGAGGCGGCGGCGGCGGCGGCGGCGTGCTGTGTGGCCCGCCCCAGCCCCGAGGGCACGCGCGCGTTGCCCTCCGCACCCGCCTCCGCTCCTGCCCTCGCCCTCACCTTCGCCCTCGCCCTCGCCCTCGCCCTCGCCCTCGCCCACGCCCACGCCCACGCCCACGCCGTCGGCCTTGTCCTCGAAATTGATATTCGCCGATACTGCAGACGCCCGTCCAACGGATTGCCGAAGACTGCTGATGCGTCCGTTGCGAGGAGAATATTGCTAATAAACTGGAGAAAATGTGTGTGCATGTGTGTGTGTGTGTGTGTGTGTGTGTGTGTGTGTGTGTGTGTGTGTGTGTGTGTATGTATTAGGTCTGTCGTTTTCGTCAGCAAGACGTGGTTCGTGGGGATGAAAGAGTAGGTGGCGTGGCGAAGGTTCTGCGGGATCTTGAATAAACACATTGAAAAATAATTGTGTATTGGCTGTTTTTTTTCCTTTCGCCCTGTTGGTATTCCGATGCTAGCGTTTACAGGAAGAAGATCGTGATTGAACTGCGGGATTTTACAGCGCGAAATGATGTCTTGAATCTTACGAGTTCCTCCAAAATTCATACGTCATAAATTTGTTTTTAAATTTTCACATTGATATATTTTGCAAAACAACATGAACGTGCCAGAGACGAAAACCAATCCAGACTTTTTGTGTAGTTTGCCTTAGCGTAATTCTTCGATCACTTTGTTGTTTCTCTTTAAGATGTTTCGAGGAGTCTCCTTGACCCCATTTGTAGACAATTCTTACTTCTCTTTGGATCTGAGAGATCTCGGCTAAGAAGGCACAACCAGATCTACATAAACTAGTTCGTAACTTCCCTGAAAAGTATGTCATTTGGTGAAACTATGTTTTTGTTGCGAAAATTTTCTATTGTAATGCCGGTGACACTAAAGAAACATGACATTGTCAGGATCCTTTCTAGTTGATTAGGATTCGTGCTAGTTCAATAGGATAATTGTATTGCATTAAAATTGAGTTCAGAATGATTATGATCTTATGCAATAAACAGTACAGGCACTTAAACTTAACCCAAATTATTTTTGTATTTTACTTTTTTTGAGACTACTGATTTGAAGAATGTAAGAGAGCGTTTCACTATAAGTGGTCTGTATTGTGATAATGTATATCGTCATTTCAAAACTACAAATTTGAAGATTGGAGTTTTTTCCTTAAACAAAATCTGCTCTTTAAAAATAGGTAACGCACAATTGTTTTTTTAAACTAGTGCTTTTGCTTAATTACTACTTGCAATTAATGCAATTTATGAAAAACATTTTTTTCAAAGCCGCTCCAAATTTTTTCACCTTCCCCCCCCCCCCTTACCGATGAAGCAAGGGACGCTTAAAAAAGGTGAATATCTCAATTTCGTTCAGCTATCTGAAATTTTGAAAATGCCAAATTTAGAAATAATACGAGAAATGATGTGCAGTTATAGCACTGCTAGTTTCACGTAACTTCTGCCCCTCATTACAGTAAGGTACTTCACTTACCTTGCCTCGCCTTCTTGTATTGTCTAATGCGCACTTCATCCAGTTTAAGTTCGAATGAGGCTTCGAAACTGATCCTATTCTGGTATTGTATTTCTTTCATTTTAAACGACTTTTTGGATAATTTTGGAACATTAACACGCTAATTTGTGAGAAATTCAGATTCGAATTTATACTGCGATATATCCAACTTTGCCCCTGGCAGGTATCAGCTATTGACAGTTTCATCAACGTTCAAGCACCCGATTGGATGAAATCGTCAACCGCTGATATCTGCTAGGGGTAGAGTTGGATAAATCGTAGTACAGGGTGCGGCAGCATAACTTCCTTTTTTAAAATGCGCGCTAACAAGAGTCATGACAAACGCCAGCATAACTTCCTTTTTTTCAAAACTCAATAAAAACTATTGTGTGCATCGGAAAATATTTATTTATTTTTTATAATGTAGGTACATGTCTAAAGTTTTTATTTACATTGTTTTGAAGATCAAATCTGTTAGGTGACGTCCCTCATTCTCCATACATTGCGTAAACCGATATCTGGCGTTTGTCATGACTCTTGTTAGCGCGCATTTTAAAAAAGGAAGTTATGCTGCCGCACCCTGTATTTACTGTAACATACATATGAGTAAGTGGTATTTGACCACTGAGACAGGGTGATAGCGTCTAATGCTGAGGCTGACTGTACGGCGATATTCTTTGTCTTTGTTTCCGTCCATCTTCTTCGTCCTCACAGTCCTCGCAGGTTGCTTTTCGCCAGTCGCCCCCTCGCTGTTGATCTGCTTCCCAATCCACGGGGCGGGCGGCTGAAGCAGAGGCGGGGCCCGTACGCGCCCTCTGTAATCGTTTTACTGCACTCGCGCGTGACGTAGCGGGGATGTATTATTCATTTGTCTGTCAAGGTGCGACCCCTCGCATGCGACGCCCGGGGCGGGCTAGAGGGCTCGAGGAGGGGGGGCAGCGGGTCGACGCCCGGGGGCTCCCCTTAAACGAAGGGGGACGATGAGGGTGTATGTGTGTGTGCGGGGGCGGGGCCGACGCCGACGCCTTCTCTTAACTTTCCAGCGTGCGCGCGAAGATATATTTCACTTTTTTAACTCGCGCCCGGATATTGCGTTTCTGGCGCGCTCGGGCGCTCCGCAGCCATGACAGGCGGCGGGCGTCGAGGCGCGGCCTGGCGCGGTGCGGTCGCCGGAATACAGCGAGGTTGCAGAATTCAAAGGGAGGTTTCGTTTAAGTGTTCGTGTCGGCAGCTCTGGCGCCCGTCCGCCCTCCCCGCCGCCGCCACCGCCGCCGCTTTTCTCCGCCCGGTTCCCCCGTCCGGCGGCCGCCTGTCTCGGCCACGCCCCTCTTGCCGGAAATCGCCCTTTTTCCCCAGGAATTCCAAGGCTTTTCTTTTACCTTGCGCAGCTCCGCGCCGGCCTCTCGGTCTCTGCCTCTCTCTTCGTCCCTAGTCCTTCTCGACTTGCGCCTTTCCGTCACCCATTGCCACACACAGTCTTCTGTCTTCTTCTTGTCGCTGCCCCATTTGGTGTTCTTTCCGCGACTGTGCTACCCCTCCGCTCGGTTCTGCTCTTCTCTCAGGCGCGTTCCCTCGCCAACCGATTCAGTCCTCACAACGAGTCATGCTGTTCCCGTTTCCCTGCCACACGCTTCATTCCACTCGCTAAAGCCTCACTTTTATTGCATTTGTTCCTTAACCTCATTCCGTTAACATTCACCGTTTAGTCAAACTCATTTTTGAAGTTTTCGTACGACTACCCTCCGGCAACAGTCCTCCGTGTTCCCTACTTGTGCGTGTCGTGACTCCATCTCGTCAACTCGCATCCCGCGCGTCTACTCCTCGCTGCGATATTTCACGGTGGCGGTCGCTGGCGGCGGCTTGGAGAAGCGAGGGAGTGAAGGAGGTGGTGGGAGGGAAGAGGGGAAGAAGGGGGAGGAGGTCGCGCTGGCCGGGCGTCCGGACGCGGCCGCCGCCCCCGCCCCCGCCGCCGTGATGAATGCTTGGACGCGACGCTGCCCTTCGCTTTATTAGTCTCGGATTTCAATTTTGCGATTTATCATCGCGGAACGAAGAACGCTGCTTGAGCGGTTGGCGATGCCGCGTCGTATTTCAGGAAGGCCGAATGTTTGCGTTTCCGGCGCTGGAATTGAACTGGGCCGCGGCGAAGAATGTGTCCCGCCGCTAATCGATGGCAGCGATTTGTGCGTGTTGGTTGTTTTTTTTAATTTTTTTAGAGGCAATGAAATTGTTACCATTGTGAAAGAGATCTGGCGATTCGCAGTAATTGGCACTGATGAATTGCTAATAATAAGCTGGGTCATTTCTCTTTTCATGCACCATTGTGCAGCCTGGGAACACGGACGATAAAATGTGGGTTCGAAAGGTATTTGCAAAATAATTCAAGTTTTGGTGGCAGCAAATAAGTCGACAGTAATCTGTTTAATTGTCAGAAGGCGAATCTTTTAGTCTAGCAAATATTGTTGAATCAAGGCAAGAATATACATTTGAAAATACTTATTTTTGAAAAGAAAGATATCAAGCTAGACAATTTTGTTGCATGTACTTATTCAGTTCTTAGTTCTAATTTTCAGACAGTTATTTTATGTTAAAATTTACAGTATTCATCGCTGCTGCAATTATCGTTGTGTTATGAAGTTCGGGTGGTACTGTACATTGTTTATTAGTTATCTCAGCACGAAAAGGGGAGGGGGGAAGTATTTATTTGGGTTGGTGGAGTTGTCTGAAGAAAAATGGCTTTCCACCATTGAAACTCGATTGACTAAATGAGCAGTGCAAAGAAATATTTAATTTTTCACGTTCTAAATATTCTGTAGGTAATTTTTGTGAAGAAATGATTATTCAGGTAAAGTAGTCGTCCTGGTAATGTAATGGGACGTCTTGTTAGCGTAGGTAAGTAGCGTAGGTACTATTTTAAAGTAAATTGGACTTACGTAGGATAATGCAAATCTTACCGAAGCAATTGGTTAAGAATGTATCTCTGTGCATGCCCAATCTGAAAGTGCTGTTAAATTTTTATATTCTTAACAATAACACGGAAAATTCGAATCAATAATTTATAATTATTCTTTGAATGGTCGCCAGTGGATGAGGAACAAATACATCTAGCTTATATTTTCTTCAATTTCTTAAATTTATAACTTAATACTATCTACGTACGTACATACTATCTTTGAGTCTATATCATTAATTTTCAATATATTCGTGGGTTTGACGTCATGTTAACTTGTGACAATAAACAAATGTCCGAATAAGGTTAGTCAATTCAAACTAAGGTCCAATAGGAACGCACTGCCTGTCAGAATAAATGAACGAAGAGAATAAGTAAATGAATGAAGGAGGGAAGGATGGATGGTGGGTAAATGAAGGACGACAAGTAGGTGAGAGAGATGGATGAATAAACGTGAGTAAAGGTCCTTAAGGAAGGCGTCTAAGCCATTAGGCAATATAAATGAGTCCATTGTTCTCCAAATAAATCGAGAGAATATATAGGAGAGCCATACTCTTCGTAAAAGTGCTTGGATTTAGTTGGCCGTCACTCTCTTTGTTCCAACGTGCAGAATGTGCTCGAAGAATGCCATCTGCGAAACGTGCGAAAGCATCACATGCGGTCAGGACGGGTCACGGGGGGCGGGGCGGGGCGGGCGTTGTGTTGCTGTCAATAGCGGGTGGCGCGTCGCGTCGTCGTCGGCCCGCAAGCCGCCTGCCTCGCCGCTGCCGCTGGAAGAGGGGGAGGGGGCGGGTGGCGAGGGGGCGGGGGAGGGGCCGGGTCGGGGCGACCGCGCCGTGTGCGCCTCACCGCCGGTGAATGGCGGCGCCAGACAATCGATCATCACGCGAGGGCATTCAGCGCTGCCACCGCCGCCGCCGCCGCCGCTGACTGAAGCGCCTGCCCCGGCTTTACGCCGCCCCGCCCACACACGGCGCGCTGCCTTCCCGGAAACCCCCTCAAGGAACACGCCCGCCGCTCGGAGAATTTCTACGCTTCTTTTACGCTATTGGATACTGGCCGTAGCGTTAATGGCGGCGTGTTTGTTGCGGTGGGCGGAAGTGATGATGGTTTCTCTCTCCTCACGGAGATAAAGCAGTTTTCATAAAGGTTATGAAACGATTTAATAGTCGAATTAATGGTTTATTTGTATATTGAGGTTTTGAAATAAAAGGCGCGATTTAAAAATATATGTAAACAAAATAAAAATTGCTGAATAGAGTTAGCGTTGAGTCAACCATTCTCTTTCCACTACTAATATAATGTTATACGATTCAAAACTTTGATTCTTTCTGTTTATCTTCTCTCCACTCTCATCCCCCAGCGATCTTAAATTTGACGTGTATCTTACTATATTTTTTTGCTAGAAATTGAAGTATACTTGCCCAGAGCCAAATAACGTACTGAACGTTCGATAGATCTAATCCGTTTGCGACAGTTCAGGAATCAATGTTTACCTTCATAGCGGGTTAGGATATACTACGTTCTGAATTTCATATTTCTTGGGGGTCATTTTAAATTTAGCTATATTAAATTTGGTTTGTAAGCGTTTTGCATTTTTCTATTTGGTCAGAAATATCTCTAAATCTCCTAGATTAGACCACAGTCTTTTTTCGCGATTGGATGGTTGCTTTCTCGGCGAACGATATGAAATACCACCAGAAAGTTATAAGCAATTAAAATTATAAATGTTTTGTTCTGATTCTTAATTCATAATATTTTTTTTGTCTGCATATATGACGACGTTTCCCACCCGGAAGTCTGATCATAAATGCTACTTCGGAACCGTGTAAAAGCTAAATGTGACAGAACCGTTTTGTCAACATCCACGCCGAGGCGACGCGGGATGAAACATTCATTTGGTTTTCCGCCAACGCCCGCGGGCGCCGGCGTTTCCACTTTTCATCGCACACCTCCGCGGAGTTTTTCGTCGCGACGCCTCGCGGACGGGGACGACCGCGCCGCGGCAGCGTCCTACGCCGGATTAACCTTTCAGGAGGAGCGCTGGCGGCGGCGGCGGCGGCGGCGGGCGAATGCTGAGTCAGGGTGTAGCGACGACGCAGGCGGATTCTGCCCTCGTCTGTCGCGCCTCGCCTCGCATCGCCGAACCGCCCCGCGCCCGTGCCCCTCCGAGGAACCGCGCCCTCCGGGCCCACTCCCGCCCCCTGGCCTACCACCTCTCTTCGCGCTGCTGTTGTTGTCAGGGGCCGGTTGGACCGGGCGTACTCTTTCCCACAATTGGTAGGAGGTGATGTAGGGAAGTGTATTGGGTAAGGAAACTGGAATGTTACGAGATAAGTTGAATCAGTTCTCAAGAATTTCTTACAGTCTTTTAGTTTTATTGCATCACATTAATGGAATAATTTTGAATAAAAAAAATAACTGGAGTGGTATCAAACATTTTGTAGATATTGTTCATTTGACGGGAATATGGAATAAATTTACCTCATCAGTTCTCCCCTATTCATCTTCACATGCTTTCTAGCTCCTTGATATCCTTTCTGTTATGATGCCTTCACTTTTGTAGTTCTCAACTACTGCAACCTAATGCGTCGCCAGTCTTGCCACCATTGTTTCAACGCCATTTCTTCTCCATCTCCTCAGCCACCCTCGTCTCCCCGCTGTGGGCCACTCATCCCTCGCGCCGGGGCCCTCCTCCTTCCCACGCCCTCCTCCTCCTCCCCCTCCGCGAGGACCCTTTCTTCTCCTTCCCTGCTGCTCGGTCAGGAAACAGGTCAGGGGGAAACGAGAGCTATTGAAGAAGAGACAAGGGCTGCGGTCCGCCGACTTTATCGGGACGTGAGGGGAATCGGCGCGGTCGCGCAGCGGTCTCCGCCTCGGCGTCGGCCCGCCGGCCCCGCCCCCTCCCGCCCCGCCCCGCCCCGCCAGGGCCACCGCGGCCTTCGCACCCTCGGCCGCCGCGCCCTTCGCGCCCTTTCTTCCTTCCGGCTCCGGAAGTCCCTCCCGGCCCCGGGCGTTGCTCCTCCGGGCGATTTAATATTTCAGCCGACCGCCGCCGCCACCTCCTCCGGCGCCCTGTCTGCATAGCAAGCGACTGGACCACGACCACCACCTATGGCGGAATATTGAAACGTTTCGATGGACGACAACTACTTGCGGGATTTAGGGGCGTGGCGGGTTTGCCCGTGAAGGAGGGAGTGGAGGAAGCCGGGGATGTCGGTGGCTGTGGAAAGAGGCTCGGGCGAGATGATTTGATGGAACGGTGTAGCCGGATGAGAATATCCAAGCGAAATCGACGGTCGTCTGTAAACAAGAAAAGTGACACCTTTAAAATTGTAGGAGAACTCTTTCGGTTGTATTCTTATTGGAATCTTTATTTTGAGGCAAAAGACAGTGCTTGACTCATTGTACAGTTTTCTACACGTATGAAATGAAGGCGTTAATTGTGGCAACATTATTCTTGCCACAATTCACATACCCCAACAATATTTTTAAAAAAAAACAAACATTTTAAAAGATTCTAACGCTATACAAAAGTGTTCGCCGTACTACAATATGACTGTAAGAAGCCAACCAAACAGTAAGAAGACAGTACCAAGCAATCAGAAGAGTACAAATGCACAAACTGAAGCATGGATGGATTGAAAAAAAAGAAGTATTGCTCTCAATGAAAAAAAGGACATAAGTGTGGGTTAGCACTGTGTGATTCCTAGCGCTTCAAATTTTTACTAGTAAAAAGACTATTTTCTAAATATATTTCTTTACATAACTCACAATCAGAAGTGACAATGTTTGTGATGTGTCTCTCTTTTGATGAACCGATGAATTGTCAACGAAAAGAGACGAGTACCGAAGTGTCTGTTCTCCATTTCAGTATTCCCTACAATATTAGACACACCTATGTAACATGGCCTTCCTTGAGAGTTGTATTCTCATATGTTTGGGAGTGTGTGAGAGACACGTAAGAAAAACAAAAGAAATACAGACTCCGTATGAATGATAATGATACTTACTTGAAATTGAAATGAAATGGAAGTTGTGCTTAAAAGATTATCATTACGAATATATGTATTCTATCTCAGTTTTACCCCTTAGATTTGTGGGGAAAAACTTTGACACTTGAGATTTTCGTATTTCGGATCAGTAACCTTATTTTACTAAGCAGAGGAAGAATAATTCCCGCGTAAGTATTAACAGGGAGAGCACTGCAAGCACATACAAATATTTAGAATATGCCCTTGTGATATAACAAAAACAGAAAAGATTTTAATCTACACTTACATGGAATGTAACTTATTTTTGGTATCTTCTAATTAGAAACAATCATTAGTATATATTAAAACGGAAATACATCAATTAAAGACTAAGAGACTTCTAAGAGATTTCAAATGCTAAGCCGTTATTTCCCCTTATTTCGTTTCGTTTTTACTCAATTTACCCCCTCCACCTTCTCAAGAATCCCAGATCTCTAATTCCCACCTTTCCCTTCCTCTCTCCCCCTTCAACTACCAACCTCCTCATCGGCCTTGCCTATCCACGTTCATTCACGGTTCTGGTACATTTCGGTCCCGTCCCCCGCTGACTAGACCTCAGTAGTCTGGAGCACCAAAAAGGTGCGTTCCGACCGTTTCACGAGTTATGTAAGTTTGACTGGCAGGATCTTCGAAGTAACTAAGACACTGACTTTTCCCAATAAGTAAATTTATTTCACTGTTCAGTACATGTGGTTGTTAGAACTTACAACTAAGATATGAGAGGGGTTGCAGGGCTCCCTCTGTATTTATGTGCTCTGAGGGCGCGTGTCATAAGGAGAAAGGGAATGGATCGGGAGTGAGGCGGTGACGCTACAAGATCTATTTTTATACATTTCAAAATTTGGTTGCAGATGAGTAAGGACGGTCTTCGGATCTTCCTGATTCACAGTCGATGTGTCAGTCTCTTCGTTTCCTTGTTCGTCATTGCGAACCCCAAAGCTACCTGGTTCAGTCAATGTGAGTCAGTCTCTTCATTTCCTTGTTTTCGGGCGTCCGCGACGCCGTTGTGAAATATTGCTTTAGAACTAAGGTGGTGTAGGGATGGCCGCTGCTGTTGTACTAGCGGGCGGACATGACTCACGTACCACATCCTTTTATCGAATATGGTATATTGAAGTAATTGATATGGTGGGTCTCTCTCCGCATTTTGATTTGTACTTGTGTGTTTTTTTAAATATATTCAGTAATAACAATTAATAGACAATCAATAAAGATTAACAAATCCAATGGAATGTATTTATAATATTCTTAAATAGAGGTAGCTTTTTTCTGAAATATTTTTTTTTCCCTTCAATATCTTGCGGTTAATTCTGGATTCCCCCTGTGGCCTTACATTAATGGTCACCGGGTACCGAACTAGTATATTTTTAAGCAACTGTGAATGTACGTAATGGGTTTCGTCGATATCCAGCCTATTATGATAATCGCCTTTGGCTTGTGGCCAAAGTAACTGGGAAAGAGCAATGACTAACGTTCGGTAATTGTGGGTATTACCCAGTCTGTGTGTCCATTGGCTATTGTGTGTATCTATTGGAATTAGTTTCATGATTGTAATCTTAGCGAGGGCGTCTGCACACGAAGGTCAATGTCAGAAGTGGATGCCATAATTACTCATCCTAACAAGCTACATTCCCACCTCGCAATTCGATTGCCCCTAACTTGCTGGGAGTAACTTTCATAATATGTCATCTTCTAATTACGGATTCAGGGGCATTACTTGGAAGTAACATTAATTTTAATGACTTGTAACCTATTGTACTGTTAATTTTGGAGCTTTTTTGTTTCAAGTTTGAGTTAAATGTCATTTTGAATTTAGTTTAGACTTTTTCTCTCTAGTGACATTCTTGTTCACTCAACAGATTCAATGCGTTTAAAACTTGAATAATTACTCGTACTTTCCATGCATTGGATGGAGTCATAATAACGGGTAACTTTTGTTCAGAAAGACAAATTGCCCGGAGGAAAAAGAAATTGCTTCTTTTGTCACTTTTAATTTTTTAAAATATTTGTTTCTCTTACTTATGAATTGAGTCACGTTTTGATACATTTCTTTCTTTTTAATTTTCTTTTATAGTTTTAAAAAAAATATTGGCATTTATAAAACCTTTTGACATCAACAGCCGAGACCTGGTCATAACGCTTACTCCGCGAAAGCGCCGTTGCTGCCTTGCGCAGGCGCGTGGCATTAATCCAGGTGGACGTCTATTTGCGAACGCACCTGACTTTTGCTTAGGTCGCGAGCGAGCGCGGGCGCGCGGAGGCGGGAGCGGGTGGGCGGACAAGCATTCGAACGCGTTTCCATCCACATCACGTCGAATAAGCACTTTACTCCGCCCGGCAAACGACTCCCGCGCACCGCCCCCGCCCCCGCACGCGCCCGCCGCCGCCGCCGCCACCGCCGCCTCACGTGCGTATAAAATATGCACGAGGTGATTCCGAGGGTCATTCTGCGTGATTCATCCGCGCTTTTCATATTTTTCCCCTCGGCGGCGGTTCTGCAGCGCTCTTCGCCGTGCATTTATATATATATCGCGAATCCACGCTTTTACGTCGGCCAGAATTTCGATTGCGCGTGAATTTTTGGACAGATAGCCCGCTATTTCCCCCTGGCAGCGCGTTCGCGCGCGCGCGGGGGGGCGGCTGTGGGCGCAGGGAGAGGGGAGTGATATTTATAGCGCGGATGGGAAAGCCAGCAGGGGGAGGAGGGGCGGGTCGTTCCACGCCGATTGCACCGGCGCGGCGCGGCGGTGGCTGGTGAGCGGGAGTGAAGTGCAGCGGAGGCGTGGGTGCGGCGGCGGGGTGGGGGTGGAATGGTGTTGTGGCCGCACCGCGCCGCTTGTCGCGGGGGCGTGTCCTATAGGTTCTGCGTGGTAACGGTTCGGTGGCGCGCTGGCCGGCCGGCCGACCGGGCGGCGCGGTGGCCCGATTGCGCGTGTGGCCGGTGCATTGGGGCGCGCGTTCGGCGCCGCTGTAGTGGATCGCCGCGATAAAGGGCGTGACGGGTGGGCCGCGGCCAGCGCCGGCGATCGCACGCCTCCGCCGCCGTGTGCGTGTGTGCGGCCGTGACTCGGCCCGGCGCTGGGTCTAAACGGCGTGAGCGAGTCGCGTTCGGCCGCGTCGGCGCCACCCGGCGCTGCTGTGGGCCTCGCACGTGAGCGGCCGGGGGGCGTGTCGGCGTGACTGAAGTCGGCGTGGCAGCGCCGTGGTACAACAGCGTGTTGGCATGTCGGCGCGTCGGAAGGACAGCCTTGTTTGATCGACTGCGGTGTGACACGCAGCGCGGTTGATCGGGGGCGTGCCCTCGAGCCGTTTGTGTGTGTGTGTGAGCGCGCGTGGGCTGCTCGCGAGTGTGGCGGTGGCCCGAGGCGGGCCCGGGAGTGGGTAGGGATGCGTGCTGGGCCAAGGCGGCGGTGGTTCGGCGTCCCGGCTCGGCGGTCGCGGGGCTTTCGCGTGGTGGCGCGCGTGGTTCGCGGGCAGCGAGGACGTCCGCGTGGGCGGTAGATGGCGCGACCGGTGGCAGCGCGATGCGAGTGGGAGACAGAGTTTGGCGACATGGCGACCCATAAAACAGTCGGCGGCTCGCCGAGCCTACAGCGACGAGCAGTGGGGCAGAATGAAACAAAATAGGAAACAGTGCAGAAACTCCTGCAGAATGTGTCAGGTTATTTCGATTTATTCTTAATCTGTAATCTAAGATTTTTGTGGTAAGTTAATTGTAATAAATGCCAAAATTTTATCACTGTAATCCTGGTTACAATAAAAATTGCTGAAGTTACTTAACATATGGTATCGTTGGCAACAACAGGATTTAATTACAAGATATGGAATACCCTGTTTTCAATATACAAATTGTATCAAATATTAGGGTAAAGAATCTTTATAAATGCATTCAAGAAAGCAATATTTGTTAAAATTCGGTATAGTTTTAATATATTTTTTTCATTTCGGTATTTTAATTACTGACATTCAAAGTCCAGGAATTCTCCTGGAAAATGAAATTCATAATTAACGTTGTTCAACTTCATCCCAAGTGAAATACTGGTTCTAGGAAATTGACAGCATACGGACTACTCACATAAAAAATATTTTCTACAGTTTTATAACGCAAGTTGAGTATGAAGATGTTTTCTTCGAGTGTTTCTAAAAAATCCCTCTGTCATGCATATGTCAGCGTTCCGTATTTCTGTCAGAGATGTTTTTCAGCCTATCATATCTCACCCGCTCCTCCCTCTTAGGCAGAAGCGCTGCTTCGCAACCGCTGAACCACTGTGCGGTGAGACGCCGCGCGCGGGCCGTCCAGTACCTGGCGGGGGCGCGCGCGCGCTTATCTTGAGGTCGCGTTGTACGTGCCGCGCGCACTGCAAATACACGCGCCGGGTGGTAAGCCCCGATACAGCGGTTGGCGGGCGCGCGTGCACGCCATTGCCGCCCCTCCCCTCCCCGCCCCGCCCGTCCCCGCCCCGCCCCGTCTCGCCCCGCCTCGGCCTGCCCTGCCCCGTCCCGCTCCGCCCACCCCGCCTCACCCCGCCCCTCGTCTCCTCGCGCTCGCCGTCCGCTGTTGCTGCGCTCTGTTGTCCCCCGCGGCTCTCCTCTGCCGACCGCCAAATGGATTTATGTCCCGCGCGGCTTAGAGTGAACAGTTAATTACATTTAAAAAGTTGTTCTTGTGTTGGGAGGTTCCATTGTTCGGTTTTTTAATACAACTGGATACGTGTATTGTTGACTTACTCGATAACAACTTGCTTAATTTTAAACTAATGCCTAACCAACTGTTACTAGCGTATTCCGGTATCACTAATTTAGTTCGATATTAGACAACTTAACGCTTACTAAAAGCTAGTAGTTGTTTGCCTTTCTCTTTCGTATTTTGCGATATCAATTTTGAATTTCATCCTTCCTCAATTTCGTAATTATTCCCGACATGACGTCTCGATTGACGCATTTTAGTACCGTAAGAACGGGAAACGTCTTTGCAAAATTTCATTACCCCTAGCATGCGAAATGACTGAATCATGCGTACTGCAAGTGGATTGCTTGATGATAGTATAGAACATCCGATTCCACAAGACCTTGCCAATGAATTTTATCATCGATGTAATTCTAATCATCACCATTATCTTGAAGTCGTAGTAAACCGAAATTGGGCAAAGAAATCTGTTTTACGGTATGGAATTCGGATTTCGAAACTAAAGAATGTGGATTTTGTTGTTGCATTTTAACTATTATGATTATTGTTGTGTGAAAAAGCAAGATATGTAGTTAATCTTATTAAGTCAATTATATCAGTTAAGTATATTCTGAATATAGAAGAATCGTTCTTGACCATCGCGAACTTGTATTAGCCAGCCAACCACAGATTTAGGTGTTTTGTGTACTTTTTACCTAATGCTATAGTGGTTACTAGCAAATTGTCATCCAGTCCAGTTCAATTAGTATTTACCTAACTTTCATATGCTGCTTTGGTAAATCCGCTGTGCGATCCAAGTTTCGCAGACGATAGCCTGTTGATTAATGTACTATGCGAAACCAAGGATTGCGGGTTCGAATTCTGTGCAATGCATGGATGTTCTCTATGTTCGTTCGTATCGCTACTTACATAAGTAATCTGCATCATTTGTCAATACACAGTTATCCTGTGAATCAAAAGCCTAATACTTTCGCTCCGAAATCGAATCAGAAAAACAGCAGTACAGTAAGTATGAATTCGGGCAGGTTCACGTGCACTCTATACTTTTAATCCGCTCCTCTCATCCGCTGGCGTTTTCCTCCTCCCGTTTTACGTTCTAATTTCGGTACCTCCCACCTCTACATCCCTCCGTGGGCGCAAGTGCAGAACGCATCTGGTCGGAATCATCGTTTTTCATGGGCGAAAAAAATGTGCATAATTAAAAACACTTAATTAAAATGGATATTGTCGTCGTACATGCTCACGCGCTTGGTCGTCCGAAAGCATGACCGTGTGCTCGCACGCTATTCTTTTGTACGCATTTTATTTTACCCCTTTTGTACCTTTCTTTGCTCGTGTTATCTTCGTCAGTGTTGACATTGCACGTTTGTTTCACTTCTTGAATCTCTCTTTGTCGGTTTCATTAATGTTTGGTTTATCAACGAATATTAATATTCAGTTTGCTACCGATTAAAAAATACGTTTTTGCATTTTAAATGAGGCCAAATTATGAATTGTGATAAGCGCAGAATTGAAAACAAACTATGTGACAATGTGAAGATATCTACGATTTTGCTAGACACCAAGGAACTCGAAAAACAACAACAAAAAAACAATGAACTATTTTCAGTTTTGACTGAAAAATATAAATATTTGATTGGTTATTCTGACAGTTCTCATACTGTGCGTTCTGTGTAAAGACTATTGTACTATACATACTACGTTATTTCAGTATTCGTGAAGACAGTTTTTGTTAAAATATTTAATTTATTGTAGTGTAATACGAGAGTAGTTTGTGTTGTTCTTGAGCAGCGTAATTTTCGGAACAGCATTGTGTGGTTTGGTTGAGAATTTTTTTGTTACTGCAGGCCACTAGTAAGTCTCTCATTTCTGTTATTAAAGGTCCCCGATTAAAACTTTTTGTATTATTAATTAATATATCGTCGGTATGCAAATGAAACTCGAGTTCAGTTTTGATGTTTGTTTTTCACCGATGAGTCACAATTTCTGTATTATTTTTTTAGTGAGAGCCTTGAGTTGGGGTGTTCTAAATGGTCCACGATTTTATTTTTTAATTTTTATTTGATGCGATTTATTTTGCTGGAGAACTGTAAAAACTGTGTGGAGAGTGGTAGAGAAATAAAATCTACGTATGTTTTTACTTGAGTTCTAGGCTCTCTTCCCTATCTTTTAAACATAAATAGTTGAATGATGAATAAAAGTTCAAACAAAGCGAGGTTAGCAACATTTGAAAACTGGAAAATTTCGCTTTCGAAAACTTTGCTACAGAAAACTAATTTGCATCGGCATAGAAACTACAGATTTGTTAACAAAGTCAGAAAACAGTAAAATTATCAGGGATTAGGATTCCATCTTTGGTGTTACTTATGTTGCTGTTGTTGTTTCTTAAAAGCAATATTGCATGCTTCTGTATGTGTGAAAGTAAGCTGGTTTTATTTTCTATATTGTGAAAGATATTGAGTGGACAAATTTATCAGAGTCAACTTCAACTCGATTGATCTCGAATGAAGGTTTGTGGAGTTAGTGAATTTCACTTGTATACTCACTTTTATACGTACGCTATTACACAGATTACGTGCATTCATGGAAGTTGTTTATGATTTCAAAATATTTATTTATATTTTGTTGAAAACTTGAATAATTTTCTAAGAATATTTTAAAAATACATCTGTTAAAAACTCTGACATTTATAGTCATCATCTGATTATCAAAAGGGCTTCCACGTTTCTGGAGATATTTCATCGTTCTTGGCATTTATTCTGAATGTAGGAACCTGCTTGTTTAATTCTTCACGGGGTTTCAAAAAAATGTAATGCGTCTATTGTGCTCGGAGTAACGCACTTCGCTGGTAGTGCGCTGTAAATAAGTTGTTCCTCGATGGAAGAGCTTTTGTAGCTGCTCGAACGACGCGCTTGCGAGAGGGGCTACGCGAACCTCCCCAAACAGTTGCACTTTTTAATTGCCCTTCTTTCAGAGCGTTCTCCGCGAACTTTCGCTGTAACCCTCCTCTCCGCCGTCGTGTTGTTTATACAATGTAAATGAGTCTGTATGAAAATTAATCTCCATGAAATATGAGTTAAATTTTTTCCGAAGAACAGCAGGCGAGCACCCTCCTAGAAGGCAGCCCTCGACAGTTGTGAGGATGTTGAGGGGGAGAGGGGGGGGCAACTGGTTTTCCTTTCTCATACTTGCTATTTGAGCACTCTCGATAATGTGCGTTCGGCTTAACATGAAGACTTTTGAATGCCATCTTTCCTACACTCGCTTCATCAACGTTACATCTTTGGGAGATGTCTTAGTCTTACGAATTGTGATTTCTCAACTTCCCGTGCTTAATTGGTGTTATTAGTTGATCATTGCTACGTTTGTCATCGATATTTGCTTTCTGTTTACTCCGAATTTTTCTCTGCTCGTTTATCCTTTTTCTTTTTAGCATTTACTTGAACAATATTTTCGTCTTTTCCGTATGAGTACTTGACCACTGTTACGAGAAACTACTGCATTGAAAAAATACTCTGCCAGTTGACATATCTACAATTCAGTGTTGCCTAAACGGTGACTTGACTAAACTTGACATCGATATTTTTTTCTTCACATTTATTTGCCCTTCGTTGCAACTCTGAGTCGAGGTACGTCTTTCCAACCTGTTCTTGGCTTTTCTAGTGGCGTGTCGTTTCCTGTATCTGCTGCGCTGTCTGTATCTCCGTCTGGAGACGACAGAGCTTTTTAGACTTCCTCTTCCACCGCCGCCGCCGCTGCCGGAATCTCTTTCCCCCTCCCGTCCACGTCGCCTCCGTCGTCGTTCTGGAAGCGCCGGGGCGGGGCGCGCTGGGACTTGCGCGGAGCACGGGGCTGCGGGGGCGCGCCGTTATCGCGAATTTTTCCGCGCCCGCGCGTGCCAAGGGCGAGGGAGATGCCGCCGTTAATTCCCGCCGCCGTCGGTGCCGCGCGGATCGTGCATCGCCGCCTCCTGCTTCTCCACTGCCCGCTCCACCACCCGCCCGCCACATTATCTCCGCCTTATTCTTCTTTCTCCCGTCACCGTTTCGTTCGCCCAATAATTCCGACCTTCTTTCCTGAGTGCTTTCATCCGGGTTTCCTCTACTCGGTAACACCCCGTACTGCGTCCTACTCCAGAGAGCCTTAGTTAACCCTTCCGTGTTGCTGTTTCGATTTCACAACCCCTGCCTTCTGTGGCTTTCCGGCTGCGCCCTCCGCCGTTGATCGCCGCCGCCTTGTCCGCTCCCTCCTAGTCTTTCGTCCTCTCTGCCTCGTCGCTATCTGGTGCAGCCCGAATCGTGCAGCGCCACACCCCGCTGTCAACGGAGGCGAATCTTGGCTGCTTCCCGGCACGACATAGCGTGGCAGCGGCGGCTACGCGGACGATAGTGGAAGTTGGGGGTAGAGATTTAGGGGACGGTGGGAAAGGGTATGGGGACGGAAGGTGAAGGACGGTGATGGGGAGGGGGGTTAGCAGAGCAGGCGGAGGGGCCGGGGAACGGAGGGCGGGTGGGTGATGGTGAGGGCGGGGTGGCAGGGGGTGGGAGAGAGAGGGGGGCCGGCGGCGTTGGCGGCGGCCGTGGCCGTGATTTACGCGTCGCTCGCGCGGTCGCCATTCATTAAGGACGCGCCCGCCGGCAAATCACGGCGCGCCCTGCGCCCTCCGTCTGTCAGTCCTCCGCCCGGGCCTCGGCCCCGTTCCCCGTCCCCCGTCCCTGCCCCCGCCCCCGTCCCCGCTCTTGCGTCAGGGCCTGGCCTGGCCTGGTGGTGTCTTCTTCGCCCGGCGGACCGTGCCCTCCCGGCGGACGGTTCCATTGCGCACTCGCTGGCCCTGCCCGTTGTTCTGAAGTTAATACTAAATCGTCTCTGCTGCTCTTTAACGTTTCTCACATCATTTGCCGTTGCTTCTTTGATTTTCGTGCAGTTTCTATTCCTAAATTCTCCACTTCCTTTCTGGTACAGTTGTCCATTCAAAAAGTTCTATTGGATTCTCTTATTCCATCCGTCATTCTCTCTTTCTCCCTCTATCTTATCTTCTTTCTTTCTTTCTTTCTTTCTTTCTCCCTCTCAACCTCCATTTCTCTCCATTCTATACCCTCCCTCTCTCCATTCTTCTCTCCCCTTCTTCCTATCTCCTGTTCCTATTTTGCTTTCTCCCCTCTTCCCTCTCCCCTTCTTCTTCTCTCAGTCCACCACTCTTTGAAACCTGTTTCTCCCAATTCCTCTTTCCCTCCCTCATCCCCTTCTCTCTTGTCCTTTCGTCGGATGTGGGCATGTTGAGTCGGCTTCTTATTGTAAGGAAGCTGAAGAAACGAGAAAAACACTCCAAAAATTGTCTCTCTTTGGAGTACGAAGACAGGCGTCGCCCTCCCCTCCCCCCGGTGTGTTACGTTGATGCCGGCCGACGGCAGAGCTTCTTCGTAGATGTTTTCTAGAGTCTACTGCCTCCCTGGCGTACAGAAAAACACATGTCAGTTTCGTTCAGACGACTCGAGTGGACACGTGGCGTTTTTCGTCGCCTCTCCGACCAGACAGACGCCTCGGTACAGCGAAGCGCGTCAGGAAAACGCGACGGTATAAGAGCAGAGGAGGAATTTGGACCGTGCTGATGGAAATCAACCACAATCGCTGCCTTTGAGATCTGGTGGCTGGGGTTCGAAGATGTCAACGAGGTTACATTTCAATTCACGTTTTTTTGGTATTTTTCGCAAATGTTTTGTTTAGTGAAGTCCATCCTAGATGTCCGTTCATCGTACTCCTACGTACTGTATTTTCGGTTTAATTCTTTCTGATATTGTGTTAATTATCGTACCGGCTTTGATGGTATCGTGATTATCATGCGGGGTTTGCGGGTTTTAATGCTGTCAAAGTCGGAGAATTTTTGAGATGCCAAAAATCGACGGCATGCATACGGACGCTTGTCAGCGTGTGAAACATATTCCAGGAAATGCCCTTAGCCGATCCTGGCAAAATTAAGTCTTCTAGCAATTTAGCACCAAGGAGAATTTTGATTTGAATTACTGGATAAGATTGTGGATATTGTATCTTGGCTTGCGGTAACTGGTATTCAAATCTAACGTCAGTAAATTCGCGCACTAGCGCTCCTAGGGAAAGCAATGTCAAACTACCCTAGGTGTACTTGCTTAAGATAAGTTTCACAAGAAAGCCCTACCGGCTTCAGGAGACTAGCTTACGGTGTACTCAGTGCTCGGCAGTAAAAGGAGACGTTAATTATCGTCATCACCATGATGTTTTACTGCAGATTGTTAGACGTGTTGCGTGTTCCTATTTTCCAGTAGACTTAGTGGGTTTCTAGCCCTCCAAGTTTTTTATCTAACCATTTCATTTGCGATGTTAATTATATTTAAAATAATTTTACGTGAACGATTTCAAAATTCTTTGTCCATATTCGTTGGCTCGTGGAAGGCAAAACATTTGTGTTTCTAGAAGACTGGAAGTGTGCTCATGCTCTATTGCTGTTCTTTCAGCCTTCTTAACAAAACGTGAATCCTGTTTTTTTTCGATCACTGGCGTGTGCTACCATGCTATTCGTATCTCTTAATTCAGGACTCTCAGCTTTCAGATTCGCCATGAAGTGATTAAATGCTGCCGCTTCTATGCGACCACAATTATCCTTTCATTAGCACGTCTGCCTCTCCATCGCAGCCGTCGCTGTCACCGGCATCCGATGGTCTTCTCAGGGCTTGACCTCCACCCGGCGCCGAGGGCACGAAAGCGCCGCGCCGGAGCGACCCATCTGCGGGAGATAAGGCACCGCGCGTGGCGGTGCCGCTGCCCCGACGCTGTCGGGGGGGCGCGCCCCAGATACCGTGCGCCCCGCCCTTGACCTTTTCGCACCTGCCGTCCGCCTGTCGGCCCGCCCTGCTCGGCCCGGCCCGACCTCCCGTGCGCCCGTGCGCCCCCCGCCCCCGCCCCCGCCCCCCGCCCCCCAGCGCTAATCAATAAGGCTTACGTCGGCTATTTTAATCGCGCAGGACGCCCGCCCCGCCCTGCCTTGCCATGCCTTGCCTTGCCACCGCCCTTCCCCTTTTGGAGCCCCCTCCCCTCCATCCACCCCTCATCACCCTTCCGTCTTGTGCCTCGTCGTCTCTCTCTCGCCCCTCAAAACGCAACCCGCTGAGCGTCTTGGTATTAGCTTCGAAGTCGAACATTCCTAGCATATCTTCTGACATTGGAGATGGGTGAATTTAATTTACTCGTTACGGAAAGCAAAGAAATTAAGAAAGAGATTTCCAAATTAAATTAAATAAAAAGGCATTCTTCATAGGTTACTAAACAATTATTAATTACTTAGATGCTTTAAATTTTAATCAACTTACATAACCACGCTCTTACGCTGCATGGTGTACTTTTATAAAGATCACTTTTATTTCCGTACGTACACTTGAATTCCATTGTAAATAAGACACAGTCACCATGTCTCCTGAGTTTGGAATTTAAGATCGCATGAAAATTTAATATAAAATAACAAAATCTTTTTGCAATTGTAGCGCAAGTTACACCTGATCAAGTACATCTGTTTTTGTTCTCTTCAGTCTTTTCCTCTGGAGTATCTAGACATGCTAGTGCTCCACACTTCGTACCTTCATGTTGTCAACATTAAATTATCAAGTATTTTCTTTTTGCAGGTAAGTTGCTGTTTGTTCTTTCCGAAGTTATCTAAGACTATATGTTTGTAAGTTTTAATCTAAATAGTATGTGACCTAGAAAATTGCAGAGTGGCTTTTGATCGAGTCGATATTATTATTATTATTATTATTATTATTATTATTATTATTATTATTATCATTATCATTAGTAATTATCTTCCCGTCTTGTACCACCAAGTGATAGGTAAAGCGAGATTATATTTGTAGTCGATAGCAATACCGGTTTCTGCATTTCGACGTTAAGCACCTCCGTCAAATCGCAGTAAATTGATATTGGCAGATAAATACTTGGGTTCAAAACTCCAGTGTTATGACGCACTTCATACCCTGAGATGATCCAGTTCTTGCATAGCTTTTATTTCCTTGTCTTCATATCAATGATTAAGTGTATTTTTAAGGATTATATCAATGCTACGTCAATGTTTTATGTGGAACTGTGCTGTCTGTGACTCCGCCTCCAGTCTACGGCCAGACCACGCCATTACAGTTTTCACGTCGATTTCTGGTACATGTTCAGGCACAGATCAATGGTGCATTATTCCTGCTTCATCATTATCAGGTTTTACTAAGTAGCGAGAACAGAACATTCAGATTTTACTTTTTTAAATTATATTTATTGTCCTTGTTTGGCGATATTTACACTAATAACAAAGTATTACTCTTAAAAGGTCTTCAAAGGAAGGACCTCCTATTAACAGCTTATACACTTAATGCATATTATTTATAAACAGTATGGTTAATATTATTTTAATTTAAAGTGAAAGGAGACAGCTTGTTGTAATAATTAATCTGAAATAGCTAATTATGGAGGGTGTAGTAGCTCTTCGTGACGACAAGTCTTAATTCTGAGAAAGGGATTTGAAGTTGTGCCAAGATTAAATATTGTAGTAGTGGGGCTGGAGAGTAGAGATGAGTAGAATTGTAATGATAATTTTGAGTTTCCGTTCTTTAACGGTTCAACAGAAATTTTGAATTTGGTTATATCAAATATACAATGGAGATTTTAATGCACAGTACAGAAATTTATTTTGAATACTTGAAGTTTATGAAGTGTGGTTTTCGGTGCTCCTCCCCATATCTGGCAACAATATTTTATGTGTTCTACTGTCTCCGTGATTGCTCCGCGAAGGCGTCAGATATTCTCTTCAACTTCTGCGTCTAAAGTGTATTCTTGCCGTCTATAGTCGTAAGTTCTTTATATTGAATGGCAAATATAAATCCAGTTTTATTTTAAGATATCCTCAGCCGACAGCTAAGCATTGGATGAGCTCGCTGTGACGTCAGAGGTAATCAGGAATATCAAAGTCATGAGCAACATACATACAATAAAATTTATAGGCAACTTTCTGTACAATTTGTTTTAGTGACATTCGTTTTTGGATATTCATTCGCGTCGCTCAAGTTTTCTCGGGCTTCTGCCTAGGATGCCGCAGGCGGTGTTTTCGAAACACCGGACTCATCTTCTTCTGCACTTCTTCCAGGTCTGTTAGTCCATTTAATTACACCAGAAGAGTAAACGAGAAGTTTGATGGCAAGATGATAAGTGATATTTCTATATTTTATTTATGAAAGGAGATTTTGCTATTAGATTCTTCGGTTAAATTCTTCGTCCAATTTTATTTTACTGCTCAGTCACCCTCTTCCTTTGCATCAGAGATATAAATATGTATGGTTTGCTTCTATTGTTTCGAAACAAACTTTTCGTGGGAGAAAAGAGCATTCCTCTGGTGTCCTTTGTTTCATAATCCCTCCTCCCCCATTTCTATACATTTTGTATCCCGAACTCCATTCTTATGTCTCTGTTGAACTCTGCTGTCACTTGTAATAGTCTTTAGGCTATCTATCATTTTTTTGCATATAACTTCAGATCGCCAACGTAGAACACATAAGATTTGAGTAGCACATCTTTTACCGCGCTGGAAATGGATTTCACATTTCATTTGTGCGACGAGCTTGTGGAGAAGTTACGATTGCGACAGGGGAGAAAGAACTTCGCTGCTAGTCTTAATATTATTCAGTATTACATTTTAGTCTTTAATTAGTGACCTGCAGAAGCAAAAATGCTTCTAAACAAAACAGCACAACATCCTTTATCAAAACGTAGCACACACACACACTGCTCAAGAACAACACATAATATAACGAATAACATTGCGATAAATTAAATATTTTTTTAATAAATGCCTCTTCATGAATATTGAAATGCCATATTACGTACCAAGAATAACAAAAACGCTATTCATTACGCAAGAGGTGAGCAGAAACTATTTAATTCCTTTCTAATGAATTTCTTTCTTGGTGTTGCATGACGTCGGGAGTGTCATAAGCATTGACGCACAGCTACAGCTTTGACTCAAAATGCAAATATTCGATTGTAATATTCCGTCTATGTGCGTACCGACTGAGACTCAGTGTATCAGTGTTTACCACTGAGCTGACGTTATGCGTAAGCAAGACTCCGAGGAAGTGGACGCTCGCCATGAAATATTTGCTTTTCACGTCTTGCATTTTAGAACAATAACTTAATTTGTATTCGTGGTATATAAAGAACTATTATACAGATAATATACACTATATTATGTTATTGCAGTTTTATTGAAGAACGTTTGTTAAAATATTTTCATTTATTGTAGGTTATACGATAGAATTTTATTGTTCGTGAGCAGAGGGAGTGCTACATTTGGATAACCATATTCGGTTGTGAACGATCGTGTCGACTACAAATTCGGCGCTAATAATTGTCTGAATATTTAACTGTATAGGAATGTTATTTTTTAATTTCATCCTGGTAAATTTATCTTGTGGTTTTAACAATTTTTAGGATTAAGAGGCAGGGGAACAATCTAAAAGAATCCCATCCCAGAAAAGCAGCACTCCTTTGTTCTGTTCGTAGTTTGAAATGATCTTCACCTAAGTCTCCGTTGACCGTCCCCGGAGACGGCCGCCAGACGAGCCGATTCCGCCCTTCCGGGCTCCTGGAAACGCGGCGGGCGGGCGGCGAGAGCGCTGCAGAGCGACGCAATAAGTCTTAGCGGCTTGTAAAGCACATAAACAAAGAAACAACGTTTTCTCCTCTGCCCTCGCAGCGCCTGATCCCAAAGAGAGTCGTCTCGACTTTGCCAAAGGAGGCCCCTCGGCGCCCGGACCTTCGACTCGCCCCTTCCACCGCCCTCGCCACGCCCCCTCCTAGTCACTGCTTTGCCCCGCTCCGCCCCCGCGCCATTTCACGTCGCCCGATCCGCTCTGCTGTGACCCCGCCCCGCCCCGCCCCGCTCCGCCCGCGCTGCCCGCACACGCAGATGCGTCTCTCCCTTGTCAAATCTCATTGGGGGTCCGCCGGCGCGCCGCTCCCGTTGCCCGGAGGTGGGGGGAGGGGAAGGACGAGGTCGCGCGTCATGGAGCTGGGCTGTGGGATTCGGACCCCCTGAGGGCGGGTAGGAAGACCAACTCAGTGGAGGCGGCCCGGGATTGTGGATACGGTTGACACTGGCGGGCCGTGTCCTTTAGAGGAACTTCGTCGAAGCGATGGCGACATATTTTGTTGGACTGTGTTCTCTGATGTCACTGGTATTTCGCGTGCGCTTTTGATCTCGCGTACTCCGCGGTATATCTCGGAAGCTTAAAAGGAGAGTTGAGTATTGCCTAAATGCACGACATATTCAGATATTTATTTCCTTATGTTTCTTTAGTTATTTTTCGAGGTCAGATACGTATCGTTTCACCAGGCGGAAAAAATCAGCGTTTGTTTTTCTCATGGAATATTGGATAACACATTAGTCAGTCTGAAATGACATTAGGAACTGATGAAATATATTTTCAAAATATATGATGTTGCAGAATGAAAGTATTTAAATGTTTGACCCGCCAGACAAAATATTTTTAAACCGTTATGTATAAATTATTTAATTGCTTAATTGTGAATTTATTCATGGAATTACTTAGCTATAAACTTAATTAATTTGCAATTTTGAACTTCGATTGATTGGTATATTATTTCGTGATCTGGGCGCATCCGCGGCTTGTCATTAGTAAGAGAAGAACATGCTTTCATCACGGGAGGTGCTTGTGTTTATTCCCCGCGGGATGATGAGACCTAATTTTTTCCCTTTATAGATATCTCCCATCAGTAGGGTATCGCTAAAGCTGGGACAAGCTGTAGGGTCTCGACAGGTGTAATAGTGATATATATATATATATATATATATATATATATATATATATATATATATGTGTGTGTGTGTGTGTGTGTGTGTGTGTGTGTGTGTGTGTGTGTGTGTGTAAGGGGTGAGATTAGAACAAGGAATAGGAAGGAAAGATCGTGCGCGGTCCATGGAACGTTTGTTACGGTACTGCACCGGCATTAGCCTGGCGTTGATAGGAGAAACCACGGAAAACTACTGATGAGAGCAGCCGGTCGCTAGAATTCTCCTTCAGGCAGCGGCTGATTTCGACCTATCTAGTATCGAAAATTCTGCCATCGTCGAGACTGGAACCTTTGGATCTTCAGGTCGTAGGCACCACAGTAACATAAGTTGATTCGCTGAGTCCCTCAGCGGGTTTGCACTTTGATTTATGTAGTTAGTCGACAGCGATTGCACTGTGGGTGAGTTAGATGTAAGTAGTAGCAAAGGGTGAGAAGGGCTGTAGATAGAACCATTCGTGCCCGTAGACACGAAGCAAGTTGCAGCGCCTGAGGGCAACGGCGGCCGCTCTGAGCAGGGCGAGTGCACTGGACCGGCAGCCCCAACAAGACGCGCGGGGACGCGCCACGAGACCCCAGACGTCCCGCGTGTGTGCCCAGATTTTTTTTTCTCCCTCGCGCGCCCCGCAGCCCGAGACGCGGATCTCGCTTCTTTGCCTAGGCGGAACTTCATCGCGTCTTGCGCTCCTTCCTTCCTACCCTCCCTCGCCCTCGCCCGGCCCTCGGCCGTGTCTGTGTGCTTCTTCTTATTGTTCTGTGTAATCCTCTTACAGAGTTGTAGCAGTTTCTTTGTGAACTCGTCTGCCCGCGGGTTCCCTCGCCGAGGGCTCGGCCAACTCCCATTCCGCCGCGCTGGGGCGGAGTGCGGGAGAGGAGGAGGGAGCGAGGGAGCACGAAGGGCGCGCGGGAGGAATTTAGGGAGACGCGACGGGCAGTGGAGAGGCGTGCAAGAACTCTCGCGGGAATAACACAGCTACTATCTGCATTCCGGACATTTAAGCTTCCATTCCTGCTGTGTGGTGCTGCTGCTCAACGATTTTGTTTGCACTTTCGGATGAGGTTTGGGGCGCTGTGCCTCTCTCCCCCTTGTCTTCTTACTCGTTCCGAGGGGGGAGCGCGGGCGTGGCCTGTTATAATGCAGTGGACGTGCGAACGCCCAGTTGCTCTTCTTTTTTTTTGTTCCGCTGGAATTAAAAATATCAGCGAATTGATTTTGTTGCGATGTAGGTTCATTAATATTCCGTTGGCTGGGTGTAATTTCTGGGTATTGCGCGCTCGCGCTCCTTTAATGTATGGAAAGATATGGCATATTGAAGCGATTAGGACGTTCGCTGCGGCGGCGGTGCCGTGCCCAAGGAAAAGGACAAGCTCGCGTTTGATAAATCACGTGTGTCTTTATGAATTCTCGGGATGAAGACTGAAGCGAAACCCCCTCTCCTCGCGCTCTGAGGTTCTCATTCCCCTCTCGGTGGCGTTCATTTTCTCCTTCTCCGCCCCAGCATTTCAATGAAAAATCTCATTTGCATCGAAAAGAGAAGCCGCGAATTTCTCTTTCTGGGAATAATGCTCGGGCCGCGAAGCAATATAAATTCGAGGGGGCGGAAGTCGAAGGCTTAAGGGATCTCTCGACCCTTGGCGGCGATGGCTGTCTCTCGGAGACCTTCAAGTGGAATGGAATGACATCGCGCCGTTTTTCTTCTGAGACATTCACTGTGATGTGATTATGGAATTCTGCTTTATTGTGGTGTGTATGAAGTATTTTTCGTCAGGATTAAATTGCTTTTCATATTGAAAATTAATGCACATGAGACGAGCCACGATTTTGAGTTTTTAGTGTTAAGTGTACTACGGTATAACGTTCTCTCAGTAACCGTCTTCGCGTTCATTATTGCAGGCTCCTATTTTCATCTGGATGCTCTATCACAATTCTACTGATTTTCTTGGTCCTCTGTTGACTTGTATCCTCCAAACATTACGTGGCCTCTAATGGTAAAATTACGCTACTATGTTTAATATTGTAATGCTATTTAGAGATTTAATAGTGAAAATTCTAGCACATTATATTTTTTAAATATAATTTTTATTACAATGATTTTTTTGCCTTTGAAAATAAATTGGAATAGCTGCTTTAAATGCAACCCTTTTTCTTCCTACGCTGTCCCTTTAATCGAGGCTAAAATTGTATTAAAATCTCCCTACCAAAGATACAAAAATGTAGTGCATGCAAGAGTGGCTAAAATTGTTAGTTTTAATGGGATCTTGATATGAGGGTTTTGATATGCAATAATATTAATTTTAGAAGTTTGGGAAACAATTTAGTTTTTATTTTCGTTACATAGAATATTTCAGTAAATAATCGCACTCGTACAGTTAAATATAATCCGTCACATAATAATATTTTCTATCTAATTTTAATATGAAATTTTTTATAATTTGTAATTTCACTTTGTTGTGTAGTTATAAACCAGATTAGAGGCAAAATAATTGTATCAGTCTCTCTCAGTATAATACGAAACTCGGGGGAAAATACAAAAACAAAGAAATAATTTCGATTTTGACTGAAAAAGGCAACTGTGGTAATCCGTCTATTTTCATATCGCACTTACGAATGAATTCTCATACTCTGTCCTCAATGCTCACCAAACAGCTGACGACCCGCGACAGCATGGCTCCAAGGAAGAGACTGCTATTAAATATTTGCCATTGATGCTTTGTGTTATACAAGAGCAAATTTCTTGATATTCTTAATATTTAAAGAACTGTACTGTAAATACTATGTTATTAAAGTATTCATGAAAGCAGTTTTTGTTAAAATATTTGTTTCAGTATATTTATTTCAGTATTATACGAGAGTATTTTTTTTGTTATTCTTGAGTAGTGAGGTTGTGAGTTTTGAAAACCATTTTGTATAATTTTGTCCAACTGCGTTTTTTGTTACTGGTAATTATTTCACATAATACAAAATTCGAAATATACAAATGTTCGTGGCATTTGTGTGCCTTTTTATTATTTCGTATTTTATTCAATGGAGTTCATTTGTCAGGAATGAATTTGAAATGTGAATTCTTCCATTTTATTGTGTAAGTAATTGATTGATGAATTCTAGATCTGAATCCCAACGGATACTTTTCATTATTGATCAGAAGGCAGTTTTGGGCGAGTATATATGAAACACAATGAGCAAATCAATAACAATTTTGTGGAAAGCCATGATGCCTATTCCAAGTGTTCGCGAGCCATGGGTGTGCGGCGAAAACAAAAGTGCATTGGATCGGGAGGGTTAACATAAAAAGTGGGAATTATCAATATCTCACGAACAAATTGTTTCGATGCTGGCACAGAAGGCGCCTCGTGAGCGAAGCTGCGCGTCGGAGCGCCCATGCCACGCGGTCACGTGTGCCACCGGCCGGTCTGCTTCCCAGCGGTGCGTAGCGCATCGGAAATCGAGGCGCTCGTGCGTCAGCGGACGGCTGTAATTAGCGGCGCTGCCGTCCCTCCCCTCCTCTCCACCTCGCCCCGCTTCACTACGCCTCCTCCCGCCTTGCCCCGCCACACGTCCCCCCATCCAGCACCGCCCGGCCTAGCTTCAGCCCGCGTCACCTTTCCCCATTCGCTTCGCCCCTTCTCTCACCACCCCGCATCGCCCGCCCCCACATCGCCCATCCGGCACTTCCCGTCCTAGTGTCACCCCACGCCACCTATCCCCATTCGCCCCACCTCGTTCCGCCTCGCGTCACTCCACGCTGATCTACTCCGTTCAACTCCGGCCCTCTCCGCTACATCGCTCTCCGTGTGCCTCTGCTCCCTTTCCCCATAGAGCGATTTGTATAAGAATGGACCGTTTTGACAGATAGTGTTGCCAACACAACTGGAGATTCTCTGATTGTTGTGTTCTTGAGCCTATTAAACTGCATTCGTTTGCAGTTGGCTAACTTTTAAATGGCGTCGACGCTTCCTTTTGGAATGTCCTCGTGCGACGAAAATATAGTGCGCCCCATTTTTTAGACATGTTCGTTCATACGTAACTATATTTCAGTATTTTGCGGACTCACGTATACCTGAGCAAAACTCTTAGACTTCTGTATATCTTCACGGGAGCCACAAACAAAGACTTTACGAAGAGGCGCGGCTGAACAGCTGCCGCGCGGAGAGATACTTCTCTGAATTACACGTAATGTTCACATGTTTAGCGAACTGTCACTTTGGCTCATTGTTATAAAAATCGCTCTATACTGCCGACCCCACCTTATTCCACCCTACTCCGACTCCACACCCTTACACGTCGCTGCTCCGTCACACTCCTTCCGCTCCAGCCACTTCTCAAGTCACTACGCTCCACCCTCCCTGCTCCACTCCGTTCGTGGCGTCTGTGTGACGTCTTGACGCTCGGGTCACCTCGACGGAGCCTCGGCGGGCGTTCGATCTAGCCCTTGGGAGGCATTTCCACGTGCCACCCACGACGCAAGCGCCACGACGCACACACCCTCAAAGGGACTGGCGATAAAGGGTCAACACCATAATCAACAAGGAAATCCAAATGTGCGATCTTTCGGAGGGAGAAGAGAAATAATGAATGTTATTCGAAATGAAACTCACACCGTCACAGGGAGCGGCAAGTGAACGCGGAACGCCTTACCACTTGAGTGTATCAGTATTATGAGAGTTTCGATTCGACCCCATGTAGGTGCCAGAAATGTATTTGATGTGTTTAACCTCGGTGAGTTCGTTGCACCTACTGGAATCGAATTTATTAGCAGATTGCTCTGATCAGTTGCATTTTACGCTGATTAGTTTCAGGTGAATGCTGGATCAGCCGTACAACTTGCCACGAACCGCACCTGATATCTCCGTCCCACAATCATCATCATCACTTCACCGTGTCCGTCAATCGGGTTTGGGGTGTAGCATTATAGAAAACTACGTCCTGTCCTAACTCACCCCGCCCGCCAACCAGCAAAAGCCGGCGGAGATGCCTTGCAACTGTACCAAATGGAACTGTTAATAACATCAAATAAATTATTTGCATCTTCTGAACGGAGAACCATCTATAACTTCTTAAAAATTCGAATCACCAAACATTTATTATCACAAACAATTAGAGGGAAACATTGTTATGATCTTCACGATAGTGTGGCTACGATGTTCCAAACCTATTGCAATCTGTAGAGTTCGTAGCAAACTTGGCGAATGTGTTATTAATATTTTTAGACATTATGAACATATCAGAATGTTTTGTTCGTTGTTTGACTTCGCGGAAAACAGCTGAAAAATGGCGTGAGCTTTCGTGACACTCACTGTGCGCGGCGATCTTCCTACGCGCCCCCCCCCCCCCCCGCCCGACCCCACGCTGGTCGATGCGAGGCGTCGATGGAAGTCCCCACCGACGTTTCTGAGGCGTCGCCAGTAAATTGAAGGCTACGGAAACTCGCAGCAAGTAAAGTAACGCTTTATAGCTTTGCCACAGAATAATCCACTTTGGTTGGTTGTCGCGCAACTTGATTTTCCTGTGTAGCACTTTTGTTCGATTAACTAGCATGTACATTTAACTGCGTATAGAATAGTTATGTAAACATAGTTTACAGCCTATTTTTTTTTATTTATCGGAATTTTTTCTTCAATCAAGAAAAGTTTGTAGGTCAGTGAAAGTATTGAACATTCTAAATGCATCGCAGATAATTTATTTTGTGGTGGTTTGTCATATTATATTGACCTAGTAACGCATCCAGTTTTACTAATTTCTTTTGCGAAGAACGGATCGTATTTGAATTTACATTTATTAACGTCTATAAAATTTGGACTTAAGATTGTTCTACTTTTAAAAAAGTTCGTAATTGCTAAATGAAGGATTGGGATTTATCGTGAGGTGGGTACGTATCTTGAAATGTGAAGATTAATTGGCCCAAAGTGTAATCGACTAATGGACTCATATTATTGACCTGTAGTTGTGTCTTGAAGAAATAAATCATTCGGTAATCATTAACTTAGCGATTGATCCTCACGATAACTACTATATCCGTTCATAATATGAAGTTCGTGACATAATAATGACTTTTCATGTATTGAAAGTTTTGCCCTTCAAAGTTTTCCTATGAGGATTTAAAAGGCAAAAAGTTTCATAAACTGCAGGTAGAGCGCTTTGGGTCGAATGCCGAGCTGCAATATACACTAGAATTGGGAGGCAATATAGGTCATGCGATTGCTACTTTCATGGTACTTTCCCTTAACCAGGCCAATATTTGCGGGCATATAGTGGATTGATCAGAATAAATAGGCTGCGTAATGGCAATAAATAAAGCTGTGGATGCACCGCTGCGGGACGGGCAACGAGGGACTGCGGTAGCAACGGCGACAGGTGTGTCGAGCGGGTTGCGTGCGCGTGGAGGACAGGCGCGCTATTTCCGCTTCCCTCCCACCCCCTTCCACCACGCCTCCCCGCTTCGCTTCCGCCCCCACCACCCTGGCCTCCGCCGCCACCGAAACGTGTCAAAGCCCCCAATTGGTTTTATGAGCTCCGCTCAGCTCGGCATGGCGCGGGTGGCCCGCGACAAAAAGGCCCCCGCGCGTTTAATCAACCCCTCATTAAGCGCGCATAATAAAACGAATACTTGCGGCCCTGCGGTGGCTTTCGGCGGCGCGGCGACAGCAGATGCTCCGGCGGTGGTCGTTAACTGGGTGGGCGAGGGGCAGGGGGAGGGAGGAGAGAAGGCCTGTGGAGTGGGAGGGTGGTGGGGGAGGGGTGGTGGAGTCGACGCGCGGACGTCGCGCTCGTAAAAATACAGATCGCTTCGACTCCGCCGGGGTCGGCTTCCCCTTTTCAATTCTGTTTTATGGATCTTGACGCCCGGCCGCGCTGTTTACTTCGCAAACACGTCACCCGGAGAAGTGTAATGTTAAAGCTTGGGTGGTGGGTCAACCGTCTTCCAATGGTTTTACGGTGGCTTTGTTCTGCTCTTTCGTTGCTCCTGAACACGCGTGCTGGACTCGAGTAGGTTTGAAAAGGCGGAACGAGAAAGTTATAACGTGGTGGATAAGTAATTTTTTCAGAGCAATGAAGTTGGGGAGGAAAAGTAAGGAATGGGGATGCAAAATGTGGCCGGGTGATTGATGTTGGTGTCTTTTTTATTTTAGCAGATACTGTTTTATCGGGTGACATATTTGGCCAGGTGACATACTTGGCTCGATTAGTCCTTTCAAGATTTATTCTGTTACGAAAAGTGTCATGAATTTTCCCTCAAATCCGTATATTTCGAAAAGAAGGATAAGGTGCGGACGGTACGAATGAAGCCCGAATATTGAAGAGAATTTGTAAATTTGTTAACACGAGGACAAAGAGAGTGAAATATTCATAATATACAAATTCATTGCACTCATGTAAATGGAACAAATACATTAGCGATCTAAATGCATTATATAAGGTAACTCTTCTGAGTGTGGTTTGACTAACTTATTGAACATATATATATATATATATATATATATATATATATATATATATATATATATATATATATATAACATATGACATTCCGTACCACTGCAGAGTTTGTTATGAAAGATTACTTGTGCAATAATTTTCGGACGGTTTTAACAGTTTAAGTATATTTAATTTGTGTATTACGTTGTCGAATATAGTGTCTACAATGTGGTAATGTGTAAACAAAAACGTTTGAAATTTCATCATGGGTACAAACAATTTCTTATCATGGAACAATCTGGAAGACAAGATGCTAAATAAAACGAACACTGAAATAAAGTAAAATAATATGCTTGCAAAGTGGTGCGAGCGATCTTGAGAAATACCACGTGACGCTGAAGGCCGCGCTGGCGAGGGCGGCAGCGGAGCCAAAAAGATCGATCTGCGGCCCCCGTCGCGTGTCTGGAGGTTTGCGCGCCCTCTCCACCTCGACTGCTGCCCCACCCTCTAACCCGCGGCTCCGCCGACGTCGACGCTCTCGCCGCCGCCGCCGCCGCCGCCGCCGCCGCTGCCGCTGCCGCTGCCTCTGATGCCGCCACCACCGCTACCACCGCTACCACCGCCACCACCTCCAACGTCGACGCCCCCGCGCCCTCCCCCGCCACTGCGATCGCCGCCACCGCCACCACTGCTGTCGCCGCCGCCGCGTCCTCCCCGTTACCACCACCACTTCCACCTCCATCTCGATCTCCACCACCACCACCACCTTTGCCGCCGCCGTCACTTTCGCCCCAACTGTCGGCGCTGCCGTCGTCGCCGCCACCACCGTCGCCGCCGCCGCCGCACGGCTGTTTGTTTAAGTACAGCGGCGCCGGCGCCGTATTGAATATGTATTGGTGTTGCGGATTCGAGCACCTTTATGGAGCGACGTCCCGCGGCGGCCGTCGGCGGGGCTGTGCATAATCGCTCGGGCTGTGGGAGGCTCCTGGCGCGCCTGGCTTGCGGCCCTTGTCGCCCCGGTGGTTGCGGTTACTCCTCTTGCCCTTATTGCCCTCATTGCTGGCGCTTAGGTTGCGTTGGCGACGCTTCTGTGACGTAATTTGCTGATTGTGTTCTTGCACTTTGTGTTCGTGCTAAGGCCATTGGGTAACTACTGATTTTCCCATTAGAGTTCTGGTAAACATTTTTCATGCAATATTTTGCAGTGTTCGTTTTTTACAATGATCATGTTACTGATCTCAGTGATACAATTTTTTTCTCAGCAGATTGATACGTGCATCACTGGATTGTTATCCTTTCTTTCTTTCTTTCTTTCTTTCTTTCTCTCTCTCTCTCTCTCTCTCTCTCTCTCTCTCTCTCTCTCTCTCTCTCTCTCTCTCCTGTCCCGCTAGTTTTACTTGCTTAATTTTTTCTATGTTCATATCTGTTGTTTGCCTTTTCACATGTGACTTTTAGAATTTGTGATGGGTACACAGTTTGTACATTGTTTTTTTTTACTTTTTATTCTTTTCTTCTTTAAAAAAACATTCCACCCTCAGTTTATTTCAACTCTTTACAAATTATTTAAAAAATGATTTCCTTGTCATTTCATTTCGTCTTATTACTTATTTTCGATGTTTTAATATCTACGAATTGTGTCTTTCCGACCATTTCTTTATTTTACTTTAATTTTTTCCTCCTTGGCCCTTTATGAATTTTCACTGCCTTCACCTTCTACTCGCCCTCTTCCCCTCCGTGATTCCGGGCGCCATCACCGCGCAGTGGTGCCGTGGCGTGGTATCGTGTGCCCGCGCGGTATAATCGTTGCATGCCGCTATTCATTTGCTATCTTTGGCGGGGCGGCGGCGCGGCGTTACAGGCGAAGGCGCAGCAGGGCCGGCGTGCGGCCGGGGCGGCGGCGTGTGCGGGGAAGAGGCCGTGTTACTGCGCGCGGGGGACGCGGAAGTTCGCAGAGCCGCGGTTATATGGCGCTGCCGGGGGAGTGGGGAGGGGCGGAGGCCGGAGGCGCGGTTTAGGGCATCCAGAGCGGTGTATTATGGAGATGCGGCGCGGCCTGGTTATTTGTAACGGGTGGCTGATCGCGGGAGGGCGCTTTGGAGAGGAAACGTGACGACGGAGGTCTTAAAGCAATCGCCAGAGCGTCCAATTGATTTTCAACCGTTTGAGTCTGTTACACGATTGCCCTTAATTTGCTCGCTAAGGTGTGTTATTGTTCGTTGGAATGCTTGGAAGGAAGCGCTTCCATAAGTACTTGCATTTTTATTGATTTGTTCTGCCATGATGTATAATTGCTGACCAGTTTACTTCTGTTTCTTAATGGATTTGAGAATATATTTGTGATTAAAACTACAGTTATGTTAATGAATAGAATTGAACAGGTACTTGGGTTGTGTTTGAAATGCAATAGTTATGTTTTTTAATGCTTTTAATATTTACTTCCATTTGATTACATTTACATTTTTATCGCTACTTGAATTTCATTATTATTGATTTAAAAAATATGAAGTACGTGCATGTGATAATCCAGAGTATGTGTCGAACAATTTATCATTTAAACCTGGACGTCACTTCCCGGAAACATAATAGGCAGAAGACGCGCAACTCTAATAGAATGGGATGCACAGCTGCTGTGTAGGCCGATATCGAATGGCCTTCTTTCGAACTGCGTGGAAGGGCGGGTGCAAGGGGCCAAGGGCCGGGGCCGGGGTCGGGGCAGCCGAGGGAGCAGTCACAAGGGCGAGGGCGATCGAGGCTGTCCTCCTGGACCCGGGATTTCCGCGGCGCCGAAGTGTCCTTGGCGTCGGGCGCAGCCGGCCGGACGCGCGCGGACGCTCAGCAGTGGGTGCGCGGGGGTCGTCGGGGAAAAGGCTGGTCGTGATGGGGTGGTGGAGGTGACGCTGGGCAAGGAAGAGAGGAGCTAGGGCAGAGGCGACCGGGTTGGGATCACTAGTGGAAAATGGGATGGGGTGGAGTCGGGTGATGGTGAGTTGGATGGGGTCGGTGCGATGGGCAGTGCAAATTGGGGTGGGATCGGGCGGTTCCTGGTGGAGTGGAGACCAGAGGTAACGACTGGAATGGGGTCACGCGAGAGAGAAAGTGGGATTGGGCGGGTAGTGGTTAGGATAGCAGGGGGGGGGGCAGAGAAAAGTGTAGTTGGAGTCGATCGGGTGGTAGCGAGCGGGGGGTCGAGCGGTGGAAATGGGGTGGAGAAGGGCGGTAGCGAGAGGGACGGGCCAGGAGAGAAGGGGCGAGTGGTGGCGGATTGAGATCCTCCGAGCGGGGCGTAGAATGGGCGGTGGGGACGGCGAGCGAGAACCGCGCCCCGGGTCAATAGAATACAATCCATAGCACCCTCGATGTAAAGTGGCTGGCGCGGTGCCCGCGGTCCTCTCTGGCTGGCGGGAGGAGCGGGACTTGGAGGGTTGGCGAGTGGCGGGGCGGAGCGGGGCGGGGCGGGATGGGGTGTGCGAGAAGAGGCGACGCGTCACCCTTCGCGCGCCAACTGGCCGGGACACGCGCGGCCGGGGGTCGGGGGCGCGGGTTCGGCGAAAGGAAAAGCGACGACCAGCGCGCGCGCCCTGGATTTGGCCCAGGGCTGCGTCCGGGCGGGCGCCGCATGGCGACCCCGCGTCGGCCTGGCTTCCTCCGCCGTCGGCGACGCACCGACCTCTGCGCCCAAGTCTGCTTCTGTTGCCCTGCGGAGCGCGCACCCGGAAATATATATTTTGCGCTGGACGGGAATGTTCTTGACGTCGGTAGTTCGTTATATTTAGTAGGATTTGTCAGTTAACTGTGCCGTGTTTCTCTGAAAGATTTTACTATCCATTAAGGTAATTTGTGTATCACTCGAATGTAATAATTTTTTATGTTTATCATATCTATTATAAGATTCACTTCTAGTTGTCTAGATTTTTTGATTTATTCGAATTTATTTTCTTCAACTTTAAAAACTTCAGATACTTAAATATAATACAAGTTTTCCATGAGAATTAAAAGTATTACCAAATGAATCAGTACTCAACAATAGAAAGATCTTCCCGCTACTTCTAAACTATACGTAAACAAAATATGCAATATTTGCAATAAACCTCTAAGGCCGTAAGTGCCAACCAGAATATTGAAGTTAATACACGAAATGTTTGCAATTTCATTAGTAATGCCAACATTTTGCTCATTAAATCGTATCAAAGATAAGAATGTTTTGTGGAAGGAACATCTATATCTATCTTTATTAAGAACATTATGACTTGTTGAAAATAAGAAACTTATCTGGAAGAAGTTACTCTCAGACATGACCATCTGTCTTTTCCCTTACAGTGGCATTTCCCTCATATAAACGTCAGGCCCTCGAGAGAGCGCATTCGTTACGGGAGACGTGTCTCCTTAAGCACATGCGCTGTCTGTAGCAGAAATATCCCGGGCCGTCTCCACGCTCGCGCAGCTCGCTTGACATCCCGGCCCCCGCCCCCTCCCTCGCCACCGGCCCCGCGCGCGCGCCTGCTTATTCCGGGCTGAGCCCTTAGGGCGGCCGATCCTCCTCCGCTCGAACGGCCGGATCCGCGCGCGAAGCGGCGCGCCCTCCCGCGAATATGCTGCGCTATCCGCCTCCCCCGCTCTTCGCCCTCCCGCCCCCGCCCCTTGCTCCGCGCCGCGCCGCTGGGGTTTCTTTGAAGAGATTCGCGCCGGACTGCGCGATTTTGGGAGACGTCGGAGCGGCGGAATCGGGGACGGCGGCTGTGGAGGGGCAGGGCCAGGCGGAGCGCGACTTAGGCACCGTCTCTCGCGCGGATGAAGGCGCGGGAGGGTGGAGCGTCTTAGGCTGGCGGCAGTGGTGAAGATAGGGGGCAGTGAGAGGTTTTGTGGGTGATTTGCGGTAAAAGGAGACTACTACGGGAAATGGCTGGAAGGCGGCGTGCGCGGCGACGGCGGCAGGAGGCTGTGAAGGGTGGCGACCGCGGCGGCGGGGGCGGCGCTGCTGAGCGCTGGGGGTGGAGGCTACCGGAGGTCGGTGGAGAGGAGGGGTGGCGGCGGGCGGCGTGGAGTGACGGGGTGGCGGGCGGATGTGGTGCTGGATGCGGGGCGGTGGCGGCCGCGGGCGGCTGCAGCGGGATGGCGGCGGCGGAGGAGGGGTTGCGGCGGTGGTGGATGATGGTGAGGGCGGTGGCGGGCGGAATCGATCGCGGATTCCAAATGGAAAAGAGGCGCCGTCTCCTCTCCTCGTGAAGCGCGCGGATATTCGGGAATTACGAGGCCTCTTTGGATTCGTTTTCTTATGATCGGATTGCAGATACTCGCTGCGAAGGACGGAACGTGGAGCCTGTACTTGGTGGTGTTCGGAGGTTTTCGGAAGATTCCAAGAACGGGAGTCTTTGAGATGACACTTTCCTCACGGAATTAATTCGACATTGTTTAATAGTGTGAAAATGCAATATTTTTTTATCTACTCGAAGGCGGTGGTACTGTCTCATTTCGCTGGATCTTTAAGTCACCTAAAAATGTTCACATTTATGACAGCAGATTTTGTATCGCACTGGATAAATTAAACAAATGTTGTTCTAAAATTTCCAGCAGTACGACGAATGTTTTCCAATCTAAATTTATGACTATAAAATGTGAAAGTTTCATTAACTTAAATCGATCACACTCTAAGCAAGACGTGATAAATTCATGCCTGTATATCGAATTCAAAGGTGTTGTAAGACACTTACTGAAAATAGTGTTTACTTTTCAAATTTAAAAAAATCTAAGAAGTTTCACGATGAAATTGAGCGTACTCAAGAATGCTACAATTGGTCGAAGTTCCTCTCAGAACATTAAAGGAATGCAAAGGTCACGAAGCTTGTATTAGTGCATTGTTCTTCATGATTTTGCGTAATCTGTCCAAAAGCAATGCATGTATACGCGCACTCATCGATAAGGCATCTCCCGCCCTTCGAACGCACCCTACGCTTGACGTCTGCTTTGGCATTGTTCTGGCGGCCCGCGGTGCCTGGGCGCCAATTGCGCGGCCTTATCTCTCAATTCCGGAGACGAAAGGTGTACGCAGTTCATTTAGCGGCGCGCTCTATTACGTCAGCTCGCGCAACCGAGGTGTTAATAATTGAGGCGCTTTCACGACCGAACGAAGCGGGCGACCGCGCGGGGTGGAATTTTTTTGCGCTGCCGCGGCGCGGTGCGGCGCGCCGACGGGGTCCCGCTCGCACGTCACTCTGCGCTCTTTTATATGTATTGTGGCGCGCGCGGCGGGTGGGCGGCGCGTGTTGCTCCACGCGAAATAAATTGGCGGCCGCGCGGGCGCCCGCTCGGCGCGCGGTGGTGGCGGCGGTGGCGGCGGGTGATTGTAACGCCGGGTGATGTGGGAGCGGCTGCTGGGAGTTATGGTTCCAAGGATAGAAGCAGTGGCGGTGACAAGGTGGACAGGCTGTGATTGCTGGGGCGAGGTGGCGGTGGCGGTGGGAGCTCTGGCGATGGTGACGGTGGTGATGGCGGTGACATTGTTGGTGATTGTGGAGGGGGGGTTATGCTAATGTAGGCGATGGTAACGCAAGCGGTGGCAACAGGGGCGGCGTTCGAGATGCAGAGATGGAAAAAAGTGTGACCACCGTAGAAGGGCGTTGGCGATTGGAGTGACAAAGTTGATAGCGGAGGTGATGATGGGACCTAAGCGCCGACAGGAGAGAAATACGTGGAATGGTCTTAGTCGATGATGAGAGGGAGATCCGGTGAACTGTTTTTCCGACGGTTTCCTCGATGCAGTCAAGATCAGTCGTTGTTTTGGGAAATTAGAATGACGTCGTTTATTAGTGGAATTTATTTCTTTGTTATCCAAAGAATCGGAACGAAACAGACAAACTTTTTAACTGTTAGGGTTTAAATGTTTTAAATTAAACAATATATTGGTTATCTATGCTCCAGAAACGTCAATTTCTAAAGTTAAATTCAATGTTATCGTTAGAAATGCATTGACTTGAAATAAAAGAATGGGTTTGATAGTGGAACTGTCATTGTTACACATTCGATTATGAATAGAGCAAAAGAAGTTACTCTTTACGTGGATATCTTCCTGCATATTTATCTGGATTGTATCTCTCCGAGTGGCTTCCTGCCTTTTTTCTCACCGCTCCCTTTCTCTCCGCCAATCCACCCTTCCCCACGTTCTTTCAATACTGTGCCATCGCATATCCCCAGAGCCGTCATCGCCCCCACCGCGGCTCCCGCAGCTGCCCCATCCCGTCTCAGTTTGCCTCCTCCACTTTTATCGCCTTCGCTTTCACCGCCACCACCGAAGCTTCCGCCGCCCATGACGTCCCAGCCCCCGCTGCTTCTCTTGCCGCGCCTCTCCCACCGCCGCCTCCGTCTCCTCCGCCGCGGGCACGCGTTCCAGCGCAGAAACGCAAGCGAGGCGGAAGTGCAGAATTGGTAATCCTGCGCCGCGCCGCGCCCAGCCGCCCCGCCCTTCCCGCCCGGTTTTTGCGTCGCCCCGACCGCTTCGCCTCTCCGCGCCTCGCCATGCTTTGCGGCCGCGCGGGAGGGCGCGGGCGTCGGCGTCGACGGCGGCTACAACGAGATTGTGACGCTTTGCATTAAAAAAGTATTTTCGGATCCCGCGTTGCTCCGGCCCGCGGCGGTGCGCCGCCCCGCGCCGCTGCCCCGGCGACAGCGCCGGCCTAACCCGCACATTTCGGCGCGCATAACGAACATAATACGCATTTTTCTTCGGAATGAAAATATGTATGCCGTATATAATTAGGTCAACAAGATATTAATGGCACTGCGTGTCGGGCTATGTGAAATTAGCCCGCTGCAATATGTAACCAAATTGAATAGCGGGCATTCCTCTGCGGTCCGGGCCACTTTGTAGCGCGGGGACGGCGGCGGGCGCGAACGCGCGGGCTCGTTCGCTCGCAAGTTGCACACACAACAGCTGAGTCTGGTCTAGCTCCGCCCCTCCACCCCCTGTAGGCCCACCCTTTCGCGCGTGCCCTCCCCCTCGCGCATCCAATAAATTTCTCCTACACAATTGCATTTAACATTGACGGAAACAAAAACAGTAAGCAGCGTCTGGTGTGCTATAAATCTTAGGCGGTGTATGGTGCGCGTCCGAATATCTGATAACGGGGCGCGCGTAACAAAATAACAAAAGCGCTTCTTGTCAGATGATATGTTCGAGATTTATGCGATCGGACGCGACCGGGGGTTGCCGCCGGTGGGAGGGAAGTGGGGCGAGGATGCGCCGGGATGTGGGTGGTAGTGGGTGGGTGGGGTACGGAGGGATGGGATTGAGTGGATGACGGCGAGGAGGCGAGGCGGACGGCGGGGCTTCACGAATGCAAGGAGCGTCTCCGAGTGGATTCGAGGGTGTGAATAGTTCTGAGAGGGTGAGGAAATTGATACGAATGTGCTAGGCGAAGGGTTGGATTGGATAGAGAGAGAGGGCTAGGGAAGCAATGGGAATAATGGGTTAACGTTGTTCAGAGAGTTGAGTGGATTGGATGGACGAATGTGTTGCGATGCGAGGAAGTGCGATGATTTCTGTACTGATACAAAGTCGGAATTGTGGGATGCGAAGTAAGGAATGAAAAAAAAAGGCACAAGCAGAGAGCCGTGGGATGCTGATGGGTGGCAAATCCGCCAAAAAGCCCCGTGAAGAACTCAGAGGAAGGCTAGATTTCGGGGGTTAGTGGAAGGAAGAGAGCGCATGAGACGAAGAGGGTTTAGACCCGGAAGAAACTAAGGTTAGCGAAAGGCCGAGAAGCTCAAAGAAGTTGTAAAGGGCCAGGGCCCGAGACTGGGTCGGGAAGGGTGCAGGGCTCCCACGTTCGTCGCTCGCGTGCTGCTGCCGCCGCCGCCAGTGCTCCGCTCCGCTCCGTGGAGCTCCGCTCGGGGTCTTATCGGGCGCCACGGAAAACGATTCCTGTTTACCGGATAAAGGTGTGCCCCGTTTCCTCCTCGCGGGTGACGGGAATATAGAACCGGTGTCGGTTGTTCGTTGTGCGTCGCCCTGCTCGATCCTCTCCCTCCTCACTCCCCCGCGCGCAGGGGGATGGGGAGAGGTTTGCTCGTTCGCCTGTGTATTCAACCGGGAGACAAAAGCAGCGCGTCGACTGGCTTCGCGCCGCTCGCGTGCCGCCTGCGCGCCCGGATTCTCATGGTCATCTGTCTCGCCCGATCTTGTCCGGCGATACCATCGCTCAGGTTGCGCGCCGGGTGTACGTAACGCTGTCACGCCGTTGGGGGCGGGGGGGCGATGTGGGCTACTGCATGCGCCCTGCATTCTGCAGCGGATATTTGTGGCTCGGGACATTTGGGATATTTTGTTTGTTTTAGATCAATATTAGTAATTGAAATGGATATAGTTTATAGCAAACTGGGTGGGATAAAGAGATCCGCAGAGGAAAAAGTGCATAATAGGGGAATGCTTTTATATTTTATATAGTTTGTGTAAAATAAATTGTGAACGATGTTTAGAACTCATTTGAGGGAGAAATATTCTGTGAACACAGTGCTGAAGGGGTGCATAGATATCAGAAGTAAAACTACATAAAAGGGGAAACGAGAATGGAAAAGAGTAGTAAAAATCGAGATGCATTGCTCAAAATACATAGATGTGGTTGAGAATATTATTCATTGATACTATACCATTATAATGCACTTCCGTAGTAAACCCGAAAAAACCAACAGTTTTTTAAATTATTTATTGCAACGCAATAGAGCTATAAAATTCAATGTTTTTGCTTTATTTTGTATGTCCCTTGCAAGAAGGTTCATTTAAAATAGAAATGGGTATCTTAAATTCACAATCATGGGGAGTACTTCATATTATATTTTAGAGTAATACCGTATTTCCTATTCAAAAGTAAAAATATTATTATAAAATTGCGATAACAGACGGCATATGTAAAACACCCTGAAATGCATGATAAAATGAACTAGTTGCGTCATGAAGTCTGATGGCGAATCTGAATAGCAAATATTTCATACGTTATCGTTTTCTTTAGTTTCCGATGATCCATTGAACAAATGCTGTGACGATTCCTTGCTCTACTCCTCGTCAGAAAATGTGAGCTTTCCTCCTTCGAAACGTCACATTCTCATACAATTTCTGGAAGTAATTTACTATTTAACCATTGATGATAATAGTAGAGGTGATCTAAATAGGCCAATAATATCATTATTAACCCCAAAAAGGAGTAATTTACGAAAGATAAACTAACAGTTCTCGGTTATTATTTATTTTTCTTTGCTCATTTGCTGGTGGACCTGCACGATGATTATACATCTGGGAGTACTTTTAATTATTGGTTGACATAAAAGCCATTCATTAACAAATAATTTAGAGCTTTTAAATGCTAAAAGTTAAAAGCAAGTGTTTTGTTAAAGGTATTAACAATTATTTACAAATAATATACATTTTAGTATCTAATTCGATAATTTACAGTATAAGGGTTAATTTTATTTTAGCCTAATAAATGCAGCCATTCAGACTCTTCCCGCCCTAAGACTGTTCACCGCTAGCCTTAGTGTCCCCAGAGTTCTCTCTCTGCCCCTCTCTCTCCACTTTCTCTCTCTGTCCGCCCGTGGGCTCGCGGTGCCTGCGTTGCAGCTCCCTCATTTGCGGCGTCTGTCGACGGCTGTCACGTATGAGCGCTAATGCGCGCGCCGCGGCGCCCGTCAGTGGACAGCGTCGCCCTCCGCCCCCGCCCCCGCCCCCTGCCGCCGCGCGATCGATGCCCGATGTGTTCGGGCCCAGCACCCTTCCCTCTCACACCAAAATCGCCCCTGCGAGTGCGCTTCGTATTGATGGAATTTAGACAACGTAATTTTAATGCGTTTTGCTGAGTGTAGCACTATTGTTTGCGTGTTTGGAAGCTGATGAAGAGGGAAGTTTGGGGAATCCATGTATCTATGCAGATAATTTCTATGGAGCAAATTATGCTCATTTAATGGCTACTTCATTTCTGATTCATTGTGACAGGGAATGTGATGGGAAAGTCGGTTCGTTGTCTTAAGCTTAATACCATCATCCTGTAGACATTGTGTTTAGATGCATAATTCACAGTGATGGAAGGATTGCTGAATATACAGTTTATAATGAGCGGTTGAATGATGGTGAGAGATGAACAGTGAAATGGGCGATGAGATATGATGGTTCAGACATTCCGCAGCAATTGCTGAATCACGTGAGAAACATCCCGATATCTCGTTGAAATTTACTCAGTGTGACCTAATTGTATTTGATGTACCTAATTTATTTTTATAATATTATTTTCAATAATTTTTAAATGATCCTATGGGACTCATTCCAGAAAACCTTTCATGCCGACGAACCTTTCTAATTCAATCAATGTGATTGCTCTCGATCGCACAACAGATCGGAGGATCTCTAGGCGTTACATTTGAAGTAACGTCATTGCCGAATGCATATTGGAATTATTAGCTTATCAAATTAGCTTGGAAGGAATAAAGTAATTTCGTATTTCGAGCTCATGTGTTTAGCAACACAGTCGTAGAGAAGCGATTCGTGTTCTTAAAATGGAAAGATTTGTAGAAAGCGCGGACTTCTGCAAGTGGAGTTAGTATCTACTTGCCGTTCTGGAAAACGCCGCGTTCTAGGCTGATATTGCGAGCTTCCTTTCGAGCATTTGGCCCCGAGGAAGATCGCAGCATGACAGCCGAAACGTTGGCATCTGTGCCTAGCAGGCGGCGTCTCTCGGAAAACCAAGTATATATTGAATGATAAGTAGTTGGCGTGTGTTTGTAGGTGGCGCGGCGCAGCGTGGGCACAGACTTGGGTTATTCCCATGAGCGTCTGAGAGGGACGTCCGGCCACCGGAACGTTCGCCGCACGAAGGCAGGGTCTGACCGGCGGCGGCGCCGTCGGCGTGGGCGGCGGCGGGGATCTGATTAGAGCGCCGGCGAGGCGATAATTCGCGGAAACCGCGCTCAGAATTTCGTTAGGCCAGAAACAGCCGTGCGGTCAGGCCTTGCATCTTCGCTCCGGCCCCTAGGCTGCGGTGGCCGCCAACCCTGTAAACTCCGGCCCTTGTCGGGCGTCGCCGCTGCTTCCGCTGTGGCGCGCCGTCCGCTATGCGCAAGGCCTCCCCTTTCTGCGAACTCTGATGGCTTCTCGGTGCTGCATTCCATCCACATAAACGTACATTGCCCCGTTTGAGATAGCCTTCGCTTTACCCAGTGGCAGATCTCGGGGAAGAGGCGATTAGCCCCCCCCCCCCCCCCCTCCCCCGAGCCAATTTTTGTTTGCAGTTTTACTCAATCTATTCAAACATTTACACGCATTGACCACTCCGCTTCGCATTCAAAGAAATATTCCTGAAATGAATGAAGTATTTTTTTAAAATTTCGAGCTAACAAATTATAAGTAAGTCTTTCAAAGATATATTTTTAGAGATTTAGAACTAAAAGTCTTACCTCCTCAAAAAACTGTCTGGAAAAGTCGTTGTCTTCGCCGTTCTTAGAGGTTCTCTGAACTTTACTAAAACTATTATATTTGACTTAGCTTCTAATCTATGTAGTTCTAGACTCGGTTCACTTATGTAGTGGCCACTGCACGTATTAGTGACCCTTTTTTATTTCCTAAGCCTTTAGTCAGGAATTCGAGAAATCGATGTTTAAAGGATGGTTTTTAAGTCTTCCTACTGGAAAATATAATTCTATATTTCGTTACAATTATATGCATAAAGAAGTGTGAATTATTAATATCGAGAGGAATACTTAATATGTATTTAATGTGGTAATTTCTTGTGGACTTTTGAACAGTGGTGTTTGGAGGACGATTAGTTAGGATTTTGAAACAAATCCATAAAACGGTAAATATATTAATACCGTTCTTAGCCTTACAATTCTTTGGAATGCGAGAGCTCACTAACGCGACCGTCGCGTGAAGATCGTCGCTGTAGCAATCAACTTCGCGTGCTGGCGCACCCCAGCGCCAGCAGCTCCTCAGAAGCCCGCGTCCCCCTGCGGCGCGCCGCGCCGCGCTTCGGAGGGATCGGAACAGACGAAGGGGCGCCAATCAGGCGATTAACCAGCGCCGCAGGCTTCTGGGAGCAACCGGCGCCCCTCCCCGCACCTCTCCACTTTTCCACGCCCCGTCCCGCCCCGCCCCCGGGAATCGGCAGCTCCGCACCGCGCCACGCCTCAGCCGGCCCTCGGCGTGGCACCGCTGATAAAAGCGCGAGAAGGCAGCAGCGGCAGCGGCGGTGGAGGCGGAGGCGGAGGCGTTCCCGCGGGCCTCGTTGCTCCCGAAGCCTTCGTCGGCCGCCGGCCCCGCCCACCGCCTCCCCTCCTCCTCGCGGCCGCGCCACGGCGCCGAGAGCCCAGCCGCCGCGCCCCTACCTGCTCGGCTTGCCGGGCACGAGTTTGCTCACTGCAGTCTTAACGGTATCCCTAGCCGGGCCTGCGCTTATTAGATTCCCGGCTCACACTGTGAGCAGCCAGCTTTTACAAGCCGCGCGCTCGCGGAATAAAGAAGCGGCCCAGTGACGTTGGTAGCCCTCTCCCGGAGGGAGCGGGACGGTGCGAGGTGCAGGGGCGGGGCGCGGAGCGGAATGGCGGAGCGCGGCCCGCCGCCCCGCGCCCCCGGCCGCTCGTCGATCACGCTCTCCGCGCCCCGTTCTGCCGCCTCGTGCTTCCGGGAGCTGCTGCTCATCCCGCCCCTCCCCCTCCCCGCCTCGGACGCGCTGCAATCGAACGGAAGGAGAAGGGGGCGAGCGCCTCTGCCCAGGGCGCCGCCCCGTCTCGCGCTGGCCGGCGGCGCCGCCCCGCTCCGGCCCGCGCGGCGTGGGAATTAACCCCGACGTTAATGAAATCTCCCGGGTTTTAGATATGAGCGGAAGGCGAGAGGCCGCGCGCGCCAGCAGCGGGGCGGTGGTGAATGCTGACGAGAGCCCACTGCGGCGCAGGAGCTTCCAACACTCGGCAGATTTGCTTTCGATTTTTAGTGGCGCCAAATAAACTACTACTGATTCTGGCGTCAAATAAAATACCGTTATTTCCAAGCAACGCAGATGAGCTCGTTCAAATTCAACCTGATTCAAAGGGAAATTCAACAGTTACTTTGCGAAAGTCTAAAACCATTTGTTGAAGTTTTTTAACAGAATATTTTAATTTTTGAGTACTAGATTTGATTATAAAAATTCATTTATCCAGACATATATTTTGTGAATTTATAGAAATTGTGTTTTTCACGTTAGGCACGTTTGTGCTCTTACAAAAAACAGTTGAACAATTCAAATTTTTTTTGTTCTTTAAGGTCGCATCTGCTAGGTCATCAGCGACCACTATTGCGTGTAACTGAATGGTAACTATGAGGATGACACGGTATGATGATGATAGTGGGTGAAAGGACGAACACAATACAACCATGCCCGAGGCGGGACTCGAACCCGCAATCCTTTGGTCCGAGATCGCTACGGCCTAAACGATCTCGGCCATCCGGTCCGGTTCAATTTTTCTTATTTGCGTAAATAGCACCGAATTAACTTTAATCGATTAAAGCTATCAAAGTAACTGGAACAGCAGAGCGTATCAATTAAAACACGGTGGGTTGCAAAGCAAATAAATCCGTGTTTGGTTGGATTTAAAACCTTAACTTGGTGGCGCCTTGTGTAGGCGTTTAATCACACGCATCTTGAACTCCTACCTCCCCTAGTCCATGTACCCATAAACTCCGGAGCTCCGTGCTGGCGCGTCGAACTTGGAACCAAGTGGCGCAGCGAGACACTGAATCCGCCACCGCCACCGCCATCGCCCCGTGAGACGGCGGCTGTGGGATCCGGTCGCCCAATTTAGCCCGCGTCGGATCAGCCACCTCGCCCCCTCCCTTTTCCCCTTCCCCTCTCCCTCCCCCTGGCGCGAAGACACCAAAGCGCGCGTTAGACCGCAAGCCCACCGGATTCCCCGGGAGCGTCTGGGGAAACCTCCACTTGGCGGAAACTTCCCCGGCCGGGACCGCTCCGGAGCCTGGAACCCTGACCTACCGAGACTACCTAAAGACGCCCACCGCGCTACAACTCCCTCGAGGGGCGGGGGCCAACTGACGCCGGGGGCGCGACCGAATTAGGCTCGGAAGCCCGAGACGAGGAGCTTGGTATTTGAATCAATGGCGCATTGGAGTTAATTAAAATGGTTCTTGAAAGAGACTGTGTTCAAAACTGGGTTTTAAATACATCCTACAGTTTTCCCACTTACATTTTAAAATAATTTGAAATTGATTAAGATGTAAATTTTCTATTTAAAATAAAAAAAATAGATTTTTTCATATTTTCAATCATGCCCGAATAATTGTTTATACTTTACGTATGTAAATATGGTTTCGTTCTGGTTTTAAATATTCTGATATAACTCCCTCGTAAATGTCACAGTATTGACGATTTTTTGATTTACATTATTAAGCATTAAAACTGCAAAGAAAACTTACGCTGTTTAATAAGAGAATAACGTAAAATAGAGATGCATTGTGAAATCGATAAGTATCAAGTTTTAGAAGTTTACGAATTTAAAATGATTTAGAGAAAAAAATGTAGATTTTCGTTCATGCACGTGTGTTACTGCAGTATGTACGGATACATTGACGAAGTTGGGGATTAATTTATAGATCACTACATGGTAACGCAATTGGATGAGTATTCAAATTAAATAATTAGTGAAAATTTGATTTTATTCATTATTCTATTTAACAATGGAAATGCCGAGAAAATAAATGTCTCTACTAATTAGGTCGTCTATTTCAGCATTGTAACCGTCACGAAGTTTTTTACTGTTGAAAATTGATCTAATTTATGTTTTAGGTCAGTAGCTTTGTTAACAATAAGAATGTTCTCAAACATGCCTATATCGTGTTAGTGTAATGAAATTTAAAACCTGAATATTTTTTCCCAAAATGTCACACAGGACACTCATCAGAGAACATTTAATGTATTCGGCACACTTTTACATCCGTTTTATGGGTAAAATAACGCGGGTTGGTGAACAAAATTAGGACATTAGGAAAGTGCAGTTTTACCGGTCGATAAATGATTATACGATTGCAATCATTAAATCCAAATGACGTCGGATGAGCTCTAATGAAATTTGCAAAACAGTTAAAACTTGATCGGGGTTACTGCCATTAAGGGCAAATATATTCCATTGGGAAGCTCGTTGTATCCTGATATGAAATTACTGTAAACAAATTAACAAATCTTATTTTCATTCTTAATTTCATTCGTATCGGGAATGAATAATTAGAAGGATAATTTACCTGGCATTCTACAGTTAATTTGCGGTAGATGCAATTCTATTGAATTAAAAAAGAATTCCTGTCTACTTATATACTTTAATATCAATTAGAATTTACAGAATTTTCGCAATTGTCTGAGAGAAAGTAGTAGGATGTTCGTTTGATAATGAATAATAATGATTTCTAAATTTTTAGTGTGTATTAAGTGAATCGAAATATTATATATTTTCAAAGTTGTAAAAATAAATTCATTAATTCCTTTCTAAATGTATAGCATTATAAGCAAATATGTACACGAGTATTTGGTGGACAGTATACATGCGTATACAGCCTTTTAGTATTAACGCTTTCACCACCTTGGATTGTTTGTTAAGTATTTTAATAGTTTTCATATGCGAGGCGAAATGTCAGTTCCTATTATGTTATCGACATATTTGCCTAAATATCTCAACAATTTTATTAGAAAATGTCCATCATGCTATCGTATTTAACAATAACTTTGATGGTTTGAATGGGAATGAGTTTTGGAAAATAAATCGCCTTTTATTTTACACAGTAGTTCTGCGCATATCCTACATTTCTTGAAGAAACGTATGACGATTTCTTGTACAAACCTTCCTACTTTTCTTTCTATTTTTTGCGGTTTGTTTTCATTGTCATTTTATTTTTATGTTAATACAACAATACCTTTAATATACACACAGTAAAATTGTAAAAACATCTTATCTTAGATTTGTGTAAGTTGAGAAAGCAGCTGTAATGTGTATTGTAATGCGAATACTCTTAATAGCTGAACGATGTTTCTAGAATACTCGTCCCATTGATGTCCACAGTATTTTGTACTGGAAAGCAATTTCTCAGCCCGTTAACTTTAATGTTCTTTTACGACGTGCTAGAACAGACGTGTTTCAAAGAGCAATTACCAACAGGTCTTTACTTGAACGTAAACGCTATTTTATAGTCCGTACTAGTTATCGGCGAAACGTATCACTAAAGGAAGGAAGTGGGTATTGGCATTTCTACAACAAAGAAGCAACGCATAAACATCGCAGGAAAAGCAGAGGACGTTCCGCGGCTCTTGTTAGCGCGTTGAATTTGGGGGCGGTGCCCCTCTCGCGGCGGCCTACTGTCAGCGCGCAGGGAAAAGACACCGGCGGGCTGTGATTAGCTGTAATTCGGTTTACGCCGCGTCGTGGGCGTGGAGGCGCCTTCGCGGCAGCCGGCACTTCGCGTGGCGGGCCCTCAAAAGGCCCCCCCCCCCTCCCCCAAGCAGGCGCGGGTTTCGCCCTCGCCGCTGCTGCCGGGTGATCTCGGGCCCCTTAAATGGTACCGCTTTACGACCCCCAGCTTATTTGCGCGGCTCTCGGCGCGGACGCGAGGGAACATTTTTCGGGGCGGGGTGGTGGGGCAGGGCGGGGCGGGGTGGGGCGGGGCGCTGGTCGGCGGTCGGGTATATATACCGCGCTCTCCTCCAGCATTGGGCGTTAGTCGCGGCAACAGCTTTTTACTGCTTTAATCTCATTTTTTATGATATTTATATGACGCAGTAATTCTCAATGTCGCGAGCATCTTAATACAGTATCGTTAACGGGGGCGGTTTCTTGGCGAATCTCACCCCTCCCTCGCTACTCTCTCCGAGGAGGAGGTGGAGGGGGCGGGGCGGGGAGGGCAGGCGCCAGTTTGTTTCGTCCTCGGTCGTATTTGCGTCCAGCCGCGCCGGTGTTTTATGTGTCATCGTGGGGATTTATGCCGACAGGGCACGAGATAGGGCGTGTTAGCACCTATCGGCGCGCGCCCTATATCACGGGAGCGGAGTTGCCCTGCGCGAGCTCCGGTCGCCTCCGCGCCACTCCGCGCCGTGTTCCACTCCGCCCCGCCCCCCTCGCGCCACTCCACTCCACTACGCTCGGCCATGCTCCCTCGACCTGCTCTGACTTCGTAGCAGTTTATATACCCTGGACTTTTTTTTTTAATTAGTCCATTTTACTGAACAGAAGGCACGAATGTTCACTTCTCCGCGAATTTTGAATTAGTCCATTTTACTAAACAGTAGGCACGAATGTTCACTTGTCTACGAATTTTGAATTAGTCCATTTTACTGAACAGAAGGCACGAATGTTCACTTGTCCACGAATTTTGAATTAGTCCATTTTACTGAACAGAAAGCACGAATGTTCACTAGTTCACGAATTTTGAAGAGAAATCCATTCGAAATCCCTAATTACAAGTAATTACGTGACTAGGCAGCCACTAGTAAAAGGGTTTACATTTACAGCATGCACAGTGTGATAAAAGTTCAAATTTTAGCACTAGAGCAAAAAAAGGAAAATGTTGCACAAATGTTCTCATCAAACTGTGAATGCAATGAAGCAACGAAATATTTTCGTCTGATCGCATCAGTTACAACTGATCATAAAGCAACATAATACACAATGAAGTGAATTGTATACTTCAATTGAAAAAAAAACGTTAAGAGAGTAAGGCTGTCTGAAAAATAGAGACGTCGTATAAGTGATTATATTTTGCTCTTAGGATTGCGCCAAGAGGCCGAACGGTCTGGGGGCACAACCTTTGCTAGTCGCAAAATAAAATGTCAGTATTACCACTCGTATCGTAAATAATTATTACGTAAGTAGATCAGAGAAATGGAATACGTATTATTTCAACTTATAATTGACTGGATATTAAGGTTTAATAGCTTCGTTGTTCTTGCATCCAGACTGTTGTTCAGTACATTTACTGCAAGGGTATTTTGGCGGTTCTCAAGTGGCAGCGGATGTGTGAGGGCTAAGACAAATTATTTTTGTGGAAGGTCTAATTTTTGGCTTACCGTGCTGCCTTCGAAGGAAAGGAAGTTAACATTTGGAATAAACATATTCCGCAGGTACATGTTACGGCATTGAAGACACCGCTGAGACTTCATTAATAATTAATTAAAACCCTGACGTAAGTCCAGTTATTTATTGCGTTTGAATGTTAATCTATTCTTTTTTAAATACTTCGGAGTATCTTTTATTTGAGAATTCTCGGAAGCAGGCAATGTCAGTAAAGACGTCATATGAATGACACGAAATTAATTAAAATGAAATGAGCACGGCCAGATTATTTTTTCCAAACGTATGAACCTCTTTGGCACCATGCGTGAAATCTGAAAATATATTTGTAATTTTGGTTCCGTGTTTACTCCTTAGCAAAGTTTATCGTTAAAATTGTCCATTTGGAAATACGGTAAGTTTCGAGGTGCTATTAGAAGGAGCTCAGTATGCTGTTCAGAGTGAAAACTTGCTTATCAGGTTCTTGGAGATTCCATAGGGAAAGGCACAGTTTGTAACTAAAAATGTGTGACGCAAATCTAATATGATTTGTTTTGTTCTCATTGTATTTTTCGCGAAATCCCAAGCCTTTTGTAGGTCAGGATTCTTGGAAAGTGGACGCTATAAATAACAGGCTACCACGATGGAACTATTTTTTAATCGTATTTGTATCACAGATGAGCGATTTATTCAGAACATCGCATAATGGGCCACCATTCCATTTTTATCATTAGTTTCTTTTATATGTTGTATAATACTTCTATTGCCGAATTGTTGACTGTCTTCCGTCCTTATTTCAATATTCTGCGTTTGGGTGTTTTTTTTTATTTTTTTTATTTCTCCTTTTTTCTCTATTTGAATTATGATGCTCTGCGCTGCGAAGAGTAGCTAGAACGGGGGTGACAGATATGGAATGTCGTGATTGGTTGCTGAGAGGTAATACCATTATGTTGAAATTCGCACATGATTGGTCCATGCTAGCGTCAGTGCCTTCTCACCACAGAAGCCTCGACATATGGCGTACAGATTATTGATACTCTTTTAAGAAGTAGGAGATTGCGAGTAGTTAAAATGATTAAATGTTAAAAAATGGAACACGCATTACTTCAAATGCCTCTTAGCTAGAACAGCAATCAAAGAATTTCAGAAATCAATAAAGACATCGAGGTGAAAATAATGAAAGGTTTGAACACTTGGAAAATAATGAAAGATGGAACACTTTGAGAAGGTGGAAACGCGTGAATTGGATAGCTGCTTTTAGGAGGTTCGTCTGAAGTTCATTAATTGAGTAGTTTCTTACAAGAACCAAACATGTCCAAAATTCGATATTTTGATATGTTTCATCAAAATAATCCCTACAACGGGTGCTATCTGATAAGTTTCGTGTTTCACGAATTAGGCTGTGAGTTGTACACTAAGACTTGTTCTTCCCTCGAGGATGACCAGATCACTCCAATTTCAAATGTGTATTTAGTAAGATATTGGAGGAATACAAAGCTTCATAATAAAGTCTTTGAATACTTCACGAGTCATTTTAACTTATTGAGTAAAATTAATTCTGTGGATTTTAATGTGTCAGAAAAACTCGATTCCTTTTCAATATTTTCTCAGTGGGTCAGTTTTACCAATTAGGTATAAAAATTTGAAATGTATTTGTCATTTAGAATTTTTCTAACGTTGATTTGATTTATGAATGCAGTGCTATGCAAAAGCGGTACAATAAGTGAATGCTTTTATTCCGTGCAATATACATCTTAAAAAATGAATAATTTTAATTTATCAGTTAGTGATACGTTGAATGTTCTATGCGTCTTACAAGATATGAGAAGTATGTATATTAAAAAGAAGAACGTGTGAAGTCCGTCTGTACGAACGTGCTCTGTTTTTCCAAGATATTCGCTTTTCTCTTTCGAAACAAACTGAACAGCTGCACAAAAATTTGACACGTGTTACTGTGCACGAAGAAATATTGTGCCGTGAGAATCCCAGAGAGATGGGAATAGCTTCGAAAGTTGTCAATATATAGATTCAAAAAATCTGTTAGGTGTATATGTGGAGAGCAGTAAATTCTATAGTGCTGTGTAAAACTCTTAGTTTATTTTCGCCAGCCTCTCGTTGACTCACGCCCCGAAAGTTCTTTTCAACATAAACGCGTTTAGGGTATATCATTGTTGGTTGTTGTGGATATTAAGGAAAGCGAGAAATCCCTCAAAATAAAGGTAATTCAGTTGTTAAGTGTATGTTTTCGGAGTGATATGCAAACATATACATCGCAGTGCTGTTAAAAATACAATTTTAAATAAGCTTAATGCTCTTTACGTTAGGTACAAGAACTGCTATCCTTGCTTTACCCATCTTTATGCAAATCATGATAGCTTTGTACATTTCTATTATTGTTCGTCAATTTTTGACACGCGGTAATAATTCCGCTCAATTGTTTTAATTTTGAAAATAAATCAAGATTTTTAAAGAAGAAGAGACTTATAAGAACATTTTTATAAGAAGATGGTATTTCTAAATAACAGGTGATGCGATTAAATTTGTGTGTCTAGAGGTTTTGTTAAACAAAAAGACGCGTAGATTTGAAAAAAAGATGTGTAGTTAATACTGTTCGTACCATTCTTTTGATGGAATACGAAATGTCTTTCTTTGTTGCGCTTTACAGTGTTTTTGTGTGATTTTGTTTCCTTTTCATATTATTCATCGGCAGAGATGATAATGCAGCGGTATCCCTTCTCCTTCATGAATGAATTAGGCTGTGGTAATTCAAATACGACTAAGCAAACAATCTGCGTTCGTTGCGTGTCGACGCCCATTGGAGTTGGTGCCTCCACCATTTGTTATCGCAGATGAACTACTTCCAGCGCCCTTGAGTTTGTTCTCTAAATTATTGCGTGCGTTATCTATTTTTAGTGTATTTACTCACCCTTTGGTTATAGAGATTAATCAGACTTTTAAATGAGGTGAGTAGAACATTCGATTATACGTTGGTGTTTGTATATATATATAGTATTATGCAATTTTAGAATATCATTTATTCGTACTCCGAGGAACATATTAGTTGTCACATACGTCTAGATGTATCTCCCGCAGGGTTGAAAAAATATGTTTTTTGAAACTCGTTCTTATGGGAATGTTTTAGATATACTTGGTAATTTTCGGTTTTATTGAGAAATATTGTTTTTAAAAATAAGAAATATTGCTCACATATCAGACGAATTTTCATCATTCGAAGAATCAAATTACAGTACATTCAGTAAGTATATATACAAGTATTTGATTGACTCAGTGGATTAACCCCCCTCCCACTTTAATGATTTCCAATTTATACAAGCAGTACCGATAACATTCATTTTCGTTCTTCCTATTACGTTTGGGTAAAACGTAACAAATGCATAACGTATAGCATGGTTACAAGACAATACTTGCATTTTACTGCAAATTTATTTTTTTATTTTGTATTTGATACCTTTGTATTTGCATGATTAATTGAATAATTGCTTGGGGACGTCAACCGCTATGGTCCTTAGTCTCGTCAGTGCATTGGCTGTTTTATCCTGGGATAGGCGGTGTTATCCCCCACTGGATGGTGAGATCCGCTGTCGACATACACGTGGGCTTGCGGGGAATTTTGCATCCTAAGAACTCCCCCAGCGGGGTACTGCCTCAGTCGGACATGCTCGAAGCTCCAGACATGAGAGGTAGCGTAATACATGTAATGTGTATGAAGCGAAGAGGGAAGAAGGATGAGGAAATGAAGATTGTGTATTCCTTAGGGTTCTTCGCAGGAATGCTCCAGATAGTGATTAGAGAAACCAAGGGAGTCTGATCAGAGCAGCCGACAAATAAAATTCTCTTCCAGTGAGCCGATGTAACTGTATAGCTAATGTCGAAAATTTTCCATCGTCGGGTCTCGGGTCTAGGGCTTCTTGGTGGAAGTGCTGCAAGACAACGGCGATGCTACCTCTGGGCCAACTCGACTTCAGCCTTTATTATGTGTTTGTGATGAAATTGGAGTTTTCAATACAGGAAAATCAAATTTCTAATTTATTGTCGGTTTACTTTTTGCTCTTGTATTGTTTTTATACTTGCTAGTATGGGTATTTGTTATTAAATTTGAATTTTAATGCATATTTCTGTACATAAATTTATGGGTTTTGTTATTTTATTGGAAATAATATACAAATTTGTAAAACATTTAAGTGTTTTTTGTTTATGAAGTTTTAAAAGTTTTTTTCGTAGTTTGTTTTTAGGCTGGAGAAAATTTAGATACTTCTTAAACAGTCACAGAGCCATGTAGAGATGTAACTTTTGGGGAAATTTGAAACATCAGGAGTGTTATTTACTAGATACCTAAATTCTTCTGAAGTGTGATGTATTAAAAGAAACAAGGCCAGTCAGTTGGGAAAATTGTGATTGCCAGCAAGCTGCATTGTCCAAATACTTGATCGCGTGGGGAAGATTTATTTATTAATTAAGTGACTGGGGTTTCTGGGTGCTTATTGACTGTTATGGCCTTTAGTCCCGTAAGTGTACTGCATGTCCCGGGAAGTGCCGGTGTTCCTCTCCTGCTGATACGCGAGATCAGTCGCCGACTGCCACATAGGATACCGGGTTTCCCCTCTACGTATCTCCCTAGCGGAGACTAGCTCTAAGCATCCGACTTTTCTCTCGACGTGTATGATAGTGTTGTGCATGTAAGTGTAGGTAGAGAGGAGAGGGGGCAAGGTTGAGGAAGGAGAGACCGCGCGCGTTCCGCGGCTCATTTGTTAGATTATTGCTCGGACATTTGCCTGGTATTGATTGAAGCTGCCACGTAAAAGCTTTAGACCAGTGCAGCCGGTCGCTACAATTTTCCCTCAAAAGCGGCTGGATTCGGCCTAGTTATGCAACTAGTGTGGAAAATTTGCCACGGTCGGACCTCCCGATCAGAGACGCTGCGTTTGCAGCGGTCACGAAACCGGCGCGGGGTTTGCCCAAGATCATCTCAGCTGGAGTGTGAGGGAGGACGCGGCCAACACACGGCGTCAACTGTAAGCTGGGAGTAAAACGGTTTATTCGCGCGGTTTGTGGGACAAAGCGGCGGTGCCAGCCACGAAATCTCGCGTATCCGCCTACCCTCCCACCTACCTCGGCTGACGACAATCGATACGTGGAGTTAGTGCGTGACCTTGACCTTGACCTGGCGTGGAGGGGGGGCGGCGGAGGCGACTGCGTGCCTCGCGGCCGCGTCCCCGACCTGTCGGGCCCGTTCCCGCTCTCAGGAACACCTTGGCCTCCCACCGCCGCCGCCAATACAAACACGGGCGCTGCCACGGCGATCCGGCTGCCGGCGACGACGCCCCGTGGCCAGAGGCAGCATTAGAAGGGGTGCCATCATCGAGCCAGGAATGCGTGCGTCTTACGAGCCAGGAACAATAAGCTCGGTCTAACTCGCGTTCTCACTTTTTAGTTTGCGATTGGCACGTTTGCCTGTCGATAATTTGTTGCCATCTTCGAGGATTTTCTAACGTTTTGGCTGAATCAATTTGAATCTGATCACTTGCGGCGATGCGGGCATTTTGAGTTATTGCTGGTGGCGGCGCACAGAAGGGGGCGCACTTGGGGCAACTTGCTCCACGCCCTTCTAATTGGGGCCTCGAAAATGGCTTTACTTCGAAACAAACATTTTACATATTCATACATACATACTTCTAATACACATGATTGCCTATAAGTTATTTCTGTTCTGTAGAGAAATGAATTCTGTTTATATATTTGGGAGGCGGAACTTTATTTGTAAATAATATTCTCTCGTGGACGTACTGCCCCAGGCCTCCTTGTTTTCTCCGGGTGCCTCTGATTATTGGTTCGTACTTTATATGAAAATTGATGGGATAATTCAGAAGTAGAATCATTTGCATTTGCTTTCCCTTCTACATTCTTTCCCGTATGTCAGGTGATTCTGTTTATTTACTAAATATCTTGTTACAAATCCAAAGTAATCATTATTGCTGTTTTGTATTATTCGTTTCTTTTACATTCATTTCAGTTATGTAACGTTATTTTCTTTTTCCATATTGCTCTCTAACACGCCCAACGCTAGTCGGATTACTTCCACTACCACTTTTCTGTTCCTTTCATTTTATTTTTGCGATATCTTTCATATTAATTATCGCTTCTGCAGTATTGTACTTTTTAATATTTTTTACCGTTTTTATATCTCAAGCACTGCCATCAACACATTGCAGCTGCCACATCTACCGTCGCTTCCACCGCTAGAATTGCCATCGCCGTCGCCATGTTTATTTTGGCAGAATGGAGACTCCACCCGACCCGGCCTGGCCTGAATGCTCGCCGCTCCACCGGGCGCGCATCCTCATTCGGAGCGATATCGAGGGGAAATAGTGACCTTCCCTCCCCCGCGCCTCTTCCGCCGCCGCAACCATCACCATCACCTCCACCGCCCCCGCCCCCGCCCCCGCCCACGCCTACGCCGCTGCCTCCGCCCCGCCTCCATCACCGCCCCCGCCCACGCCGCCGACGCCACCGCCATCGCCGCCGCCGCCGCCGCCGTCGTCGCTACCATCGCCACCTCCGCCGCCACCGCCACCGCCAACCCGTCGTCGTCACCACTACTTCTCTTTACAGACGACGACGATGCTGGCGCGGCGGGGGCGGGGGCGGCCCCCGAGCGCGGCGGAAAGAGCGCCCTCGCGAGGCGGATGAAGAAGAAGAGTGGGGGAGGAAGGGGAGGAGAGGGAGGAAACGAATATTTGTTTTTTGATTCCTCCGCAACCGACGAATTGCTTCGCCGCCGCTGCCGCGCGCTCATCGTTCCAGACGTTTTCACCTCATTAGTATGCGGCGCTCGTGTGATAAAGGCGCGGAATAAACAAGTGCTGTCGATTGTTTTGCTGTCGGCGGCTCTGGAAGAGCGGCGCGGCGCGGAGTGGAGTGAAAAGGGATGGGGTCGAAATTGGGTCTGTTTCCGCAGCGTTAGATGCTGACTGTTGCTGGGATGGATCTACGTGTGTTTTGCGAAGGTTCTCGGCTCAGAAAGATTCGTTTAGGATATGCGTGCGTGCGTGGTAGTTCCTTCTCTGTTGATTTGTATTTCACTTTTCCACCTGATTGGGTATGTTGACTTAGTGTCTTTGTCTGATCTCCCATTCAGTGAATAGGAAAAAGTGAATTGTCTTCATAACGCTTAAATTGACAGTACGAGTATGCCAAGGAAGCTGACAATATAAGAAATAGTGTTTGGATATTTATTTAAATTCTTAGCTTTAAATTCTACACATTTGTTTTAAATTTTTATTTTAATGTGTGTTGTTTGAGTGGCTCCTGTTAATTGTGTCCTAGTCAAGAGCTAGAAATTGTTGGTACAGTTTCTAATAGGATTCGTTTTTTCCAATTTGTCAAATTAATTTCATTTTCAGGTACTACATTTAACCCGCAATATGGAAGCGTCCTATGATTTGTAAACATAAAAAGAAAATGTAACCATTTGCACTACGTATAATGTAGTATACTACTGGAAAAAGGAAACACTAATATAAACTTAGTTCTCTTCCGGTTGTGTTTGTTGAACAGAGGAACCATTTGGCTTTTTTATTATAATGTGCGGGCATACAAAAAATTAGGAAAAGAAGTCACAGATTTCCGAACACTAACTCAACTCTTCATAATTCACGTTTGATACGCCTGTCAATCGTGAACACTGTAAACCCTATCTTGTTTTTAACTGGTTAGTCTTGAACCATAGCATGCTGTAGCGCAAAAGGATCGGAAACAAAAGGCTACTTAGTGCATTAATTATTGTGGCACCGATGAGCTATAATGCAGGCAGCCTTGTTGCGGTCTATAATAAGGTAATATCCTTCATAAAGGAATGACGTACTATGAGCTACTTCGAATACAATGCTATTGTTGCAAGCAGTGCTGAAGTTTCACAATTCACGAATAACTGTGCCTATATATTCAAACAAAGGCATTAGCTTTGACGGCTCCAGGAAAATAGAATAGAGAGACCTAAAATGCCATATATGTGTAAGCTCGATGACATTGCACTAAGGCTTCTTCACTGTTAATGTTGGAAATGGAATATTGGATCCTCAGAACAATACAATGTCAAATTTGTGTTCGTAAAATCCGTGTTCAAGGTTCTTTTGAGCTGTAACTTTCCACACACGTCAGGATTAAGGTTATTGCAAGGAATCTCTTAACGAATAGGTATGTGTTTAATACACGTGCTCTGTGCAGTTTCGCGAGTTCCACGATGGAAATGCGCTGAGATCACCTGAGGAAAGAAGACGCGATGCCATTTAACTGATCTCTTTAGGAAAGCGGCGGGCCTAGAGCGGAAAAATACAACGGCAGGGAAAGAGTGAGTGCGAATTCCCTTGTGGATTGCGGGAATAACGGAGGGGTTGACGCGGGGTAGCGTACAAGCCTTACAAGAGGAGCGTAGACGTCCAAGAACGAGGCCCAAAACGGTGGTGGCATTTCGCCATGGAGCCGAGGCTAGGGGAGGGGGCGAGTGGGCGGGCGGGCGGGCGGCCTCGAGCCTAAAGGAGCCGTTTAGTGCCGACGTCCGGTGGGCCGCCCCCCCCTCCGCCACCGCCTCCGGCCCGCACCCTCGAATATCGATTGCGCCGCCCCTTTCTCGCCCACCTGACGTCAGCGGCGCCTGCACTTCGCGCGTGGCTGCCTCCCCCGCCGCCGCAGGCCACGTGGACGGCCGCAGCTCGGGGCGGTATGCGCGGCTGCACAGAGGGGGGCGGTCTTCCCGGGTTGGGAGGTCATTTCGGTGTTTTGGCGGCTATTTAAACGCCGCGCCGTTTAATGTTAACGACTTCGAAAATGAATTTCGTAATAAAGGGTAATTCGGAATTCAATGGGAGAGTAGAATATTGCGATAAATTTACGTACGTTTCTTCTACTTTTTAAAATTAAAGAAAAAAGTCCTGGCTAACAGTGACGAACGGTTTTTGTTGATTAATTGTCACTACCTAGTTTTTAGAATTGCATATTCCGTTTGGTCATATGCTCATGTAAACAGTGTAACATGAATTTATAAGTTAATTCATTGCATTTTAATGAACTTGAGGTTTTCTCTTAACTATTTTACCAGTAAGAAAATCATAACGTAGAGTTAGAATGCGAAGGAAGATGATTCTTTGTTTGAATAAAGTATTATTCACTGCCCGCTATAGACATGTATCATCTTACTACATTAAAACGTAAAACACTTGACACCATGCGCGTGCTTATGCAAAAAGTACCTTTATAGTTTATTGTTAGTGACTTGTCTGTATTTGACCTTGCTGATTTCAAAATATCCAATTTCTCACATGTAATTGAACGATATATTACTTATTTGTTCATTAGGTTCCCACATAAATCCAGTATCATGTAAAACCATTCTTTCCCCACCCGAACATTTGATATTAATTAAACAATAGGTGTTGTGAAACTCGGAATCACAAACGACCAGTTTTACATATTAACAAAAAACCATAACAGCAGGCTTTTCGAACGTGAGCTGGTGAATTCTCTTCAGTCAACATGGCAGCCCATTCCCCAAGTACTCCCCCTCCCATTTGTCGACGCTTAGAAATTATTTTCAAAAAAATATTGAAAGTATCTGGAATTTCCAATTAACTGAGACATTTTCATTGAACCAGACAAAATTATGAAGTACGGAAGTTGTAATCTAAAATGCCACGCTAATAGTCGTAGTGAGGTATTGAATTGTACCGTGAACTAAATGACATGCTTGAAATTGCCTGACGGAAGTGTTTTATTGTGGGATTATTTATTGTTGCATTCAAGTTCGTTTCCCTGTGCTCTGTCTAAAAAAGAGGAACTGAAAATGAAATGAAGTGTAACATTATTAGCCGTTCTATTTCGCTTGTAAATTGTCTGCGATGTAATTGTGAACTTCATTCTCGTGTTATCGAATCTCGCTATTGGGAACGGGTGAATATATGAATGCGCGCGTGGGAATATGAAAAGGAATTGGGTATGGATTGAATTTTTTTCGAGAGGGTTATGTATCACGTTTTCAAGAGCATGTCCTTTTCATACAGTTTCTGTTGTTTTAATGTCGTGCTTAGATCTAGTAGGGTATTCCGTAATGTTGGATTGACATCAAACTGAATGGGAAAAAAAAAAAAAAATAGAATGTCACGTTTGGTCCGTTTTGCGGATGAATTTGAATGGCCTGTTTAATCCTACATAGACACTACATAGCTTTGAACAGGGCATACGTGTTTAATTTCTAAATATTCGAATAGTGATTTGAATCAGCATTTTTCGTAATATACAATGTTACTTAATTCTGTGAAAAATGTTTCCCTATATCTTGTTTATCGCAATTATTTTGCTCAATGTAATTTAAAAAACTATTTTTTATTTCTTTTAATTTTATTTAATAGGTACTTATGTATTACATGTTCATTATGTGGTTAGACCGATGGCCTTTCAGCCATTACAATACTAACGCGTTTTAACCTTTAGAATTCTGACATTCGTTCCAAATGGTCTCTCCATGGTATCAAAGCCGCGGAAAAGTGACCATAAGGTACGGCTGAGGGAAAAAAAAATTCTGACGGAGGAAAAAGCCGTCAAAAGATGAGTACATGTTAATCTCAAACTATTTCAACTAAATAATACCATACTTTTAGGGAACCTGAATGCCAAAAATACCAACTGGTGTTGTTTGAACACCAACGCTAATGGGAAAATATTAACCCATATAGTAAATTGCACTGATCTCAAAATAATTTCACCTCCAGGCCGAACATATTACCTCCATGATCGTTTAAGAAATCCCAATATCCTCGATATCGGAATAAATAACACCAAATAAAACTACATACTACTACATTATTCGAACTCGACTCGGACCACACTCCGGTCTTGATAACGACACAACAATACCGCTACCGCACGCCCGAGTACCAAATCCAAATACGGTAAAAGTTGACTGGAAAAAAATTTCACACATAACTAGCTCAACGATACCTAAATTGAACATTCTCTCCAACCCACTAGAAATAGAGGAATTAATCAACCAACTAGCCACCATAATACATACCACAATTAAAAAGACTTAAAAGTTTGCATACACAATTAAACATAATACATACCACAATTAAAAGGACTTAAAGAGTTAAAACCAAAAAGGGCCAAGAAATCTGGTATGGTTTCCTGAAATAGTATCGGTAGTTTCAAACGATTGAACACTTCTAGAATTGAGTAGAATTGAGGTTTCAATGTAATAATACAGTTTTCCTGTTTCTGCATGTGTATTAAACAATCTATACCCGAGTTGAGAGGAATGTATAATGTTGATGTTTGATTTCCTGTAACTCGGAGAAAATTACTGTAACAAATAAAATGAGAAGGCATTTACCTGGAGACGTTCATGTGTATCAAACAAAAGTGGCTTGTCGTGGCGTAGTCTTAACCAGAAAACTGGAGGCAATCATATCGATATTCTGGAAACGTTCCCTTTGTCGGTGAAACGACAATTGGAGTTTTGCTCACGCCGCTTGTGGTGGCAGTAGGGGTATGGGTTTTGCGAGAGCGGCGGGGATGGCGTTTGAAATGGAAGAACATATATCGATTGATGAAGTTTCAATTTCTTAATCAACTGTGTTGTGTCTGTATCCAGGTAAATAACAGTAGTATCTTAAGTGTAATAATAGTGTCGATTATGTCAGTGATGTGTTGTATTCTTATATTGGGGATGTATTGTATATTACATCCCTGACACAAATCGAAACCGCGTAACTGGAACAACATTGAGGTAACGCAAAGTTAATTGTGTTGTTGAGCCTTCAAACGTTCGTGCATGACAAACACGAACATGGGTCTTCGGTGCCTTAGCCTTAACCGCAACTTGGAAAGCAATGATATCGATATCCTTTAGAACCGATGTTAGTTTTGTTTGTGAGCCGGCGTCATTTCTGTTTTTTGCTCTCGTTGCCCTCTTTGTCAGCGGGGCAGCAGGGGTGGTGAAGGCCACAGGTCTGGCGAGAGTAGCAGGGGCGGCAGTAATGGAGAGAGCCGCGATGTTAGTGAGATCTGCGGTGATGCTGAGGGCTACTGCGATGGTGAGAGCTGTGGTGATGGTAAAGGTTGAGGTGTTGTAAGGGGCTGCAGTGATGGTGAGGGTTGCGGAGATAGCGAAAGCGACGTCGATGATGAGAGTGAGGACAGTGACGGTGAGGATGAGGAAAATGGCGGGGTGAGAATGAGGGCGGCGATGGTAAGGCGGGTGATTGTAGTGACGGTGGTGAAGGTGAGAGCTGCGGTGATAGAAAGGGATGAGGTGTTGTCGAGGGATGCAGATGGTGGGTGAGAGTTGCGGAGGTGACGAGTGGGACGACGATAATGAGAGTGAGGCCAGTGACGGTGAGGGTGAGGGAGATGGTGGGGTGAGACTGAAGGCGGCGATGGGAAGGGGGGTAGTTGTAGTGACGGTGATGATGGTGAGGGTGAGGGTCAGAGCGAGAGTGGTGTCGAAGAGGTAGAAAGGAATGATGGTGGGAAAGGCAGTGTTGGCGGTGAGGGCGAGGAGGGGACAGGCAAGGCATGGGTGGCAGGGGCGAAGGAGTGGTGTTGTCGCGCAGGATGGCCCCCGCCGCCGCGACGCGCCAGCGGAGGCGCTGTTTTTGTTGCGTATCGACTTCCGTGTCGCCCCCGCCAGCGGTTTTCTTCCCTCCCCTTCCCACTCGTGTCGACCCGACGGCATGCTGCCGCTGTTGTCGTCGTCGTCGTCGTCGACGTCGGCGGCGTCTGCCGTCTTCGCTGTTGTTTTCCCCGTTGAACTCCTCGTCTTCGCGTCACTCGCCTGCAGCGCCGCCCTTCTGCCCGCGCTTGCTCATCCGACCTCAAGTCAGTTGCCTTCCGAGTTGCCCCTTACTCGCCGTCTCTCGTTTTCAGACTTCTGATTTGAAGTGCGCCGGTTCTGTGGCGAGCTCTGTACTCACGCGTTGTTTCGTGTATTTCTTGTTTTTTCTCTTCGCGGTGCACCTGGCCTCCCATCGTCCTTTGTGGTCGGGGTCTGTTCACTTGATCTTATCCACAGGAACTAGTCTTCGGCCACCTGATTACTTGAAATAGATTTTCATTTGCTACTTGTTTACCACTTTCCTCTCCAGCATATCCTGACTCCACTCGTCTGGAATTTTCCTGCTGTGTTCTATTGTACATATTAGAGCTGTTCGTATTATGAGTGGTATTATTTTTCTAAGTAATGTGCCATGAAATAATGAAAATGTTTAATATAACTCTCCATCTGTTTTATTACCGAACATGACTTATAATTATTGGTTACGTTGCAAATAATATAAATGTTGTTTAATTAAATGTGAGACCCAAGGAAACGAGGACTTTCTCAAAACAGTAAAGCAATAATCACACCTTTTAGATGCAAATATACAACGCAAATTATTCCTTGAAATCTCATCGTGTTTCAGCAACCTCGAGCTTACTTTTTGTTTCGTTCAGCACGTTCACGTTACTCCGCTCCCATGTCCTACGCAGGCGACACTCCCTCCTTAGTGGGGGTGAGCTTTCTTCATCGCGGTATCGCGTTGGCCGTCTCCTCAGGTCGAAGCGCTGCCGCCGTCGTCGCCGCGGGGCGAGGGTAATGACGGCCACGGCGCGCGTCCACCGCCACGCCGCCACCACCCGTCCGTTGTTGTTCTAGCGACTGCGTCGCTAAGTACCCCGGAAATTACGAGTCGGAAGTGGGCGTGAGGCTATTTACGAGCGCGGAAAATCCATACGCCGCCGCCGCCGCGCCGCCACCGCCCGGGCGTACGCCAGGGCGACGCGCGTCTCCCGCCCTCCGTCGGCCCCGCCCACCCATCGCGTCGCGTAGCGTCGTGGCGCGGCTCACCTGCGCGTTTCCGTCGCTGGCCCGAGCGCGCCTCGCTTTCCCTTTGTGCGGTCGCCCACCCGTTCTCCGAACACTCCGCTTGGAAGAGTTCTCGCCGCACTTTTTTTTATTTATCTGGTGGTCTGTGTTACCTGGAGTTACGAGTATGTCAGGTATGTTTTTTGTAATACAGTGAATAAATGAAAGAATGAGTGCATTACGAGAAGCAAATGACAGTATGATTAGTGTGACCTCGTAGATTTCATCAGATGTTTGTTGTAATTTAATGAAAGAATGAGAATCGTAAGTATTTTTGGTCGACTGTAATCTTAGGAGGAGACGCATGATGTGTTAAGACACAATGAAAGCATAATTAATATTTTTGTTAAGGATTTTCACATTTTGGATGAGATGCTATGTGGTATATATTAATGGGTAAAAAGAAGTGTACAATCTGTTTTCGAACGTGGTCGTAACCGAATTATCCTCATGGCTAGCTTTTAGTCAGCGTGCTCGCTTTCCACTACGCATCCCCGGGTTCGATTCCCGAGCAGGCAATATTATGTGCGTTTTCCTCGCAATGTCCCAGTATATGTTGCTGTGTGACGATGAGAAAATTCACTTCTCAGGTTGAGAAGGCTGGAATACTGCATGGTGATGTCTACGTGCTAACCACACGTAGCCCATGGCCACGAGGCAGGATCGATGCTGGTAGTCCTGAGCCCCGTCCACGGACTGACGAGCCAAGTACATACTACATACACACATCGTAACCGAAGTGTTCGTCGTTTAATGCATTAAAGTAAATAGAAACAGAATTATCTAATGTATATAGAGTGTTCTTGTCAAATTTGAAATTATTATAAAAATATTAATTCTTTTATCCTGTACATGTGCCATAATGCATGTCTTATTCTGTGTGAATTAATACTCCTTGGGTGCGTCGGTTTGATCCCCTAAAAGAACTCCGAAGATTCAGCGGTGAATGTGCATCGTGCCAACAACGGGGAGCCTTATGAATTTAATGGCGGGGAAATTTAACCACTAAACAGGGTTATATTGTTATGACTAACACGATATGCTACCTCACGTCATTAAAAAAAAGGGCTCTTTTGGATGTATGGCGACTTTACGAGCGGGAAAAGGTGACAACGCATACTCGTAAACCTATGCGAACGTTCATTCTCACAGTCTGCCACATTTACGTGACGTTATAGTATATGTGGGCATTCAGAAGGGCAAGTTTACCAATGATCTCTCAAATCAATAGGATTTTTTGTGGGGCAATCTGCTACATTGATGACAAAAGAGGACCTGAAGCATTTTTTTGAGCCATTGATTGTCCTTTTTATTTTGGAAAGTGAAGAGCCTTTGAACATTTCCTCCCAAGGACATTAATCCCAGCTTTTTAGTATTCTCATACCACAATATTTACATGCGTGCTTGCGTGGACAATCTGCTTCGCATGTAGTGCATGCTGCTTGTCCTACGCACTTGAGGTGCTGGGAGTCATAAAATCGATTTGCCGCCGCACTAGGTCACGCAACTGATTCCCAGAAGGCGGGCGCGTCAGGTATTTGAACAGAAATCATTATTCGAGTGCTCTTTACTTACCTCCGCATGTAGAACGACGGGTTGGATCGATAATACGGCAATAGATGCATGTAAACTCGATTTGTGGATAATATGCTTTTAATTTATCGCCAGGTGTGCGAATGCGTTTTCCATTACGTTTCTAAATATATTTCATTTATAATTTTAATGGTTTTTATTAAAAGTTTTAATTGATGAAAGTGCGGGAAAGCTAAGCAATAATATAACATTTATTTACATTAGCATTCGTGTTATTATTAGGAGTTGATATGTGAATAAGGGGTTCGTTTTAAGAAAGTAAATTTGGACTGTGCAAGAGAATCAATTGTATTTTCGTATTTAATATTCTAAATATATTAATTGTTAATGCCCAATATCCTTTTGACAGTTAAGTATGTCTAACTTAATTTTTTTTACTTACTACAAAACTAATTACTTTTTCTACAATCCCAATGTATTATTGGATTATTTTGTTAACGTCCACCCACGTATTGTCAGGATAGTGATCTTGTCCGTTTACTGTATACTTCAGTAGATGTCGTTGCAGGTCTGTCTGTGCACAGATATTTCAAATGCAGATAGTATGCTTCATGTTTTGGGTCACGGCCCGAAAACTGTGAAAGAAGGTGCGGGAATTGAGGCTGGCTGAATTGACGGCTGGGAAAGGAGGTTGTGGCTATTGAGGTGAAAAATATGGCTCCGGCGCTGGATAAGGAGAGATGTGTGAGATACGATAAGTTTCATAAGGGTGTACTGCGCGTAAGTTGCGGTGCAATGCAGGAACGGTAGAGATTTGACCCACAAAATGTTGCATTGAGCTACTCAATTCTCTCATATATAAGCTATTCTTGAACCATTGATACGGACATCCATGCCCAGAAGAAAATATTTTTGTAAAGCCAGTATTAAAAGAATACTTGAATATCATTATACCGTATTGTTAAAGAAGAATTTTATCTAAAATTCTCATGTTTTATAGAGATGTAACAGCGAAAAATCAGTTTGGGTGTCCTAAAAGACACGTGATAAATCAAATATATGAATTCATGTATTTGTATAGAACTTAATAAAACACCTGTCCATTGTTATAAAGATTTAAAAAATGATCAGAGGGTTTTGCTTTTAATGTAATATAATGGAATAAAGCTGTATAACACGTTCTAGAATTTTTCGCCGTGTTTAATTTTCAGTATCGTGTAATTTTCTTCCTCATGACCATTTTGAAACCGATTTAAGTTTATTTGGTGGTTATACCAGAGCGTGAAGGTTAATTCTCTATGTTTGTTTCTGCTACCACTTTACCATTTTCTGCGTGACAGAAATGCAAGCTGTAGCCGACGTATCAGCTAGAAGGCGCTAGACCAAGATCGAGTTCTTGAAGCACGCAGTGGGTCAAAATGGCATCACGAGGGGCGAAGGCAATTTGTTACTTCTAAAAAAATGAAAAAAAATAAACACAATGTTTAGCTCAGAGCCAAGATTGTCGCTGTCTGCAACGATTCTAACTGAGAGGTTCTAGGGTTCGAGTCCCCACTGTGGTGGGTTTTCGACATTAGCTAGCTACCGAAGTCGAATTCAGGCGCTGTCTCTGGAGGAGAATTCTAGTTGTGGGCTGCTCTGATTGGTGGCTTTCCGTAGTTTCTCCGATGAATACCTGGGGAATGCTGGAGCATTACCTTACCACACAGACTACGGACTACCTGCGATCTTCCCTTCATCTTCCTTGTTATATTCGTACCCCTTACTTCACTCCCTTACATGCTGTACATTACCTCACAAATGAGGAGAGCAATCGGGCGCTTAGCGCTTGTCCCGGCGACCGGGGAGGTTTCGGGGGAAATACTTGTAAGAGGTGGACTGCAGTTTTGGTTTCTCCGTTAGAGGCCCACAGCAATTCTAAGATTTGCAAAAGGAGATGTATTGTAATTTGTTTGCTGGAGTGGGCTCGCGTCGGCCCAGCGTGCTGCGTGGGGGCGGGAGCGGGACGCGGTCGGTGACGAGGGCGGGGCAGGCGGGGCGCAGGGTCGGAAGGCGGGCGGACCGCGAGTGCGGCGCTCGCTCGCTTTCTGCGTGCGTGGACAGCGCTTAATCTTCAAATCGCAATTTGCCCCAGCGACGCGCTTCCGACGGGGAAGGAACCGTTTCCACTCCGCTCCGCTCCCCGCCCCCCGCCCCACCAGTGGCGCCACTGCAGAGCGGAAAGCGAAAGAACGCAGCGTTTGCGAATTCGGTAATAATGGCTCGCGCGAAGGGGCGGGAGCTGCGGCGGCGGGCGTGGGAGCCAGTGGAGCGGCGCGTGGCGGTGGTCGCACGCACGAGTGGAATCTCGAGTGATTAGGAGTGGTACGCGAATAGACTTAGTCGTGTGTTGGAGGCAGGCACAGTGTATATACGAATTCCGTGTATTCGTGTAATGTGAAATGGATGTTGACTGGGAAGACTTAAGTAAATGCCGAGAGGAGTTTGAAATGTTTGGCAAGTTTGTTGCAGAATGATACGGGCCGAACTTACACAAGAGCTGTAGAGCCTGGTGGTAGAACCCTAGGCCAGTGAAAGGATTTCGAGACTTGAAATGATGAAGAGGGTTAGTTAGGATTAGGTGGGTGAGAGGCTACACATCCATGTAAGCAAAGCGTGCGGGGAGATTTGGACGATACGCATTGAGATATTCTGAGTCGCGAAGCGGCCTGGTCGTAGCGGCTCCAAGACGCAAGGGAGGGATCTGGGGCTCGGTACGTTCTTCCGACGCTGGACCCGAAGTGAGGGAAGGGGCCACCCAGCGCAGCCACGAAGGATTTGTGAGGCGAGCTGCACCGCCGCCGCCGTTAGATTCACTTTAATGCTGATGGAAATGCGATTTGAATGTCTAGCGGCGCCGTAACCGCCGCAGTGGCGGCCCGCGGCGGGCTCTGCTCGAAGCGGCCGTCGCGTCGCGGCGACAGTTAACGCGTAATCGGATCTCAGCGAGCGAGCGAGCGGACAGGGTTCGCGCGCGGGTCCGGCATGGGCGGGGTATGGCGGGGCGGGGTGAGGCTGAGGCTGAGGCCGAGGCCCGGCGCCCGTCGGCCGGCCGCCGCCCGCGTCCCCGCCACCGCCCTCGCCCCCGCCCCCGCCCCCGCCCTCGCCCCCTCCCCCTTCCCCGCCCCGGCCTTCTCCCCCGCCCCGCCCCCACTCCCGCTGCCTGACGGACGATCCGAGAATTAGTTCTTGGAATTGCTTTCGATTTTCCGTTAGGCTCCGCGCAGCCGTTTCTGCCCCGGCATGGACCGTGCCGCCGCCGCCGGCCGCTCATACTGCCGAAGGGCCGAACGCTCCGCGGGCGCCCGCGATCGGCGCGGTCACAGCTGGCGATCTCCTGCCGCTGCTTAATGCGAGGATGCGAGGGGCGCCGCACTACTCGGTTGCCTTTCTTATAAATGTAAAAACTGTTTTGATACGAGGAAACTCGACTCGATTCTTGTATGTTTTATCGGGATTTGACAGTGAAAGTGAAATGGGTTCTTCAAGTTATCTATTGTACACGTACGTTTTTTAAATTTTTAATTAAGTGGACATGTTGGAAGTTCAATTAAGTGGAATGTTGTTTAAGTGGAAGTGTTAAAATATGGTTAAGACTTTTTTTTATAAAAAAAAGGAATTGCCGAAGATTAATAATACATATATTTTTAGCGTTAAAAGACTGTCTTTATATTTCTCAAAAACTTCCGCTTTGTATTAAAAATGCAAAATGTATACCTTTCGCAAAGTACTTTCTATTATGTCTATGCACGCGAATGTTCAATGATGGTTGCATTCGATTATGATTGAAGAAGTATAAATGCAGGGGGAAATGCATTCCAATACAATACTTTTTTCTTAAGGAAAATGGATATTTTTTTTAATCAATTATTCTTTCAGTTTATCATTCATAACATGTAAAGAGCAAACTCTTCTATTTCTAGAGAGGTAATGGGACATTTATGTTTGTCTTAGGATTGTTAGTGTTGAAGATGCTAGTATTAAGGATAGATCGTTGAGACATTACAAATCGTACGTATAGTTGGTATATTATAGTATGATTGACTATATTGATGGTCCTTTGTATTCCCTGCAAACATTCGTTTCCCGAAACAATATGACGTGACAATTATGAGAACTGTATGTAAGAGCTGTTTCTAACCAATCTATTTTATATCGTGCAACACACTAATGATACTAAAATCATTGATTAATAATCCTGAGAATTCGTTGTTCACTTATCAAAATTTTGCTCCGGCTACTTTGTGTCCAGATTTTAAAAAAATGTGACATCTGAGTAACGAATAAATAAAAAAAAAGTACATATATTCATTGTAGTGTATTAGAAGCAGAAGCGTAATGAGTATATTTTAAGAAATATGTTTTCTCAATACTGTTATGACGTTTTTTTCAGTTCATTTATTAACTGATATTTTTAAATCGTGTGACGTAATGCTCTTTAAATTGTAAAAACAACAGCAGAATATTTTTTGTCTTCTTCTTATTTCATCTACCTTATCTTCATTTGTGTTTATCACGCGAATCAGTGATAATGAAGTGTTTTTCTTAAATTATTTTCCTGTGACTTCTATAAAAAGTTCTTCACATAACCTCTTGCGTAATGTTATTTTCTCTTAACCTCCTGAAGCACGAATGCAAGTTTCTATCTACTACGTGATGAGTCATTGACCTCTCAGCAACACACCTGTCTTAACTGCACCCTGCAGTACTGCGTGCCTGAATACGACTTCCATGAATCTACATAAGCGGGGCAGCTATGGCGAGCAGAATGTAGAGGGGAGAAGGCTGCATGCTTCGCACAATCCGACAACGCGGCGGATACAATGAGCGGCGACCGATAACCTTGTTTCTTCGTCCGGGCCCCTTGTGAGCTTAATGGAAGAAAATGGGGTAAGGAAGAATTAAGAGGAAGTACGTACGGACAAGAAGTCTAGTGAAAACAAAGTTGGAAAGGATGGAAAGAAATGGGCAATTAAGAAATCTGAGGGTAAGTGAGGAAAAAAGAGGGGAGGAAGAGGCAATACGAGTAATGTTTATCTTGAAAAGGAAAATAGAATGAAAAAAATAGGAAGAAAAATTTGCACGGAGATGCAATATGAAATAAACAAAGACGTTAAGGATGAAAGATTTATGAACTAGGAAAAAGAAGCCAAAAGAAATTGCTCGAAAAGAACATTAATAAAGGAGAAAACAAATTGACAATAGAGGTACGGGAAGATACGATTGTTAATGAGAGGTAAATAACCATGAGAGGAGAGAGGAAGAAAAGGAAAACGACGAGAAGAAAACGAAGAAAAGAAGGAAGCTTCGCAAATGAACATGGTCGCGTGCGTGAGCAGGTGGGGGGCAGCGGCGATGGGTCGTTCAGGTGGTCTCAGCCGCTCGTGAGTAAACAGGGAAACGACGGCTGTAGTGGTTTCCCCGCACGGACCACTCTTGGGGAGCCAGGCGGCCGCCTTTGTCCCGCGAGCGGCAAAGCCACCCCCGCGCGCACGCGCTCTCGATTTCATTTCGTAGATGGCCGCTCCCCTCGCCCACCCGCCCGCGCAGATCGCAGTGATGGATGGGGAGATAATACTCGTACAAGCGGACCGACGCGACGTCGTTAATTTGCTATGTATTACTCCCTCGTCCACTATTTTATTTCGTGGCGGGGAAACATAAACGAGAGGGAGCATTTGCATTGTCAGCAAACGGCGCAATTTGAACTCGGCGCAACAGTATGTGCTTCTGAGCGCGCGCATAAAAAATTGTGTTGCGTTGCGCGAGATGTCTGCTATATGGCTATTCGCAAGAACAGTAAGGGAACATCGCGTGGTCGGTAGAATGACCCGCCCCTATTCGCATTATAAACAGCTATTCTCTGTAAGGGTCTGACCTTAAAAGTTATATGTCGAACAGCAGTTGGACTTGTGTCGGATCCGTATAAGAAGCGGAAGAAAAAAAAAAGCTGTCCTCGTTTTATTCGTCTTTCGCGACGTGTCCTCTCGACGGGACTAGCAAGCCTTAAATCCGAGCTATATATAGTTTAGACCAACTTTTTAAAGCCGTTTTGTATTTCCGACGGGAGATATTAGATTCTGGCACAGAGCCGTGGAAGGGGCGGGACGGGGCGGGGCGGGCTTGTAGAAGGTGAGGGCGAGTGCTGTCTTGGCTTGGCGGAGCAGGGCGGGGAGGGGAGGGCGCCCCCATCTGCGCCGTCCCCTCCGCCCCTGCTGCGTAATGGCGGGCACAGCCGCCGCCTCCGCCGCCGGCGCCAGCGGTGTCTCCCGAGGGGCGCTTAATAGGGGCTCCGTTCCCCTCGCCCTCGCCGTCCTCGGAAGCCGCTGCCGGGCCCCGTCTCCGCCCTCGCCCTCCGCGGCCCCGGGCCACTCGACCGACTTGGTGCGGTGCCATTATAATACCTTTTAATATTAACTGCACCAGATGCGATACTAAAACATAACCGTTTTCATTGGGTGTTAGCGACACGGCGGCCCTCTTCCAGGGGACCGCCCCAGGGCGGGGTGGAGGCAAGCGAGAGGGAGGAGAGGAGAGGAGAGGCGAGGCGAGGCGAGGCGAGGCGAGGCACCAGGGGCGTTTTGACGGAGTTTTCCGCACTTTTAACTGGGCCCTCAGGAAGCCTCTGGCCAGTTAGCATTAAACAAACGGTTCCCGCCCCCCGTCCCGCTCTCGCACCTCATGGATTGGGGCGGTGTTGCGGCGAGCGAGCACCCTCCCTCCTTCTCGCGCGCGTCGATCCGGAGAAGAGGCCGCTTCTTTTTTACGCGTTTGGGTCGTGTTAAAAGCTACTTTGGCGCAGATTACGTTCGCTCTCTCACCTAATTTGCGTATCTCTTCGGGCCAAACACTAGACGCCGGAGAATCGTAACTGCTTTAATTTAATATCGATTGGTCGATGTATTACTTACCCTTCTATTGCTGTGTTAGTTCGTCTTTGTGTCATTAATGAAAGCGGTTTTATTTTAAACATTGTGCTTCAGAATACACTGAATATACTTGTATAGAATTTCGGGATAAATAACTACTTTTGTGTACATTACTAGTTTTGTGTACATTACTAGTTTTGTGTACATTACTAGTTTTGTGTACAGTACTAGTTTTTGTGTACAGTACTACTTTTTGTATACATTACTAGTTTTGTGTACAGTACTAGTTTTTGTGTACAGTACTACTTTTTGTATACATTACTAGTTTTGTGTACATTGGTAGATTTTGTGTACAATACTAGTTTTTGTGTACAGTACTAGCTTTCGTGTACTGTACTAGTTTTTGCACGCAGTACAGTGTTTGTTTTAGGGTATTGTAGTTTCAGGATTGTAAAATATTTCTTAGCCGTTAATAACTTGTTAGACGAAATAAAAACAATTTGATTGAAATATGTTTTTCTCTCATGATTTCATTTAATTTTACCACAAAATCTACAGTGCTTCAATAATAATTACTTACGTGTAGTTGGGATAAATCACTACAAACAAGAATGTGACGAAAACTACCAGTCGAAGCCCGAAAAAAGAAACTGATTTTATACTGGTAAAACTACTGCTATAGTACACATAAATTCTTCATCTTAGGTATATGTAGTAAACTATATATCTTTATATCATTTATGACGAATCCATATATCAGTTATCTTGGCACCAGTATTTTTGACTTACTCTTTCTACACATTTTTTTATCAAATTATATCACTAACGAAGTGGCTAACTAGTGATTCTAATCTAAAAACATGTAATTATCCCCATCAGAGTCCGTGTAGAAATAAAAAATCATATCCTACACAAAAATATTCTAAATGCACTGTTATATTCAAATAGCATAATAAATTAATTTAAAATAAGTATTACAATAGATTGACGAAATTATTTTATATTAATATTCTCTAAAACAATATTGCTTATATTTGCATGTATAGTCTTACGCCCTGGAGAACGCTCGTTCTATAATTTGTCTCGCTCGTTTGGCGCAGTTGTTTGTGCATCTTCGCTTGTTCCTCATCATCCTCCTAGTCTGCCGCCCCACCCATCGCTGCCAAAGTCGCCCCTAGTTCTCCTAGCATTGTTCTCTCACTATTCGTTTCCGCCTCGACTCCGCTACCAGCGTCTCGCCGAAGATCAGCAACAGCCACCCCCTGAGCCATTCTTCTCGGCAGGCGAATGTAGGTCGCACGCGCGAGGTCCCGCCCCCCTCCACCTCAGTCACCCCGTCCCACCGCACTCCGCCCCACCTCCCACGGTTCCATCCCGCCCCATCTCGAACCACTTCGGCCCGCCCCGCTCCGCCCCGCCCCGCCCTGCCTTTGTAAATAGAGCGCATCGCTTTGTTGAGGGTCTAGGCATACTTCCATTACCACCCCTAACGCACTTTTCATTCCGACCCGGACGGCGGAGCGGGCGGCATGGGCGGCGACGGCGGCGGCTGTCGCTGCCGGAGGCGGTGTTGGACGCTTTTGAATTTTTATCGACGTCATCGATTCCGCGGCCCGCGCTGCATTTGTCTTGCATTAGCGTGTAATTTCGCGGAAGGCCGCGGCGGGGTCGGGTCGGCCGAGAGACGACGCGAGCGGGGACTTTTACTGTACGAGGAGCGACGCTCGGAAATTCCCTGGGCGACGCTGCGCGGCACGCCGGTGCCTCCGTATGCAGAGCCCTAGATGGCATTTGGGGAAATGGCTTTTCAAATTCGGAAGGAAAGAAGTAGGGGATTATTTGCGCCATTGTTTATATTCAGTGAAGTGCACGCCCAAAAAATGATAAAAGTCGGAAATGATTGATAAGGGTGTTTCGGCTCCCACCCAATCTGTTTCCAGCCCGAACGGTCTGGGTCTGCAATTTTCCGTTGGCGTGGGGATCCCTTGTCACGACATCGACCGTGCATTGTAATGCGAGCTTCCTGCCGAGGTGCCAGGAAATGTGTTTCCTTCGATTGATTATTTCACGTTTCGAGGCGAATCGACCGCTAGAGCCACATGTTCGGTAAGGAACGTTATAAGAGGCTTATATACCGGGAGGTGGCGGTGTTCTTTCTTTGCTAGAAGGTAAGATCCGGCGCTTATATACACGTTGAATTGCGCTCTATCTAGAGAATACCCTTTACTTCCGACTGGTATCCCTAATCTGTGGTGGTGTTGGGCATCTGACGTAAGTGTGTGTGTCTGTGTGTTGAAGGGGGAGAGTGTAGGACAAGGTAGAGAAAAGAAAGATCGAGCGAGGTCGTGGCCCATTTATTAAGGTACTGCTCCGGCATTCTCCCGCTATTGATCAGAGAAACCATGGAAATCTTGTGATGAGAGTCGCCGACCGTTTGATTTTTCTCCAGATGGCTACTGAATATGACCTAGGTATCAAGTTATTGTGGGAAACCCGCTACCGTCGGGTCTCCAACCTTAGGTCCTCCTGGTCAGAGACACTGCCATGGCAACAGTTATTGCCCCGAGTTATCTCAGATGTTTGTTCCATTCGATCCATGCTACTTATCTTCTATGATCGACTCGATTTCTTGTCGCGTCTGTATTAAAATTTAGTTTAATTTAGTAACTACATGTTCAAATAGGCTATTCTTACAAGAGGCTATTGTTACAGCAAATTTCATAGGATGATAGTGGTATTCGAACTAGTTTAGATGATCGCAATACCGTTTCGAACACAATATTTCACTGATAACATAACAAAAATATGTAGCGTAGTCTTTTAATAAACTGGGAGCTTCATTTGTAATGGCGTAATGGATACAATAGTAGTATAATTGGAACAGAACGCAATATAAAGGAAGATATGAAATTAAATTCGTGTTCCCTCAGAAGATTGTCAGCTTAACTGCGCATTTGGCTAGAATGCTCCAGAATGAGCATTTATATTTACACAATCGTTTTTACTTCACTATCTGCACACCTATCTTATTTCTTGTAACTGGCCACAACTCGCTTTGTTCAATACATATTGCATACAGGTTTACTTGCTTCTTTTACTCTGATTCTCCGAAATGTAGCGTTACAGTGGAGGCAATTTCTTTAAAATGGTGGTTTCCTGCCTGTGGAACCCCATTCCATCACCTCGTCCGCATATTCCCCTTCCTAAATATAGACGTGAAAGGTGGACTATAGGAACTAGTGTGGAGAAAAGAGACGGGCAACAGCAATTCAAGAACCAGGTGTGTGGAGTTCTCTAGAATGAATGGCGCCTAATTTTAGTGCCCCTTAGCTGGTGTAGCTAACTCGGAGACTATGCCCTGCGCTTTACAAGTAGTGTCCTTTCTATCCATGGGCGGGGGCGTCTTTACACATTCGGAATTCGTCGGACTGCTCGCAACTGCTCGCCGGGGATGGGTTGATTGTTATTTGCCGTGCGCTAAACATTTGGTGCTCGTCCTATCCGCAACGTGTCGAAGCAAGAACATCGAAGGAAGCGAACATTCGCCGAGCACCTCGGCCTCTGTGGGGTTGGACGCGTTGTCGCTCGCTACTCGGCGAATGTTAGAAGTACCTTGATCAATGTTTTGCTGCCCCCAATCATCAATTCTCTATCGCCTGCGTATCCGCCGTCTGCGCCCCGCGTGCATCCGCCAACGCCTGCGTCGACTTCTCCCGAACACACACCTCCGGGAACGTTTCGTGCCGGGCCTGAGAAACAAGCTAATTTTAAGCACGAGAACGTGCCTTATACTTTCATTAACGTGTCTCCTAAGTGCAAAGCGAGGTTGGAATGAGGCGAGGGGGCGGACGGGGCGCGGGCGCGGGCGGGTGCGGGTGCGGGGCCGAATCCGGCACGAGGGCGCGGCGCGGCGTGGCGCGGGGCGGGGCGGGGAAGGAGGGGCCTCGCCCTAGAGCTTCCTCCGGCGCAAAGTGGGTTGGAGTGAAAGGAGAACAAAGAAATGGCGCGACTCCAGGAGGCCACCTGTAGGGCAAATGTACTACTTCGGGGTGGTGAAGTTTCATTTGATTTATTTTAATTAAACATTTATTTACAATGTTCATACATTTGAATAGTAAGTACATTTGACTTACATTATTGTAATTGATTAGAGAAGATACGCATTAATAACTTTCCACTAATACAGTTGATGTTATTAATACACATGTTAAATCAGTAGCACTTCAGAAACTTTGTGGAAACTCAGAGGCTTGAATTTTTCAAGACGCCATATTTCCCAATTATTATCTAACAAATTTATAGCTAAAAATATTGGTGTGGCTTTCTAATTTTAAACATGTTTACAAATATAGTTTTTAAATTTTTTTTACCAATTGTGGACATTAAAAAATTAGTTGCATATACATTGTTTAGGGAGGCCAGAGAGCACGTTGGAAATGCTTCTTAATACTTTAGACTGAAACCTGAGAAAACAATAAATAATCTTCTCGTTTGAGTTCAGGAGTTTTAAGGGATTTCAGTGAACCTCACCGAAGCTTTTTAATTTGGCCATTCCTGAAGTAATTGAAGTTAATTTACTCTGACTTATTTTTAATTACTTCTGTTGTAGGTACAATTAAAGTTACATTTTGATTTTTGAACATCATAAGTAAGCTGGAAAGAAATGATATAAATTGACGAGGAGAAATAGGAAGAGAATGAAGACGGAATATCCCCGAAATCATTAATTAGGCAAGTTTGAGAAAATCTTTGGGAGATTTTGATTTGATACGACTTGGAATGTTTGCTATTTTTCTCAAGCGTATATCATGAGCAGAAGGAGATTTGGAAAGTGAATAATACTCATTATTAGTTACTTTTTGGATCTGAAGTTTCCAGAAATCCCAATCACATGATACAAAATTTGTTGTGCCCTCCTGCAGTTTGTGGCTTTCCTCGACCGACCAGTTCATAGCTCTCCGATGGTCAGGTCTCAGCGCATTCATAATCATTTATCGGCAACTTTGGTATATAGGAAGAGTCGATTTTTGGAAAATATAATAAATTAAGGCTTCCACATTGTATATTCCTATATATTCTCTAAATATATTGAACATGTTTGGTGGTCTCTGAATCCAGAAATGACCACCATTTTAATTGAAATATATTGCATCGGATAAGGGTATACAATATGAAATAATACATTTTATTTGAAGTACTTGATAATCCAATTTATTTTGGGTGACGTTGATATTGTCCTTTTCAAAACATATTAGCCTCGTTTTATTTGACTTCAGAAGAAGCGCGATATAAATTAAAACTGCACTAAAATTTATAGCATTTATGATGGCCATTTTCTGTTTTCATGCAAAGATCTCAAAGTAGTCACGCGAGTCCATCATTGAGTAAGAAGTATTTCAGAGACAGTTTTAAAGTTTCTGCAGTATTCAAATATGTTAACTATATGATATTAGCAACATTTTCAATTGCTTGCTCATGTTTTGGATTCTTATCAAATGTGCTATTCTTAGTTATCAGATATCAACGTAAGCTTCAGTTTTATTGTTCCGAAAACTACGTCTATCATTGAGCCGTGTTCGAATAATTCTGCGTTGAACGTTGAGTGTTTGTCCGGTTTCCGTGCTTTCTTTGAACCACTGTGCATGCTACCCCTCTCCGCCGCCCGCGGCTCCTTTCGCCTCCGAGTGCGCGTGCTTCCGAGTAGCGGCCGGCGCCTGCGCTTGTGTGGAAACGGTCGTATTAAAATGATTGTGGCGCGCGAGCGCGGGCGGGAGGGGGAGGGGCGTGGCCGGGCGTCGGCACGGGTGGCGGCGGCCGGACGCGCGGCGCCTCAGCCAAGGTGCGCGAAGGAACCGGAAACCCGAGCCGGAAACGTGCGCGCCGCGAAACGATCCGGAATTACCGGTCATTGCGGGGAAAACCCTGCCTTGGCCTCGCTTCCTCGCGTCCGGATCGACTGGGCGGTGTTGACTTGGTGGATGCTTGCGATTGATTGCGTTCGGAATATCGAAGCGAGGAAATCGCAGTCACGAGAACTTTAGTATTATGTCTGGGTCTAAAGCTATTGCATTTCGAATTAAACATGCGCTGATACTGTGCTCTTTAAAGGAAAATGCAAATGTTTTGAATTCAAAGCTTATAATAGTTCGATATTAATGTCTTGTTCCATATAGTTCGTTTCATGTTCACGACGAAGCATCCAGATCTTGTTTGAGTTCAACTCTATTTATTCTGAATTTTGCTTAATCTGTTAATATTTTTTATCTTATTGCAATGTATATGTTTCTGATGTTAGGGCACTGACATGCTCTGAAAACTTGCCATAAGAGTAGGTTAAGTCGAAGAATTTTCTTGACTTCTATAATATGAAATCAAACTTGTAGAATGTGTAATATTCAATATACGTACAGTACGTGTCTGTGACACCGAAGACACATGAAAGGCCGTAACCTAAGTTGCGATGTAACTAAACTGAGAAAGTAAGTATATTTTTTCATTTGGGGTTTGGCATCAGGAAGAGGAAGTGAAAAAAAACCCTTTTGGGTGAACTGTTTTGATTCTTCATGAGTATACGCTCTTATTTTAATTATTTGGCCTTGATATCGTAATATTCTTTAATGAACGGCCTTATTTACATTTTGGAGATTTCTGTTATTCCAATATTGAAATAATGAATTTATTATTGTTTTAGTGCGGTCTCTATTTTTCAGTTTTCATTACTTTTTAAATTTTCGTTGGCAGTTGTTACAAATAAGTCTTTAACTCTTCATGGAGACGGACAATACCAAGAGATATTCTCTTCCAACTAGTCTGATTTATGGTAGCTGAAAATAGAGATAGATGATTGAACAAAATGTTACATACCTTATATTACTCACTGAATTATTCAACATTTTATTCGGTAACATATGACTGTGGACTAAAAAGGCTTTGGGACTTACATCTGTGTAAACCAAACTACTCCGAGGAATAGTTGATGATGTGGTGCAAAAGTAATGAATGGGCCCTGTGCGCTGGCGGGGCATGATTAAGGTAGCGCCGGGCCATCCATATTCGCGTTATTTCACCTTTATCCGTTCGTTATTATAGGACGATTTATATGTGGCAACAGCATACGGAATTGCGAATTACGAAACCATGAATATGCAGCTGCCCGCCGTTGTGCACGCGCGCTCTCGCGCGATCGTTCGGGGCCGTCTTTCCCGCGGCTGAAATTCGTTTTGCGCGCGTGATCGCGTCGCTTTCCGGGCGGGCGGGCGCGTCATGCGACCTTCGCTGAACCGCGTTGGCTGGCGGGCAGGGGATGGGAGCGACGTGCCGTGGTGATCGGAAGTAGTGATGCGAAGTCGCCTACAAAACGTCCATGCAGAGATGCAAAATGTCGATGCACATTGTTCTGAAACAATGTTTTTGTAAAATTGATGTTTTTCAAATTGCAGTAGTAGTCTCCAACATTAATTATCACGGAGGGAGTAATTTGATGCGGACTGTTTAAGTTTTTGTATTGGAAAATTTAAAAATTATCAGAACAATCAATTGTTGGAAAACAACAAAAATAATAAACTTTTTATGGACGGAAACTCGTCTAACTAACTTTACCATCTTGGTCTCATTGTGTCTTAAATAATTTTGAATACATTGACGTCTTAAAATTATAACGTTTTTCTTTTATTATAATACCTTTTCATTCATACATAAAATATCGACTTAGTCAGGACGAAATGTCTTTGTAAATACATCGTGTCTCGGAAACACCGATGTCGCATTCCTAATCGGAAGAGTTGAATGGTGGGTGATATCGTATGTGAAATAAAGAATTTAAAAAATTTAATATTTTAAAAAAGATTTATTATCAAAAACCATTACGACCGGATATGATGTATTGGAGGAAAACTATAATTTGCACGCGTTTTCTTGAGCTTCAGAATTCCATCCCCTATTCTTTTCTACATATAATTAAATTCGCGCCTTTCGAAAACTAAAACTTCCACAACTAGCAAGACAGAACTCAACAAAATATGCTCGCCGCTTATATTTGAGTCCAAAATCAAATAAGGGGCCGTCTCATTATTTGCTCAATGGCTCGAATCAAACTTGGTCCTTGAAAATTCCGACCGAGATTGAAATGCACGTCAAGAATGAAATGGTTGGTATTTGAAGTTTTTACGTTGATGGGCTGGTAGGCGTGTGGTTTGAGTGAGGAGTGGAGCGTTTAGTTTTCGGAGTGAGTAGTAATGTGCTTAGTATTCAATTGAACTGTCTGTTGTTGGTAAATATTGAGCTTTTCTGAGGAGTAGATAGGGAATAAATGTGCTAAAAGTGTGTGCACGACACCGCGTGAAGATTAGCATGTCGAAAGACCAATACGTAATAAATTATGTGGTTATCAAAGAATGTTTTATCAGCGTTCTTCTGGATACTCTTTTTTTGTCAAGTAATTCATTATACAAGTTATACGCGGGGTTAGAGATTGTATGCGTCTCTTGTATTTCTATGTTCAAAGTTTCTGAATCATAACACAGATTTTTTATCAACTTTTGCACGAATGCCCATTTATGTACTTGAAAGTACTTTGAAAGTGTCTAATCGATACTACGCACAGGAATATAGAACTTCGATAAGTCTTGACGTTTCAGCTTGAGGGGGAGGTAAAACGAACATTCTCAAATAAACTCAATAAGAACTCTCTACGAACAGAGCGTGAAACTTGATTATCAGGAAATATCTAATTATAATTAAGAAATGAACAAACTAAATGAACGATAAGATAAAGGAGACTGTGATACGTAATATAGAGATTTTAAAAACTTTCAGTTGCAGCTATGAAGGTTTTACGCTGTTACTTGAAGTGTTTTCTCTTTCAAGGGATTGCAGAAAAGATCGTCAAAATCATCCCGAAGTCAAAAGTCATGAGGTAAAATATCAGTAATTCAAACAGTAAGCGCTTTAAATCATAAACATTTTATGTTTAACGCATTATTTACAATACATTTTTATTGTAAAGCGCTGATAAAGTTCTTCTTCTTCTTCCATATATTGCTAAAAAGGTTATTGAATGAAATAGGATACAGTTTTATTACATCAATTGATTTTATGATTTCCGAAGCCTTCTGTTCTTCCTCACTGAAAAGTGAGGAATATGCTTATCTAAAAATTATTGAATGAATAAATGTCCTTTACCTAGAATATTACCTTCCATATGTTGCTGTAATTTTTTCTGATTTCATTGGTGTTGTTGATAAAAGTTCTCACGGCGTGACCACTTTTATTTATATATTTGTTCGAAAAAAACATTTTACGCTTGCAATCCCATATTTTCTTCAATCTGTAATATAAAATAATGTTATTTACTTTCTCGTATTGCACGTATATGCGAAGTAACATACCTAATACAGAGAAATTTGTGTAATGCTGCAGAATATTGATTTCGAAATTTCAACGGAAAAATACGTTTTTGGGTACCCTGATTCAGAAAAAGTGCTTTTTACCTCTCTTAAACGTCTGTTAGATAGCAGCAAGGAAGAGGTTCGGGCAAAACCGAAAAACTAGTCTAGACTGAAGGGACTGAGAAACTAACTAGTACGAGGAAGTTTGTGCTATTATGTAGTATCACTAGTTTTGAAATGCAGTGTAACACTTATTGAAACGAGTCCTCAACGAATGCTCCACACTACGTACTTTGTAAATTGCATAAAGCAATTCGTACCAAGTAATGACAACGGCGATCTTTCTCGTGTTTGGAACCTCCACTGTCATGGGGGAGTTCCGCGGACAGCTCAGTCACAGTTACCGCTCCATCACCCTCTTTTCGCGACGTCCTTGACAGCTTACTTCGGCCGGTCTTTGCGTCCCGGAGAGGGCCGAGTCTATCACCGCCATCCCCGCTCTTCTCCGCCGCCGTACCCTGCCCTGCCCTGCCATGCCACGCCCGGCGCCCCGTTGCGCTGTCTCCGCCGCCACTAATTGCCGGCGCGACCACCTCCGCGTCTCGCTTCCGCGCACCCCGCCTCGTCCACCAGGCCACCCGCTGCCGCCGTACCCGGCCCCGGTGCGTAATCCCGCGCTCGCATCCAAAATTGAAGACGGTTGCCATGGGAACGCGCCAAACGGCATCATTATGGAGCGGCCGAGGGCCATCATAATGGGCAGCTGTTATGTCAACCGGCCGCCGCCGCCTCAATAATACAGGAACCGCCCGCTTGCACGCGGACGGGCGCCGGTTACGTGTGCGGCGCGGAGGCGTTGACGCGGCGGCGGAGGCAGGAAGGTTCAGCGAAGGAGGGAATGCTGGACAGAGCTGGAGGGAACGGCGGGAAGTGTGGCACCTAATCGGTGTCAGGGGGAGGGAATCCGGGGAGGGGGGCGGTTGGCGCTGTGTTGAATTCCACTGGCGGAAAAACGTATTGCAACACCCCGCATGCATTGCACAATTTATTCTTCCGTACGGATAGAGCACATACAGACCAAATACTACATATGATTACATGGGCAGAGGCATGTGAGACTCGTACGTCCAGCATCAGAGAGAACCATTGACCGGAATCGACACATCAATACTGCGTGTTCCCGCCGCAGGCAGTACGTCAAGCGCTGTTGCGGGCTGACATCTCATCGTGCAGGTGGCGAATAGTGTTCTGCAGTACTTTGGTCCACGCCTCCAGCAGCGCCTCCCGTAGAGCAGGTAGGTTTGTTTGGGAAGTTGCAGCGCGGGCCAGGCGTTGGCCCATCATGTCCCACACGTGCTCGATCGGGGACGAACTCGGCGAGCATGCCGGCCCAGCCAGTTGACGAACATCGCGGAGAGCGTGTTGCGAAGCGCGGACAGGTGAGGGTGGGCATTGCCTTTCTGGAGCAGCGCACCACCTTCCCGTTGCAAAAAAGTTATCAGCAGAGGCCGCATGAAATGCTGGATGTATTCAGCGCTGGTCAATGATCCCTCCACGAACATCAAAGACGATCGCGCTTTGTATTCCCATACCATGACTGCCGGGGTGGGACCTAGGTGACGTGGACGAACACACTCCGGGCGCATGTGCTCGCCTTTGCGTTGCCACACACGCACACAATCACCATCGAGCAAGCAGAAGCGGCTCTCATCACTGAACACCACTGCACGCCATTCCGTCTCCCAGCTGACCCGCACATTACAGCACGCCAGACGTGCCCGACGATGGTTCGGCGTGAGTGGAAATCGGGTTAGTTGTATGCGCGATTGTAATCCTGCAGCAAGTAACCAAATCCAAATGGTGCGTTAGGACATGTTGGGGGCCGCATGTGCATGTATATCGGCGCGAGTGACCGCATGGTCTGTCTACGCCGCCCTCACGATGCGACGATCTTGACGTCCGTCAGGGCTCCGCGGTCACCCCGAATTGGGGCTACGGCTATGGGAATACTCGTCTACCCATCGTCACCAGCACCGCATCACGGCCCTCGTAGTCGGCAATGCGCCGAAAGACTTCGCGCAGGTCGATAATTCGACCCCGCTCAAACTGGTCTAATTGCTTAAAGGACAAACGAATTCACCGCCGTTGCATACCTAAGTCCGAACTAGATCTTATTGCAGTGATCAGAGGCTTTTAAAGCCTCAGAGTAAATGATGCAGCCGTACCATTTCGTCACGTTTTCGTTACGTCTCCGGGCGTTAGTCATCCGTGAAATGAAAATCCGGCTTATATAACTCCCCATCCCACACATCCCTTATCGCCTACTTGCTGCTCGTACCCTTCCCGGTATTGCAATTCTTTTTTCCGCCAGTGTAGATTGTCGGGACGGGCATTGAAATGAGGAAGCGGGTATGATTGCGAATTGTAATGGTGCAAGGAGTTAGATCTCTGAGATTTTGCCCTGATTGTCTAGTTCCTATCATTTCTACGGGGAACAGTCCAGATGTCATTTAGGGAAGCGATACTACTAAGATAGATGAAAAATCAAATGAAATGACAAAAATCGTCAAAAACATGTTTTGAAGAATACGAAGATTCTTGAATGGTAAAATATGTATTTCACATCCAGTGCAAATGAATAAATGCATTCATTTGGAAACTGTGGAACTGGAAATGTCTTAGCGCATTTAAGATTATCATTAACAACAAAAACAACTTCATTCTTTCCAACGTCACTGATTTTTAAAGGTTCTTATAGTATGATTGTTTCTGAACCGCAGTAGATTAAGAAGGAATGCATCTTAAGAGAAGAGTTCAAAAAAGAGAAAAGAGAATAACCACCCAAAAGGAGAAACGCCGTAAAAGGACGCGAGATGGGAGTTGTCGGTAAGCAGGATTTGCAGCGAGAGGATCTGGGAGGGGCGAGGCTGCGGGGCGGTGGCGTGTCCAATCAGTCGCCGCTTGGAAAGACGTCCGTGAAATTGCGCTTCGCAAGCGAGGGAGGTGGGGAGGAGTGAGGAGAGGCGGGATGGCTCTGAGCAGACCGGGCAAGGCGGCGTGGAACGGCGCGCGGCGTGGGGCAGAGATGGGTGCTGCGGGGCATGGCGGGGTAGGGCGTGACGGGGCGGTGAGGGGCGAAGCGAGCCAGGGTAGAGCGGAACTGGGCTGAGTGGGGTGGGGTTGAGCGGAGCGAGGCGGCGCAGGGCGGAGCGGAGAGGGGAGAAACCGGTCTAGGCTGAGTGTGGTGAGGCTGAGCGGGACGGAACGGAGCGGAGCGGTGTGGGGCGGGACGGGGCTGGGCAGGACTGAAGAGAATGGCTCGGAGCGGGTCGCGTGTAGGACGAGGCAGGGCCGGGTGAAGTGAGGCGGGGCCGGGTGCGAGCGCTGGAGAATGACGGCCCCCTCGCCGGCGCGGCGCTGCCATCGGTTGCCGTAACAGCCTCTGTCGCCGCCGCTGAGACGGCGCCTCTCCTCGCGGAAATGTCTTGGGCTCCGGAGACGAGCTTTTTCGCCCGCCGCGCCTTCCGTCGCCAGAATGCTTCCTTTTATTGAGATGGTTTATTGCGGAGTAATTACGTGCAGAGTCTGCACTTTCATATCTTCAGGCCCGCCGAGTTTAAGGGCCGGGAATATGAAAGTCCGCTGATTTTGTCCTCTTGTACAAGGTGCTCTTAATTTGGCGTTGGTAACACGATTTTACGGCCAATTTTCTTATGGGTGTTTTGATATGATGATATTTTGCTTCTATTATTACGAGCATGTGAAAGTTTATGTAATGGAAAGTTAGATACCGATTTCTTAAATCATGTGGTTTTTGGTAAGGCACGAGCTAAATTTTTCATAACTTATGTTACATCAATTTAGCGTATTTCATCTTGTACTATTTATCTAAGAATACGAATAAACAACATGTTGATATTAGTATGTTTGAGGCAATTAAACCATGAATGCTGAGGCAAATATTTCTATATCAACATTGAACATTATTTATGAAGGTAAGAGCTAGGTGCTTCTCTTTCCCCCCTTAATGCTTACCTCATATGTATATCTCAAATCAAATCGTGCATGTTTTAGTGAGTTATCAGCGTAAAATATTTTTCAAAATTCAAATATTTATTATCACAATTGTCGTGTAGAGGGTAAGTTGCCCGCGTAAACGGTACGTCTGGTGTGAATGTGCACTTCTCACTTCATGCTACGTTTCCCCCCATTCATTGCTGTTTTCTTTAATTTTTCTTCCAACACCTTCAGTTATTCTCGCCTCTCGATTATACATTGCGTCACTGCAAGGATCACCGTGTCATATGTTGTGATACTATTGCGTCACTGTAAGCGACTACCTTTGACTTAGTGGGTGCGAAGGAGGCCGAATGAGGCTAAAGGAGAGAGGGCGAAAAGGAGGATTCTGAGTGGGAGGAAAACGACGGACGTGGCGACGGAAAGGCAACGGAGGGGACGATGTTTCAAGAGGCAAGAACGTGGTTGTGGGTCTAAAGATACACCAGGGGTTTATGGGTGATGGGGTTTAGCAACCCGCTGTCGAGGGCTTTAAGAGCACATGGGTGGGGAAAAAGAGGGTAAAAAACCGGTATAATGATGAAAGAGGGGAGGGGAGAATACGGTTAACCTAAGAGAGAAGGAAAATCGAGGGGGTGGAGGAAGGGAGATTAGGAAGAGGTGAGAAATAAGGAATAACAAGGGTAAGGGAAGAGAGAAGAAAAGAAACTAGTCGGGTAGTCGGGTAGGAGAAGGAAGGAAAACCAGAAAGGAAAAGGGGAGTGAGGAGGAGGGTGAGGGGTTAGTTCCTTCCTGCTCCTTATTTCCGCCGTGACAGCCGGCGCCGCCGCCGCGATGTTGCTGCGTTGCGCCGTCACGGCAGCACCAGCCGCCGCCGCCGCCGCCGCCGCCGCCGCCCTTAGAAGCGTCCCATTAGCGGCGCTAAGCAGCGGCTGTCTGCTCTTTCAGGCCTTTCACTGCCTCCTTGCCCCTCCCTCCCATCTTCACCCTTCTGCGCCCTTGATTCAGGCCTCATCCGCAAGACACTGACGACCTTCCAGAAGCTCCTCGCGTTGGGTCCTGCTTTACAAACGACGGCAGCAGCGTTCTTACTAATCTCTGCCTGATTTAACAATATTAAACTGAGAAGTACTTTTTATTTATTTTATTTTTACTTAACATTTTCCCTTTCTAGTGTGCATCATCAGGGAGTTTACTGTTTGATCATCAGTTGTCATGACGCGTTTTCACTGTGGATGGGGAAAGCTCTTAGGGAAAGTTACCTAATTTGGTCTGATATTTATCTTCCCATATCCATGCTCTTGATGAAGGTTCAATGAAGACAAAATACTACGAGATCAAAAGTATCCGGACACGTCCAAAATTGTGTTATGGTGTGGTCGTGTTTTTCATGGAGGGGGCATGCACCCCTTGTTGTTTTGTTAGGCACTATCACGGCACAGGTCTACGTTGATGTTTTAAACACCTTCTTGCTTGCCACCATTGCTTGAAGAATAATTCGGGGATGGCGATTGTATCTTTCAACATGATCGAGCACCTGTTGATACTGCACGGCCTGTAGCGGAGTGTTTATACGACAATAACATCCCTGTAATGGACTGGCCTGCACAGAGTCCTGACTTGTATTCTATCGAACACCTTTGGGATGTTTTGGAACGCCGGCTTCGTGCCAGGCCTCACCGACCTACATCGATACCTCTCCTCAGTGCTGCACTCCGTGAAGAATAGGCTTCCATTCTCCAAGAAAACTTACAGAACGTGATTGAAAGTATGTCTGCGAGAGCGGAAGCTGTCGAGACAATGAGTGGGCCAATACCCTATTGAATTCCAGCATTGCCGATGGAGGGCCCACGAACTGCTAAGCCATTTTCAGCCATGTGTCCGGATACTTTTGATCACATAGTGTATATACCAAAGCTTCTGGTAAAGAGGAATTCGAAACATGAAAGAGTGCAACTGGTTCGAATTGTCTAATTTGAACTAATGGTCTCTTACAATTAATTCCAAAGGAAATGTGCAAGTGATTGAAATGAGTTTGTGATTGAAAATAAGATTAATACAATGCATCGAGACGATAAGTTAAAAAAAGTCATATTGTTTAATTCGTCGAAAGAAATTTTGGTTTTCTTGGGAAAATTTAATCGACAATCCAGTCCGTACTTTCGGGAGGTTCACACCCATTCTGATGACCAAGAGGTACTATTAATATTTTAATCCGAATGTGAGTTACAGAAAAACACTTTGTAGTGCTATGTAAATAAATCTTTTTTTTCAATAAAAATCTTTCTAATTGGCTATGAGGAAAATGTGAAGAACGACATTGGCGGCCGTAATATTAGATTTAATTCCTTCCACATTTTCAGACATATTTCTTAATGTAGGATTTCATTTTAACAAGTCAAATATGAACTTATAATTTACATTAGAGTCACACGTCCATACCTTTCTCTTCTCGTTTCGTACAGATCTAGATTCATCATTATCGTTATTTGTGATCTTGTGAGTAAAATCTTATATATATATATATATATATATATATTGTGACATACCTGGTGATGCCGGGTATTTCACTGCAATATATAACACTAAAGGAGGGTATCTTTTCCGTGAATGGGTCCCTGGATAAGTTGGTATAATATTGGGGAAGTTAATCAAAAATGGAAATACAATCATGAACAAGATTTATTTGCAAATCAAATTTGTTAATTACATGATCTGACAATCTTTATATACTCTGCCTTGGTACCAAGAGTTATTATAACAGACATTTATTATACTTTCGGGGCCCCGACCAAATACCTTTGATGCTCGTAGAACAGCTCGCATCGACAGGATTGCCGACCTCTACAGCAGCTGCGGGCCGTCGGCGGCTGATGGCGTAGCGGTCGTCCTGGGCTGGTGACCTTGCGGCTCCTCCCCGACTCGTATCTTGATACCGCGGCGTTGCACTTCTCTCGAACCACCTTCCGTCGATGAATTTAATTACTCAACCTGCACCTATAATGCGGGCTGGTTCTAGTTCCGTACCACACGGTTTCGGTAAGGCTTCCACTACGCTAACTAGCACGAACGTGATCGAATGTTCTATCAACGTGAATCTATTATTCTACTGATACTTTCAATGTCTATTTCACGTGTCTACTATGTTCCAGTCGCCTGTAGTTCATTAACAATACCGCATGTTCCTTTTGTCCATGCACTGCCGGCGAGATTTTCGCCACACGTCCGACCTCTCCGCCGCTCCGCTAGCGTCCATCCTCTTCGCAACTTCCCTAACGACTGCCCGCACGTGCTCGCTACCCCGTTGCAACCGACGTTCTCACGCTGGCCTCCCGGCGGTGGCACTGGTGGCGGTAGCAACCGTCGCTAGCTCCCCTTGCTGCTCGCAGCGCCCGGCGCACGTACCGCGCAGTCCAAAGTATCTATTGATTTCTTACACTAATGTTTAATTAGTGTAATGAAACATATTATTTGTTTCATCACCCCCCCCCTTTTCTTTTTTGGATTTTTCCCGCCTCCGGAAAAATTCACTTTAGTATCATCGTCTCTGCCGATGGTTGCACTGTCTTGTATATTCTGAACCTATATACACTTATACCCTAAAATCGAATTAACACTTGATTGTTTAAATTACTACTAAGATTACACTTATTTACACATCACTATCTTCCTCACCTATTAAACCAGGTTTCCGATTTGAAGCTTGTAATGTCCTACTATGTCTTGTCTCTTGTGCGACGGTTCATCCCCATTTGGCTGACAGTGATTTCCTAAATCACAGTTGTAGGACATAGCTTCCAGTGTGTTGAGCACATCTTGATAGGTATCATCCCATTTCCAGCTACGACCTCTTCTACGTTTGTACCAATGGTTGACCATACCATCACTCTTCCCTCGCCCCTGACTTCGCTCCATTCTTGACTTGCCTACATCTCCTTCATTCCCATACTTTGGGGCATCTGCAAAGGTGAATTCGTACCCCTCCAATATCTTCAAACCCTTTCCTGAATCGGTATGATCTGCTCTGCCCAGTAGGCTCTGCACGGTGACAAGATACTGTCGCGTTGACACGCCACTAATTCCTTGATATTTTATAGGGGCAAATGATGTTTTTGGTTCCATAATGCTCTTCGTTCTGTATTCACTGCGACTTCCCGTGATGTAGTTGTAATGGCTCTTCCTCTGGTCGCTCTTGATGTTTATTTGGGTTTCTTCGCTCCGCTTTCGTACGGAAATCTTGTTTTCAAATTCCTTCAAAAATTTCGGAAATATACCAAAATTCTCTGCCCACGTCCTGGCGTTCTCTTCTAAAATTGGGTGTGATAACTGGATCTTGTATCCTTCCAATATGTTGTTTGATGCTAGGTGCCGTTCTTCTGCTCGCATAACTACCTTAGGGTTTTCCGTCCCATCTCCCAGAGATTTCATCGACTTTGGAGGCATAATTGGTGTCACCCCATACTTGACAGTTGGCGACATTTTCCCGTCTTCTTCCTGTTTAAACTCTTCTTGTACTCTTTTCTCTTCGCACCCTTGTATATTTTCCACGATTTCTTCTTCTATTATACGCTCCATTTCTTCTGTTTTCATTTCCACTTCTTCTTCCATTATTAACTTCAATTCTTCCGTTTTCACTTTCACTTTATAAACATCCTCCTCGGCCTCGATTTGGACCTCCACCGTTTTGCCCTCCGCTGTCTTAATTTCTTCATGGATTTGGTTCGTCATCCCCTCGTTTCTATCTGCTACCGCTACCCTAGCATCTACTTGATGGTATGATTGAAATTTTAGCACCTCATCTTTCCTATCCAGTTCCTCCGCTTTCCCATACGGTTTTTCGCATATTTCGATGAGCTTCCTATTCCGTTCTTCTGTGATTCTTCTCATTTCTTCTGCCGGCTTCTTAATCTGTTCTTCAACCACCTTCCCGTTCTGTTCTTCTATTAGTTTTCTATTCCGTTCCTCCGCCTTCCTATTCTGTTCCTCCTCGGATCTTTTCTGATTACCTAATTCTTTGCTCTGTTCTTCCGCAAACTTCTCAATCTGCTTCTCCGTAACTATTTTATGTTCGTCTGATTTCCTACTCTGCTCATCTAGTTTTCTGTTTTGTTCTTCTGCGATCCTCATTTGTTCCTCCGCCTTCTTGCTCCGTTCTTCCCTTTCCCTTACTAATTTATCCGTTTCCCTAGCCAATTCTTCCCTTTCCCTAGCCAATTCTTCCAATATCTTCCTATTCCGTTCTTCGGCCGACTTCTTCTGATCCTCTGCCGACTCCTTAATCTGCTCTTCTGTTTTCCTGCTCTGTTCATCCATTTTCCCATTCAGTTGTTCGAGCATCTTCATCATCATCTGCATAATACCTGAATTAATATCTTCTCCACCCCCCCGATTTATATTTCCTACCGCCTGGTTCATCGGCATCGACGTAATTTTCACTCTTCTATCAAAGCCTTCCCCCGACGTTTCATCCAACCTGCTTCCCATTCCACTATCCCCGCTTTCCGATAGCATGCTACTACCAATTCCTACCTCTGTCTCCCTTACTTCATCCACCTTCTCCTCCCGGTCCAGCACTACATTTCGCGCCTCCATTCTGTTGCTTTAAGCTATCCGTTCGATTCTCACTTCACTAAAATACTCGCGCAAATTTTCCTTTTGCCTCACCTAACAACGATACACCAGTTATCCTGTGAATTTACTATGTCCGCCCCAGCACTATGTACTACACGTAACTGTTGTAATGCACTAATATTTCACATGCAGATTAATGATGAACACACCCTCACTCACCACAAAAACACAATAAACATATTCTCTACAATCAGTAATATTATTACCACTTGACTACATATATGCCGCTGACAAACTTATTAACATTGTTACAACAATACTCTCAAATTTTTATAAATCCACTATTAATTTGGGATTACTTCTCAACACAATTATTGCTATATTATGTACACAATAATCACTCACAATTACATGTCATATCTTCTCCCTAAATTTTCCTCAATAGTACCATATAAATATTAACAATATACCTTCACAATGCTGCTATATATTCCCCAACCTAGTATCCTTTCCATTGAATTCCACAAACTTTACCCTTACCAATGGACAATGCACTGCTGAATGTAAATTCCCAGCAGGTAATGTGCACAATTTATATAGTAATATTAAATACCCTGATATTTCCACCAGAATTGTTACTGCTTCCAAATTCTTTAATTTCCATGTTATTACAAACTACCAACCAATTCAAGCATTATTAACATGTTTTACAAAATTTGAAATTCTATTACCTTATATCATTTACAATATGTACATGTGTGGCTTTCATAAACTCAGTATCTGCAGTAGTAACTTTATACTGGTTACTCTCAAATAATTTCCTATATCTGCCCACAATTAATTACACAACAAAATTTCTGTAATTATCAAATATACCTTATGCTTACATGACTTATGCATGCTTTGCTAATACATGTACTGTTACTTTTTGTTCCCTATAATAATAACCTGTACATTGCCTGCCTATTATCTTTAATCTGCATTACTATACATCAAATACATGCCCAGTACCTTCCAATATTTTACCAACTTTCCTAAGGCCACATTTCTTAACTACACGTTTTCCATCTGTTCGGGCGCCAGCTGTGACATACCTGGTGATGCCGGGTATTTCACTGCAATATATAACACTAAAGGAGGGTATCTTTTCCGTGAATGGGTCCCTGGATAAGTTGGTATAATATTGGGGAAGTTAATCAAAAATGGAAATACAATCATGAACAAGATTTATTTGCAAATCAAATTTGTTAATTACATGATCTGACAATCTTTATATACTCTGCCTTGGTACCAAGAGTTATTATAACAGACATTTATTATACTTTCGGGGCCCCGACCAAATACCTTTGATGCTCGTAGAACAGCTCGCATCGACAGGATTGCCGACCTCTACAGCAGCTGCGGGCCGTCGGCGGCTGATGGCGTAGCGGTCGTCCTGGGCTGGTGACCTTGCGGCTCCTCCCCGACTCGTATCTTGATACCGCGGCGTTGCACTTCTCTCGAACCACCTTCCGTCGATGAATTTAATTACTCAACCTGCACCTATAATGCGGGCTGGTTCTAGTTCCGTACCACACGGTTTCGGTAAGGCTTCCACTACGCTAACTAGCACGAACGTGATCGAATGTTCTATCAACGTGAATCTATTATTCTACTGATACTTTCAATGTCTATTTCACGTGTCTACTATGTTCCAGTCGCCTGTAGTTCATTAACAATACCGCATGTTCCTTTTGTCCATGCACTGCCGGCGAGATTTTCGCCACACGTCCGACCTCTCCGCCGCTCCGCTAGCGTCCATCCTCTTCGCAACTTCCCTAACGACTGCCCGCACGTGCTCGCTACCCCGTTGCAACCGACGTTCTCACGCTGGCCTCCCGGCGGTGGCACTGGTGGCGGTAGCAACCGTCGCTAGCTCCCCTTGCTGCTCGCAGCGCCCGGCGCACGTACCGCGCAGTCCAAAGTATCTATTGATTTCTTACACTAATGTTTAATTAGTGTAATGAAACATATTATTTGTTTCAATATATATATATATATATATATATATATATATATATATAGGGTGGCGCAGAAAAACGGGAAAATTTGAAGTTGATGTTGGCAGCCCTGTGGATGTACAATAAGTGGGGAGGTGACGGCAAACTCTCGGGTAGTAACGGACATTTAGTTGCAATGGAGCAGTGGATTGGCGTGGAGCGTGCGGTCGCCGGGAGAGCGTATTGCCGATATGGTGACAGTGTTACCGCTGCCCAAAGAGTGTTTCGGCGCCACTATGGAATCCCGCCCCGTGGTCAAATTCCTTCTTTACACGCAATCAAAACGTGGGTTCGTAACTTTGAGGAGACAGGTTCGGCCTTGAAAAGAAGCCTTGTGGACGTGTATTGTCTGTACGTACCCCAGAAAACATTGATGCTGTGCAAGCTGCAGTGGTGAGGAGTCCTCGTCGTTCGGCGCGAAAAATTGCCTCGTCATTAAGGCTCGGGCATCGGAGCGTGCAAAGAATACTCCACGCCCTTAAATTTCATCCTTACAAGCTTCAGATTGTTCAAGAACTTAAACCTAATGATTCTGTATTGCGCTAACAATTTTGTGAAAAACTGTTGGCTAAAATCAATGAGGATGCAAACTTTATTGAAAATCTTTGGATGTCAGATGAAGCCCATTTTCATTTAAGTGGATACGTGAATAAGCTGAACATGCGTTACTGGGCACAAACAAATCCTGCTCAGCTTCACCAGCGACCATTACATAGTGACAAAGTGACTGTATGGTGTGCTGTGTCATGGGGTGATAGGCCCTTACTTTTTTGAAGATGAAGAGGGCTCCGCTGTCACTGTGACGTCTCAACGTTATGTCAACATGCTAGATACATTTTTGGCCCCAAGGCTTCATTCTCTTCCAAATCTTGGCATTCAGCATACCTGGTTTCAACAGGATGGAGCCACCTCACACACTGCACGGCAGTCTACGACAGCAGTAAGACGTTTGTTTGGGGATAGGATTACTTCAAAGAATGCTAACATCGCTTGGCCGCCGCGGTCTCCAGACCTCTCTTTTTATGGGGACATCTGAAGAGCGTTGTGTATCAGACTAGACCAACAAATCTTACCCAGCTGAAGACTCAGATTGAAGAAAACATCGCTAACATCCCGAAGGACACATTGCGCCGGGCTGTGCAAACTCATCAGCATCGACTGATTGAATGTGTACGGCGAAGTGGACAGCACCTAAGTGATGTACGTTTCAAAAAGTGATGACTAAGTAAATTTCCATTCTTATAAAACATATTATTAGCATAAAATAAAGATTTGTAAGTTTTCTTCATTCTTTTATACATTTTTCAAATTTTCCCGTTTCTCTGCGCCACCCTGTACCCTGTACGTACCTGGTAATGCCGCAACTGTAACGTACCTATCAGTGCAATACACTGTTCGGGCGCCAGCTGTGACGTACCTGCGTTTGGCGGTACTTTCACTGCAAAGAAATTACTAAAGGTGGGTATCTTTTTCGTGAATGGGTCCCTATGAGGAGTCGATATGGCATTGGGAAATTTAATTATCATAAGTTGTACAATCACAAACATGATTTATTCACAAACTAATTTGTTATATACATGATTCAATACACCGATACATTTTGCCTTGGTACCAAGATCAGATTTATCATGAGTTTTTATCATACCTTGGGGCCCCAACAAATACCTCCGTTGTTTGGATTGCGGCTCGCATCGGCGGGGGTCGCCGACCTCCGCTGCAGCTTGGCGCAGTCGGCGGCTGGTGGTGTAGTGGTCGCCTCGGCTGGCGGCCGCTCGGATCCCTCGGTCTCGGCTCCTGGTACTTCGGCGTCGCACTTCCCTCTAATTATCCTTCACCGTTTTGATGTAACTACATAACACGTGGCCACTGCACGCGCCAGCGTCAGCTTCGCAACACAGTTCTGGTATTGTTCTCACTGCGTCAAATGGCATAAGCGTGATTTACTGTTCTCCCCGCACTAATCTCTTCGATATATCACCTATCCGGCCTCTACCTAGTATATCTGTGACACTTGCGTTGGCTAATATCCTATAACACCCGCCGCGTGCCTTCTTTGTCCGTGCGAGGCGACGAGCCTCTCACAGCACGTCCGTAGCCATCGACAACTTCTCTTCAACTGTTATCGGCTGAATTCCCTGCCGCTCCACGCTCGGTTTTCAACCGCCGATCAACGTTCCCACGAAACCCTCGCAGCGGCGACGGCGGCGGCGGCGGCGACCGTTGGTCCCTCCCCACCGCTGTTCGTCGCGCCTGTCGTGCGTACCACGCAGTCCAAAATGAACTCTAATTTCTTATGCTAATGTTTCTAATTAGCATAATGAAACATTACGTGTTTCTATATATATATATATATATATATATATATATATATATATATATATATATATATTCTTATTCTGTAGAAATATATTGTTTCTTTCCATTGACATAGTTACTATTTGGATGGACTATTCTTAAAACTACCTTCCTCTTGTTCCTGTAAAAGAAACCTCTGACGCTTAATGTAAACTTGTCAGCCGTCTTGTTAAACATTCTAGTCTCGTTGTTTCTTATGTTTATAGATAGAATCGTCAAAGTGGATTCTTCATTGCCATTTTGTCCAATTTTACTAAAAATAGGTTCACTTCTAGTCTACTCCAACTGAACGCCACCGGAATCACGTTCTACTTCCCATTCAATTGTTTTCTGTGGAAGTTAAACAAATATATAAAATAATGTTTACTAGCCTTGTAAGACAGTCCGGTTCGATTTAGGCAGCCCTCTGTAATACAGTTTAGACACCTCGTACAAATACAAAAAACAGATAACAGTGCAGAATCATAACCAGGGCAATGTTGTACCCAATGGCTTTTGATATATAATGCAAATATTGTAAGACACATTATAAAAACACTGTAACACTAAGTATACTAATTAAAATTACTGCTATTGAAAATTTACTAACAATCCTATTTGACTATCCTCAAGCTTTGAACAAACATGTATGATTCAAATGCTCCTATGCACTGATATAATTGAACGATCCAATTTACGCCTCCGTTTGAATGTGGCAAATCTCCCTTGCGAAATTCAAGGAATATATTTTAGTGTGGGTCTCCTATGAATACCATTATACAATTGCGTAGGAGGGAAAAGCGACATGAAAGGGAGGATCATTAAATGATTCAATTCACTCACAATCAAAGAAAAAAGTGTATTTTTTCTGTATATTTTTTTCAATACTCTATTCTACCGGGACCGGTACCTTGATTTTTTCGCCTTTTATAATTTAATTTGGAATGTCGAGTCTTGTTTTGTTACCAAATTTTATAAAATATATTTTATTTCTTTAAATCCCTTCCTAAAGACTCAAGTAAACAAGAACGCATACTTAAACAGGAATAACTCCTGTATAATAAATATTTAACATTCATCTTGAATAAAGGGTACAATGTATCTTGTTCTTAGGTGGTTCTCCAATTACACCTTCGACTTTTTTGTAACTCAACTTGATCTTCCTTCTTTTTACTCTCAACCAAAATTTTTTCTCAATCAAGACAATTTCTTTCTCGTGAATTTAATTTACACGAAATTATGAGTTTAGTTTTGTTTTTTAGAATGACTGTTTCTTGTTGTAGTTCCTGCAGTCCTATCCCGTATTGACGACGATGTATCAGAGATGGAAACTCTATAATAAATGGGATTTCCTGGTATATTTTGACAGTATGTACTTATCGTTTTATACGATTTTCATTAGTTTCCCCTTTTTATATCGGGATGTTTTATAGAGGGGATGGAGATGACATAAAATCGTAAATCAGATATATTACTTTACAGGTTAAAAATATAAACATCAGTTACTAAGCAAAGTAAAATGAATTGGTTAACAAACAGCCAGTTTATGAATTTTAGTTAATGCTTCTAATGTACTTTTGTGAACTAACATCGTTAATTCTCAGTGCACTGGTCTTGTCGCATCTTTTGTCTCAACGTCTTCTATAATCCGGTTACATTGCTGGTGTTAGGTGATTATCTCCGTGGGTATACCGCCTGGGATCCCCGAAGACCGGCGGCCGGGTGCATCGCAGGGGCAGAGGGGAGGGCAAGGGGAAAATGGAAGGGTCAAAGTGGCTCCAGTGCCGATGTTTGAGCGCGGAGCCTTAATAACTCAGCCGCTGCCATCGCGAATGGCCAGATAACACGAGGGGCGATCGAAGGGGGTGCCGCCCCCCGTAATGAGCAACTTACCTTGATCAGCCCCGGCGCTCTCCCGGCTCGAAAAGCGCTCGTAACCTGCCTGAGAGAAAGGAGCCGAGCATAGACGAGACGGAGCACTGTGGGTCAAAATAGGCAAGTGTTTTTCAATGTTCACGAAGCGTGGTTTAAAAATAAACGGGCCAGGAAGGAGAGTTTCGAACCTTTCTGAAACGCTTCACAAATAAAACGTGTTTGTATTCGTAAATTGATTGTCCGGGATGGTAATTAATGAGGAGTAAGCAATTCGTAGCATTAAAGAGAACCCAACGCCCATGCCGCGTGAATGCATCGAAAGTCTCGTTAGAGCACCGTAGTTACTGATGTATTTTTATGTTTCATTATTTTATTTCTTGCCCTTAGTCTTACGAAATATTTGAACTTGGAAATGTATAAATTATGATTATTTCATCTAATCTCTTGCCTGTTTTAAAAGCATCTCTGGGTGCATTTTTTCAATATTATTAATATGTGAAATAATTTTTGGTTTAACATATTGATGTTGTATCTGAGCGATTAAACGTGTCACTTTTTCTTTGAACTAAACGTGCATGAGGTGCAAATGAGCGGTTGTGACCTATCTGCGGGAAGAACGGAGGGCAATTTTGTCACGGTTGATTTTAACCGTTGACGTAGGCCGTTTATCGTGAATTAAAAGTCGACACGCCTGACACTAAATAATAAAAATATTCCTGGCTCCAACGCCAGTAGACTGATTATTTTTGTTTGATATTTTATTTATATTAATGCACATTTTTACCTAGTATTATTTTAGGCAATTTCAAGTTTAGCAGCCTTTTTTTTTCAGTTATACGTTTAATCTTGTTTCGTTTTGAAATTTCTCTTGAAGAGCCAAAAGGGGGTGGTATTTGTGCCCTGCGATATGAAGCTACTGCCACAAGGTACTCCGACGTCTTAGCTAGCGTTGCCCCCTAAAAGCACTCATACAATAATGAGGCTGAGAAGGGCGGGTGGGCACCTTAGACCGGCCGACCCCATCGCACCCGTCGTCCCTGACGCTCCGTTGCCGCCATCTCCGCTGCCAGCTACGCCCCCGCCCCCGCCTCCGCCACTGCCTTTGCCTCCTCCCGCGCTGCCGCTGCCACTTGTGCCGCGCCGGTGATAAAAAGGAGCCCCTGGCCGCGCTCGCCCACTTTCCCCGGACGGCCAGTAATTCGCGCGGAGTAATGCACGATCTAGCACCTTCCGACGCCGCGCTCGCGGCTGCTGATAGGAGCACTTTTCTGGACTCGGCGCGGCACAGGTCTGGCCAGGGTTGAAGGAGGGAAACCCTGTTGCATGCAGATCGATCCTTGGTAAGAATGTTGCTTTGTTGAAAGAAAGACTGAATCGTTCACTACGCTATCTTCATGCTCTCAGTTCTGTCATTAACGTTTTAGGGCGGCATTGTTCCAGAAGAGTATACAACGTACTCAACTTTTTAAGATAAACAGTAAATGCGAAGTCAATTATTCAATAGGTAGATTTTCTTTATATAATGAATTCGATTGATTTCTTATGTTGACCAAGAGGCTGAATTCACTGTTAGGTGTTTCGCTGGAACGTTTCTTGAAGCTTAACTTTCTGTTCGATCAGAAGACTGATAATTTGCGAACTATTGATGTATATGCATGCTATTGTTAATTATCAGATGAGAGATTGTTTTGAATAGCAATACTAACACTCAAAATAGTTTAATCACATTATCATTTCAATCATCATGTGCGCAAGTAATTCTATTAACTAAGTTAAAACATATTTATTAAAGAACTTTAGAGATCCAAAAGGAAGAAATATGTTCGTGTACTTTTGCTCTTGCATCTGGAGAGAAACCTGTACACATGTTATTATAACTACATGCGTTAATTACAGAAGCGCATCCAGATTTTTTCTCCGAAGGGGGGACTCTGCTACAGGTATAGTGTCCAGCTGACTTCATGTTTTCTTATAAATAATGTTTTGTTTGTGGACATAAAGTTCATTTTTATAACGTTCACAATGGATATATTGAATTACTTTTATTAGTATAGATAATTAGTAAATGCTATGTTTTTAATATATAGCTTGGCTTCTGGGGTAATTGGCTTCTCGGGGCGTGAGGACTGAAGACTCTCATTTTTTAAGTAGTATACCCATACTCTCTATTGTTGCTTATTGAGATATTAAAGGTAAACGTGTCAAGAGAGATGGATATCTAAGACACACTGTCCACAGATTTGAAGTAAGTGTACGTGCGATTCTCACGCTTTGCTTCTTGTTTCTTACCACTGCTCTTTATCGACATCAACCTGCTCTCTCTGCGGAGTGAGTTTCAGAGCTTTGTGGACAGGCTGAAAGAAATACTGCTATTAGGAGCGGCGCCCCGAATTGACTCGACGATCGAAAACGCTGTGATGGATACAAGACAGTGTCAATTACATTAACATTGTATAGCGCAGTCACGAAAGATGTTATCAAAACCTATAGACGTCTCGCAAAGAGCAATACATTTCATTTCTGTATTGCACGTCCTCAGCACGCAAGCGAAAAAAGAGACGGGGCGAGGATTCGGAGAAAGAAGTGGTTGCGGCGGCGGCGGGCGGAGTTGCCAAAGAACAAACACGAGCAACGCCGCGGCGGCCGCTTTCGCACCACGCGCGTAAATATTTTACTTCCGCCGGCGCTTCGCTCGGCTTTCTATGCGCGCGTAAAGCGCAACTAAAACTTTGCCCTGACCTGCCGCCATGATTCCGTAATATTTTAATGAATGGTATCAATGTTAAATTGCGGCGTGGGGCCCCTTGGGGAGATGGTTGCGCGGTCGCGCGGGAGCCCTCCGCGGCCTCCGAGCCCAGGGGAAAGGGGAGCGGACGTGTAACTACGAGACGAGGATGTGGTCTGATTTGAATATACTTAACTTGAAGCGGCTTTTCCCATGTAGAGACAAATGTTTAATCAGGTAATGTTTATTCATGTTCTTTTATAATACAATGGATTATGTTATAGTAAATTGAAATAAATCGTTATTAGTTATTGGATTGGATTAGAATTGGATCTTCGGAAGAGGTTTAATAACAAGGTAGATTTTACTATTTATACTGTTTCGTGTTACTTGGACATTTGGTTGGCATTTCCGAAAAAAATGTTTTTGGAGACATTTTTCTTTCGTATTTTTTTTGTTTGTTTAGTAAGTTAACATGGATAACTCGAAGTATATCATACAGTGAATATTCAATTTAACCGTTAGGACATGCGACTACGTCGTTCCTTAAGCTTATAAAAATATAAGATATCTATTGAATCTTGTCCGAAGATATTCGTACTATTTTGAAGCTGACAAACTTTTTACTTACCCACTCACATCTTTTCCTTCGTCTTACCCATTACCCCCTCGCGTCTGTTCAAGAACGAATGTCCATCACTTTGTATATTTTGTAACATTCCTATCACTATCCAACATATCTTAAATGATTGCCCAATATTCAGACTCACGTATTACACATTCACTTGCAAGTTATCTCCCCAAATTACTGGTTGAAACATCTCGAGTATTTAAAGTTTTCAAATTTCTAATATGTATACATTTATTTAATGTATTGTAAAGAACAGTTGCTAATGATCTTGTAGCTCATGTGAGAAAAAAAAGCATATATAAAACATATTTTTTCTATCCAATTTTTTTGTATCTATTAATTTTAACTCGTTACGAAACTTTCATGCAAAGTATTTTAGAATAATCATTAAAAGGAATAAAATCGTATCGCAGCATGAGCTGAGTGTAGCCTGAGACATTTTACAAAGTCTGTAATGACACATTTCACCAAACATTTTTAATTGACCCTCCGAAAATTTATCTCTGGATCCGCCCCTGAGTTATTTTATATTTAATTTATATTCCTCAACTCGACCCATCGCGTCGTGCTAAAAAAATGGCATACGCAACACGGGCGCGACGTGATTCACGTACTAGTAGAGTTTGTCGTCCTCGCTACGCTGGGACGACGAAGAGACGAGAAATTTCTCGACGTTAACTACTATAATATTTTGTCAAAGTTATTTTCAGCATTAGTAGCAAATATACTACAACAAGGTGCTCTAACCTCTTCTGGATGTGTTCATATGTTTGGTGTTGAATGTTCCTAAGTTTTCTTGTTTGGGAGCGGTCAGTTCTTTTGGAGATGGTTTTGCTACGATTTCTATTCTGCGAGTCATGTAAGAATTATTACAGAGGGTTTCTAGCTAATGTTCGCGAAATGATGTATTGCCGTATAGTGTCTGCGCTCATTGCTTCGTCTCTTGTGCCTCGTAAAATTAATTTGCAGTAACTAAGTAGTCCGTGACTTTCTTTTAAGTATTCTGGGAAATAATAAGTCGTTGGTTTGAATGTCGCGCTGCAGTGAAATCTGTAGAATAATTTCGAGAAGTGCTTTTGCTGGCTGTTTGTATTATTACATATACTTTGTGAAGTTTTGAGCACTTGCAAAAATATATCATGTTCTTGTGAAGCATGGAGTAAAAGTTGAAAATACCGAGACGTTGTGAACCGAGTCGAAATTTAATGCCATTACCATTATAGCCGGTTCGCAAAACCTTTCCTAGAACTGTAAGTTCAACGGCGCTTTTATAATTCATTGAATAGCAACAACAAAAGTTGAGGTTAAGCCCGCCTTTCCGTTCGTTCTTCTTGTGTAACGATGTCTGCTCAGGTTCTTGTTAATCTTTTGTATTTATTAACAGTGCTTTCACTTGGAAACTATTTGAAGTGCTTTTACTTTCTGAACGTCATTTCATTATGAATTTATGAAAACATCCCTTCTTGATTGCTAGGGTATGTTTAAAAAGTATCATGTTCAAAGTGTTTGTTCCAATAACATGCTCACTGAGTATTAAGAGTACCGAATCTATTTCTTTGTAAAAAAATTCTGCATAGAAATGCTCGAAACTCAATTTAGATTGTTTCATTTTCTTTGATTTATAGTCATATATATTTCTAGTGCATTAAAAGAGTATGTGCATGCCAATTAATTTTAAATTGTCTTTCTTGTTTCTTTACATCATTTATTTACAAATCGTGAGATTGTTTTTGAATCTTCCTTGATCTTTAAGAACTGTTTTTAGATGTTGTACGCTCTGAATTAACTTTTTTCGGGAATGTAGTTCGTAGTGCAGGATAAACAGTGAAAATCGGAGAGAGAGTATGTCTCAATGGAAAGAAAACAACAGTAAGGAAATAAATATTTCGATATATCCTTTTGGAATGTACTGTCTCCAAATGTTTGATATATTGTGATCTTTAATGCTGTCAGGACGTAACTATATCAGCAATATTATTTTAGTAGGAAGGGAAATGAAAATGTGCGGGAATGTTTCGTCTAGTACCTAATGTCATGTACACTCTCGCGTTGAGATAGGTCAGAAACGTTAAGGAATCGCGAGAGAACTAAATTAGTCGTTGGACGAAGAACGTTGGTCGCTTTTAAGAATCGAACTAGGTTCCCGATTTTAAAATAAGGAATTCTTTTTATTCTGCGGATTACCGGAAAGCAGTTTCCACGAGCGCCCATTTCGAAGAAATCGCGGGCGTAGTAAATAAGAGCGATTCGGCGCTCCTAACGGCGCGAGAAATCACGACGAACGGCCATTGTTTTCGCGGAGCGATAAGCCCCGGGCGCTCCCGACATTTTCGGGTTCCGGCTGCCAAGATGCTGAGAGGGCGGCCTTGGGTCGATATTGATACCGGCTGGCGCTTTTTTTGGGGAGTGTCGTTTTTCCCCCGTGCGCTAGCGGCTAATGACGGAGGGGGCGTGGCAGAGGCGGCGGCAGCTGGTGTCTGACGTGCGCGTGGTGCGCGTGTTGCAGGTGTGGGCGGCAAGAGCACAGGCGGAGACGCGGGGAGCACCGCGGGAGAGCGGCAGCTGCGCCTGGCCTCCATCACCGCCGGCGACCACCACCATCAGCACCACCACCACCCGCTCACCCAGCGCCACCACCACCAGCTCCATCCGGCCAGCGGGACGGCCGGCGGCGCGGCGCTAGCTGCCGCTGCTGCTTCGTCTGCGTCTTCGGGCAGCGCGGGGGGCGGGGCCGGGGCAGGGAACGGCGCGAGCAAGGGCGAGGGCGGGGGCGCGGGGGACGCCGGCGCAGGAGGCGGAGGGGCGGGCGCTGGCGCGAAGCCGGGCGGAGCAGGCGGCGGCGGCGGTGGGGCGGCAACCGAGGCGGCGAAGCCTGGGGGCGGTGGCGCCGGCGGCGAAGCAGGCAGCGGGGGCGGGGGCGCGGGCGCGGCCGGCGGCGTTTTCTCCGAGCATGCGGTCCCCGCTATGGACATCCGCGCGTCCCCGCCGCCCGGCCAGCCGACGGCCGCGGCCCAGCAGCAACAGCAGCCACCGTCCGCGCAGAACGCCGACGCCATGAAGACCGCCGCGGCCCGCGACGACAAGAAAGGTAAGCACACCTCAGGGCATCTATGGGACCAAATAACTGCCAGCTCTGTTCACGTCGTCTATGGGATGTCCCCATAAATATACCATGTCAAAGAACGCCTGATTAATGATTCAAACATCAGGAATGCGGTGCAACTTTCAATAAAAGGGAAATAATTGAATGCACAGTTTGCTCCTTCATAAGTTAATCATGAACAATGAGCGGTTAAGTTATATTGCGCATAATCTTATGTGTCATGTTGAGAACCGACTCTTCAGAACGTGTGGCTCTTTTCAAATAAAGGAACTGAGCCAATGTTCTCGTATTGGGCCATAGATAAGCTTTGAGTGGCGTTTAGAACAAACTAATTGTTATGGACCTAGCAGTTATTTGGTGACATGTGTAATGCCGTATTTATCAGGTTTTAGTTGGTAGAAGAGCAAGGAAAGTTAAATGAGCTTACAGATAATTGTTTTAGACTAACTTTCGTGTTAAAAATATTTGTAGGTTTAAATTCCTGATTATCTGAATGGAGTACTTCATAACTAGCAGCGGATTTTGATCACCAAAAACATCGTTAGAAATGATCAATAAATGCTCTTAAAATGTTTTTATAATGTCTAAAAAGCAAAGAAAAATGGCCTAAAAAATTGGCCAAAACCAGTTCACATGAACAACTCAATGTTGGATATGGCTCCTTCCTGTCGTATAAGTGAACTCAGCTTACAAACGTTTGGTTTCGACTGAACTTTACTAGGACATATCTGCCTCCAGTTATCGCCGAACCGACAGTGGCGCTGATCAGGAATCTTAGAGTACAGACACGGGCTGACAATAATTTCTAAGTGAAGAAATCGAATGGGAGACACATGAATTCTGTGAATAACATTATTTGTTGCATTTCGTAAATATTATTTGAAGAACCATTAAAATGATATTAATATAAATGAAAACAACGACAAAAATCGTTTAAAAATGGCTGGAAAGGTAAAAATTGACTTATTAGTCTAAATCGACGAAAATATTAAAAAAAGTCGTATAAAAATGGGTCCTTTTCTTTTGTCATAACATAAAATGAATGCCTATACTAAAATGTTTTGTTCAGAAGTGAAAAGAAACAAAAATGACATTTCTTCAAAATTCCCCTATCCATGACCATGGAATTTGATTTCAGGACAGACAGTGTTTAAAAAGGCGTTTTCACGTATGTGTATATTAGTGTTATTATATTATTCAGAAAGGAAAGTAGTTTTCAGAAGTTCAGATCGTATATTTCATGACGATCAAGATTCTTGGATCGTCGTCCAAAGTTATTTCACGTCGGTGTTTGCGCAACTACATTTCCTGTCCATCACTGAATCTTCGCTGGCTTGGAAGGTCATACCTTTGAGTCTCGGCGAAAGCAAATTATTATCGACAGCAGCAAAGCAGCTTGCTCTGGCAAAGGCTTGAAGCTTGTCAAGAGAACCGTTGGAGCCGCTGACTTTGATAAGTAATTTCTAGGGTTTCTTTTTTCCGTTCCAATTATGAAGAGAAGCAGTAGCTTCCGTCACTGTCTTATTAGGTCACTAGGTTGTTCTCGGTTGTTAAAAATAGCTGACAAACCACGTACAACCGTACACGACCTTTTTTCGCGTCAATTTTTACAGAAGATCTCAGCGAAAATGCATTCTCTCAATGTCCTTTTTTATTCGTAATATATCTCTGAGAAAAGGATGTTTTCTAGGAATTCGACTCTTGTTTTCGATGACGAGTGACATGAAGAATAAGAAAAAAACAGTTCTTATGTGGGTATTATTTTACTGAAATGTATCTGTTAAAAAGCGAGCTCATCGTTATTTGGATCATGAAATAGATATAGCGTATCTCTATAATGTAATGACGTCTCACAGATTTTATTGATTTGTCTGAAAATGTAATTACTTTGTCGATACTTATGTCCTTGCATAATGTAATTACTATGTCGATACTACTTTTGTTCTTGTAACATGATTGCGTCCTAAGAACTTCCTTACAAATGGAAAGAAGGGATTGGCTGGCATTAACGCGAGGGAAGTGTGAAACACTTCCATGAACGATATCCAGAATCATGAGAATTTAAACTTTGCGTGCGCGGTCCCCACCCCTCCGCCGTCTTTGTGGCGTCGACAGCGCGCGCGCTCGATCCATTGCCAGCTATAAAAATGCGTTTTCTCGAAATTGGCTTTGCCGCGAAGCCGTGCAGTATTTGTCGGAGTCAATCTTGAAGAGCGCGGCGTGTACGGCTCCCGCCCGCGAAGGGGGTCGGGGCTCGCAGCGAGCGGGGCAGGCAAGAGGTTCGTAGTGTGTGGTGGTTGACGTGGTGGGAAGGAGATGGTGCTGTTGGAAGACTCGGAGTTCAGAGGGAAGGGATGGGCATGGAGGTCGTATGGTGGTAGGAAAGATAGGCTGGAATGAGACGGATGAGAATGGAACAGAGTGAGGCAATGGTAAGCGGGCTGAGGTGAAAGGATTGGGGTTGGACTGTGGTGTGGAGTGGTATGAAAGGATTCGGTAAAACTCGGAGGAGCAAAGAGTTGCGTGATGGAAGAGAGATGCGGAGATGTTGGAGAGGGGATGGCGGCCCGGGGAGGAGACGGAATGGAGGGCAGAACAGGGAAAGGGCGGGAACGGGGACTATGCGCGGAGCGTGAAATGGGCGCAAGGCGTGAAGCATGGCGTATGATGTATGCAGTGGTTGGAGTGAGGGCGGAGCGTGGATAGGGAGCGGAGCGTGGAGCATGGCGTATGGAGTATGCAGTGAGTAGAGTGAGGGCGGAGCTTGAAACGGGGGCGGAACATGGAGCGAGAACGTGAAGTGACAATGAGACGGGGCGTGGAACTTGAAGTTGGGTCGTAGGGTCGGGGCGTAGAGCGATGGCGGAGAGGGGAGAGGGCCGGAACGTGGAGCTGGGAGCGGAAGCGGGAGCGTGGGGCGGAAGAGGGTAAGGGGCGGACGGTGTAGTAGTTGGAGTAGGGAGATGTAGAACGGAGGGTGGAGGAACGGTGGCGTCTGAGCCCGGAGCGGAGCGCAGACGATCGCAGCATCTACCCCGGGGCTTCCGATAATCCAATTCGCCTTGAGGCGCGGCGCATCGCGGCGAGTTGTTCTGGGGCGCGCGCCATGTATACGTCGGGCACTGCCGAAGGAGGCGCCTCTCCACGGGGTCGTCTCGGCCGGCCCACGCCTCGCGGTCGGGGTGTTTCTCCCGTGACCCCTGCGACCCGCCTCCCAGGCGCGACCTTCCAGTTTCCTGGAGAGCCGTCGCGGAGTCGTAAAATGGTGAATAAACTCGGAGGAATACTATGTTTCTTTTCCCTATGAAAAATATTTGATTGTTTGTGTTATACGGGAATTTTACGACGCCAGTGAGAGTGGAAGATCTATTCTCACGTAATGAAAGACGTTCCGTGTGAAATTGAGTTTGATGACTGCTACATACTGATATGTGCAAGGGTAATCGGCTTTCTGACAAAGTTAAACAAGACATTTTATTGTTTCAGAATGGTACCTAGCCAATTCATTACACAAAATTCAGGCAGTTCCTCTGTGTAACCTTTTGTAAAACGTTTTTATGTAAAAATTATTGATGAAAATTATTTACGTTTTAAATACGTATGTTACAACAACTTGATGAAATTTTCTACGATAATAATTGTACGGCATTAGTATTAATGACATTATTGAAACGTACGTTTTCATTTTGTTGTGATGTGCTCTGTTGTGTTGTGATAGTGTTCAGAAATTTTAATCCACAGTAATGAGACGAAATAGAAATAACACTTGCATGACTGTTAAATGTATTAATTGTCAAAAACTGTTTGGAATCATTTCGTGGAAATGTTACTTACACTCACACTGACGTAGCCGTTTTCTACAAAGAATGTTACTCAGGGACCACATTAAAACAAAATTTAACTTTGTATTTCTCGTGCAAGATATACGCTTCATACTCATTTTATCTGAGTCTAGAAAAGAACAAAACGTATTTATGACAATGTTATGCTTTTAGAACTTTCTCAAGTTCGCAGATGTGTAATGCATGCACGCGTTTTCCTTAATGTCGGATGTTTGTAATTAGTTACTTTAGGATACATGAGCTCGTTTATCTTCGTTTGTTCCTTCTACCCTTAAGAGACTGTGCGATCTCGGCAACGAAGAAACCATTTCAGTGTATTTCTGATTACTAGAAATTATATATATTTTCTAGAATGTGGCCTACGATTAGTGATCTTTTGTTTACTAATGCTCATGTTTGGAATTGGAAAGAACACGAAATTCTAGGAAAATATTTTGAAAATCATCGTAGGATGTTTTATTGCTCAATTTTACATCTTGCTTTTAGTATCTTTCCAATTTTTTAAAAGTTTTGGAATGAATTCTAGTGTTTTCTAATATAAAGAGTATACATTCTACAGTATTTTAATTCCACCGCACGGTTTCCAGAATCCTCCACACCACATGCACTTCGTTTTTTCTCCAACACCTTTGTTTTCGAAGCTGCCTAGCTTGTTGCAACTTGGTTGAGTCAGACACTTTTGCTTCTGGATTCACATCACTGGTTTCCTGTTCACCATGTGGTATTATCTACAGTTCTACAAAATCAGTAACAAACATATTGGGTTTTCAGCTACTTATAATTCTTTCTTGTAGATGAGAAGTTTATCGACTATTATAAAAGACAACTATTTTAAAAATACACATTCTTAATATCATAACTAATGTCCCGCTGTAGAAAAAAATGCTGCTAAACAAAACCATACGAAATAATTTTTCATTAGTAGCACGCATCCTTTCGAGAATATCCAATAAAATACTTTTATAACATGGCAATAAATTAAATATTTTTTGCAAACTAATTTTTAGATCTCAATAGTATTTGTATATAATCTCTAAAACAGTTGTTTACTTTACAAGAGCGTTTCTGTTCCAAAATGGAACATGTGTTTATCAAATGTTTCGTATCTGGCATCATCTTTCTTGAAACCTTGTTGTCAGGTGTATCGTAACCAATGACTTACTAGGTATGAGAATTCAGTCGGTATGCGCAGTAAGGGAAATAAAACAATATTTTTTTTCAGTTAAAATTTATACTTTTCATTGGTTTTTGATTTTCCCCAAGTTCCTTTTGTATGTAACGAAACCATAGAGATGTATCACTGGGTATAGTTTTCTTTCAGTATGCTCGCATTTGGAATTATTTATAATTTCATTATTTATTGTTTATTTAAGACGTTAGTATGTGTAGTAATGTAGCGTTTGTGGATAATGTACTGCCGTGATGAGATATAAAATGCACATCTACACCTAAGGACAAAATATCTAAGGTATTTTAGTAATTGACTAACTTCTCTTGAAAAAATCCAAAGAATTAATTAGTCAGTCGTAGAGAATTTAACAAGAAAAATTGTACTATTTTAAAGACGCTTCATGAGGACAGTCAACACGAAGGCAAACCATCAGTCAGCACAAAATCAAGGGCCACAGCATGCCGTATTTCGAAATTGAGACCTAGAGTTGCAACCATTTTCTACTAGGAATGTAGACGAGTGTACTAGGAAGTTGAACTGCGTAGATAAGATGGTTCACGTCAGAGCTCCGGGCGCCGTCTCGTATGGCTGTAGACAACTCCTCGTACGCCGGCGTTGCGCGGGTTGCCTCGGCCGTTGCCATACTGCGAGGGGGTCTCGCGTGTTGGGCTCCAGCGGGAATTTCCGCGCAGAATGATTTAAAACATTCCTCGGCATAAAGATACAATCTCCAAGTAAAGAAATTCGTGATACGTGTTTTTGTGCGGGTCTGAGGTTTATTTATGTTTGGACTGGCAGGTGGAAATGACGTGACATTTGCGATGCTGACTGTCGCATTCGCCCTGCGAGCCTGTCCCGCGTCTGGCGTACGCTATTACAGTTCCAAACTGCTTGGCGCACGTTTAATTTTGTGCATTTTAAGCAGACACGATAGTCTGGCGTTTTCTTTAAAATGATGGATAATGCATTAGAACCAAATATATCATGGTTTTAAGTGCGGGCTATATTTATGAGTTTTTCTTGATTTTTTTCTGTTCTGTGTTGTCTTATTTTTTCTTGTACACGATTTTTCAACTGATGCTGTTCTTGATATTGTTTAGCAATACATTTTCTTCAGTGATTTGCATATGCATAGTGAAAAATGAATTGCTTCAGAATACGTACAATGCTTTGCACAATATTTCATGAGACTTTTTCTGATAATTTGTGAAATGGTATATGTGGCCTGTAAAAGATGCTTGTTCTCCATTCCTGAAAATTATAATCCAATGTAAATGTCTGCGCGCATGGTACTTTTTCTTCCAACCGCGTGTTAGAGACTATCATTCAAATACTTTTGTCAGTCCCAATTCCGTTTGCCCACTCTCAACGCAGTTTTATGGTTGGAGAAGCCGTATGGAAATATCATCTCCAGATTGCGCGCTAGAGGTACTGCGAGATACCTTGGGCGACAGAGACACATATGTGCCATAGCCGCAGATACGCCGGGGAACGGAGGAACAGCGCGGTGGGTGGGTGGGCGCGGTGCGGTGCAAAGGGCAATTTTACACTTATCACGCTGTAGGTGGCCTCGCCGCGTTCGCACTTTTGTTTCGCCAGCTGGCGCTTGCCGGAGCTCGAGTGCTTATGGGCCTCGCGCCGGAAGGAAGGGGCCCCGCCCTCTTCGTCCTACGTACGTCTATAGGGCGCCTGGAAAGCTCGTGCGCGTGACGCGGCCGCCTTTTGGGTTCGGAAGAGACCCTTTGGAGATTAGCGTCTATCTGGCTGATCTCGAGAGGCGGTGTGCTAGGCACGGATGGTAACGTTCCGGCCGTCATGATGCGACCTTCCTTAAGGTGAAATGCTGGAGAGGGCTTCAGGTGCCCTCAACGCCTCATCGTATATAGGTACAGGGCGCCCATAAGCACGTGTAGGTAACGAGTTTGGTTCGGAGGAGACCCTCTGGAGATTACTTGCGTTGCATATAGCGCGAGGAGATATGTACTAGATTCTCACAGATACGTAAATACACGTCGTTTATACATGTTAACTGTGTAATGATGTGTTTTCCGGACAACAGTGAAGTTTCGGCACCTGAAATTAAATATCGTGTTATTGTGTGAAAAAAAAACAAACAAAAAAAACGCAAAGAAGGCTATACTTCGCGGTCTCTCTTTTGTACTGACAGCTGGTGAGCCAATGGTGTGGTGTTGCCTAATTCTCAACGTTACATAGCTACCTTGATTGATTAATTGATTGATTCTTTCGTGTTTCGACCGCGGCAATTGCAGTGGACGCAAGTCTCGTAAGTGTACTAGTGCATGTTTTGTCAATGGACGTGGCGACGTTCTTCCCCCGCTGAATGGTGAGATTCAGCACCGACCTACATGTTGACTGGCGAAGTACTCCCTCTCTAAATATCTCTTACCATCTTTCCCTAGCCGAGGCAAGTTCTGAAGTAGCAACCGGTCTCCAGTTACGTGTAGTTCATGTGATATTTGTATACGTAAGGGGATAGGATAGGTCAAGGAAGAGAAAGAAAAGATCGCGTACGGTCTGTGTCTAGTTTGCTAGGGTTCGGCTCTACCATTCGCCTCATATTAGTAGGAGAAACCACAGATCAGAGCAGCCGACCGCAAGAATTGTCCTTCTGACAGCGGCTGAATCCGATCTAGCTGTCAAGCTAGTCCCGAAAATCCTGCTACTGCCTAGGATCGAACCTTAGGAACTTCCAGAAGCAATGTAGTGATACCACTTGATGCCCTGACCCACCTCAGCCGGTCGCATAGCTGGAAGAGTTTCCTTGTTAGTCTTACAATACATCTTCTGAAATCATAATTATCGTTTACGTCTCTCAAGCTCCCTATGTTTACATTCCCTCGACATCGCCGATGGGCAGAAGCTGTGGCACCAAATTGGCCCAGCGCCTGCCGTCGCCATAGAAACGTAGAAGTGCCGCCTGATTGTGAATCCGAAAAAAGTGTTCTGCCTCGCAGCGTAGTTGACTATTATAAACGTAGAACATAGCAATCAATAAGCGAATGGTTATGTGGTTATCAAAATAACTTAATGATATTATTGGTACAAGTCACTGTATGTTCTATAGGTGAAGATAAAACAGAGCAAAAAAACTCATGTGACTAAGTTTACTGATTGTATTTTGCCTCCATGTTCTGACTTTTCATAGTATCGCGGTAAAATGATGCATGTTTGTGACCGAAGGTACTTGCTTTCAGATGCTGGTTTGATACTTCCCGACGTGATTGGAGGCTTGCAAACGTTCTATCGTTAATATATTAGTACTTTGAAAGTTGCTTCAATTAATGCTAGATAATTGACGTGGAAATTGATTGTGTGAAGGGGTTTGGAAAATGTGTTAGAGAGTAGTGGTGCGGAAGTAGTCGAGGATTAAAAGAAATTATGGGACAAAATGGAAAGAGACTTGAATGTCTTTAAATGTTTTTAAATGTCAGTGAAAGAGTATCTTTGTAACGGAGAGAGTTCGTAGAGAAATGGAGGAAAGGGAGAAATACGGGAGAAAGGAAGGGGAGCAATGTGTGAAATATAGGAAAGATGTCATTTAAGGAGATGGGTTAGAAGGAGCAAAAGGGATAGCAGTAGCAAGTACGGGGAGTAAAGGGCTAATTGGAAAGGGATAAAGCGCTCTTTATAAAAATGAAGAGATCGACAATGAATATTATTTAAAAGTTCAGAAAGTTACAAAATCTCCAGCACAATGTGCAGTTGGCAACGGAACGTTATATATATATATATATATATATATATATATATATATATATATATATATATATATATCAACATTTAAATAGATTTTAAATATTTCTATAATTGCACTTATTTTAGTTGCTTGTCATATAACAATGTTTCAGGAGTGCAAAGAATATTGAAGTGTATTCCTATAAACAGGAAAAGGTTTGTCTCGAAGGAAAATTCTATTTTATTAGTTTGCTACCATTCTTCTAATAATCGAAGACATAGTTTGGATTCGATTCATTTAATTCGTTGTCTTGATTTTTTTTTCCAGAAGAACTGCAATATTGTTGTGAAATATTTAAAATAAATAAAAAAATACAAAAAATAAATTTAAAATACTTCGAATATCTATGAATATGTGAACATATAATGTAGCATTCAGTAGTATTGCTTATTCCAGCATTTGTTCGAATATAGTGAAGCTACACCAAGAAGATATATTTAGTGCGTTTGTGAGGGAATTGACGTATGCGTCGGGATTGTGATTCTGAGCTTCTGATACCCTTTAATTAAAGAAGCTTTGAGGCCATGTGAATATGTGGAGAACGCATTGATTTTCGCGACTCTCAACCGCGCACCGACTCGGCCGTTTCGGCGCAAGCCACATCGACGCGACTGTCGCATGGCGTTACATGGCAGTAATTGAAACCGCAACAAATGGTCATTTTCGTTGCAACCGATGTCACTGATAATTGCGGCATTGGGTATTTATGCCGACTGCTTATTGGATGTCAGGCTGAAGTTTTCAGAAACAGATTAGGCAACTTGTGAACATAATCTCCTAGCATAAGGCATTTATGGTGATTGTAGCAAAATATATTCTGCGCGTAAATGCAAAAGCTCCTATTTATTTTTAAAAAAAATTCTTGATATTTGTTTGTGTAAAAGAGTGTTCTTGTATGTATTCATTTCTACGTCCTTTTTATAATTGGTTTATTTATTAGGGTCGCATTAACAACGAGGTCATTAGTACGATAATTGGCAATATTTGAAGTACTCGTATTTCGAAGTGCTTGAATTTTTTATTTTTTTTATTTAACGAATATGTTTAATTTTTTAGTTCGTTTAATAATGTGGTTTGTGTAATTTGGTAATTGTTAAAGATTTGAAATCTAAATACGTCGATACGTTTTCATTAAATGTTTTTGTATTAATGATAATGGAAGTTTGTAACAGGTGTGATCAATGGATTTGTTGACGTACAATTCCAAAGAAACATTCCAACTCCGGTATCATCCTGTTAAGTTCTTTTATTCCATTAATATCTAGTTGTGACTTGTAGTGTGAAAGACTACAAAACGTCAATCCCTTAAATTGTGTACGGAGTCTATTGCAATCAAGGAACTCACCGGCCTTTGTCTAATGTTTTCCTGGTTCCTAATGATATTAGTGTACGCAAAAAGACGTTCCATATGCCATTAGATTGAGACTATGAAACTCGAAGGTATTATTTGTGGAGATACGATCGCATTGCTCGTGAGCTATGGCAACGAGTCATTACAGCACTATGTGTATTCACGCGAAGGCCGACCCATGTGGATGGTTATCGACATAGCTAGTGAGCACCATTTATTTCTGTGTGTCTGGGAGTGTTTTCTAAATAAGTAACTTGAAAATAAGCAGGAATATTTTAATAATTTTCTGAATAATATACATGCTTTTTGCTTAATCAGCGTATCAGAAAAGGAGGGAAAATAAAATAAAGACTATTTATAAATGTTACAAAATGACGGGGAACATTTTCCGAATACAACATTGGTCATTCTTTGTATAAATGCGTGTTATCGATATGAAAATATTTTTACTTTTAGGTACCTTTTAATTAAGGCATAATGGTTATTTAGAAATTGAATGCAGATTTATCCATATTTGGTGATCTTTATATTGATTTCTCGGAGTTTGAATCAAGTATTTCATATAAATGTATGATTGAAGAGAATAATATTATTAAAATAATTATTGAGACAATAATTACACAGTGGAAAGTTGAATATTGAATGCTCTCTAAACTGGTTCAACCTTGCATTAGAGTATTACTAATATAGTTTGTGTTCTCATTAGAGGACCGACATTATGTGGTCTTACACAGATACACGAACCAATAGAAATGGCATCGAAAACAAGTGTTATGAAATTCGTATTTGTGGACATTAGAATCGCTGCAGATTTTAAACAGAAAATATTTCATCACGTTTTTATTTTGTAAATTAGATGAGGGCATTTCCTCTTGAATGTTTAGTATTTGCTTAGTGTTAACTGGAGAGCAAACTCAAGCTCTTTCGCAAGTTTCCAAAGACTTGTTTGTAGAATAATCTGGCGATCAGTTAGCGATCATTTCCAAAATCATTTTGCCAATGTCTTTTGCGAGGGTGGCGGTCTCTGAGCTTTCTTCTTAGCCCTTGCGCGAGGCAGCGATTTGCGACATTTGGGCGCGTAACGCGAATCGCATCGAAAATCAGTGCCGGGAACACATTTCACGGCGCGGCGGAAACAAGCGGCATCGGAAAGCGAGCGTCGTTCAGTGGGTGGGGAAGGCAGGGGGCGACGGGGGCGGCCTCTCGCTGCCCCCGGGGGCGGAGGGCGCGCTCCGCCCGATCAATGGGCGGGGCGGGCGCAGCGGCCGGAACGGATAAGGATACTGCGCGCTGTTCGGGGCCGCGCGCGCCGCGTCCGACACGGTCCGGCGCACCCGCCCCCGCCCGACTCGCGAGCGGCGCCCTTCTCCCGTTCTCTGATTTGTTTATGGCAAGGGATGACCCAGTTCGCGACGCAAAAACATGTCCCTGCCACGGCCAGACGCGGCCGTAAAAACAGAGGGCGCCCGCCCGCCGCCTCCCCGCCCGCACCACCGCCGCCGCCGCCGCCGCCGCTTTCTCCGTCGCCCAGCTGCTGCCATCAGCGCCCGGCTGGGCGACTCCGGGGTTCTCTCCGGGGTTGCTCTCCGCCACGCGCTTCGCGTCAAGCGCCGGCGTCCCTCGGCACGCGCTCACCTCTGCCTCCATCGGGATCTTCCACGCTTTTCTATTTTTTTTTTTAAATTTTTTTTTAATTCCTTTCACCTTGCTTGTACCGCATGTCATGTTCCTTCTGTCTCACTCACTCCTACACTACTTCACTTTTGCTATTTAATTCGATTTATCTTCTTGAAACATGTTTTCTACTTCAATCGCTTGAATTTTCTTTTCTCATTCATTGTTCACATGCACTTTCGTTCTTCTATAATCTTTTTGTTCTTTGAAAGCTACAGCGAATTACCGTTGAAATTGAACTTATTTCGTTAAGTTGTTCTTCAATTTCTTTACCAATATTCTTCCTTCTTTGACAGTGGTCACTCAGCATGCTTCAATTTTATATATTCCCTACATGAATCAATTTCAGGTCTTTCAGGTCTTTTCCTTCCAGTTTCATTTGATTATCAGTTGTTATCCCTCTTAAAATAATTCCTGGCGTTCTTTTTTCTCATTTCCTTTTCCTCTTTCGGCGTCTCTCCGCTCGCCCTTTTCACTCGGTCTCGGCCGCGCGCCGTCCGCCGCCTAGTCCATCCGGTGCTTTGGCGCTGATGGATGCGGGGCGACCGATTGTTCGGGAATGTATTAGTGGAAGTGCTTATTAGCCCGGACGTTGTGTAATGGAAATCTTGCCATGGTCGAGTGTGCGCGCCCGGAGGCGGCCGCTTTGTGCGTGCGAGCGGGCGGGCGGGCCGGCGCTGGACGCTCGGCCGAGCAGCTCGTCTATGGATGCGAGGGACCTCAGACGCCGCCTCCGCCCTCGCCGCCCTCGCCGTCCTCGCCGCCCTCGCCGCCCTGCCGCCCTCGCCGCCCTCGCCGCCCTCGCCGCCCTCGCCGCCCTCGCCGCCCTCGCCGCCCTCGCCGCCCTCGCCGCCCTCGCCGCCCTCGCTGCCCTCCCCACATACTCACGTGGATCCGGGGTGCAAGTTCCTGAACGCGAGAAACGCCCTGCCTTCGTTAGCAACTGCTCAGTCAGGTCAGCCCAACTGACAGGTCAATATTTTGGTTTATCTTCGTGCTAGAGTGTTGACAAAAATCTCTCAACAGTGAAATGCATGAACTATCTAAGAAACATCACACCTTTATAAAACATAGCTCTGTTGCACTTGCACTAATGCCATTCTGGTAGAACTAGTATATACGAACCATAGTGATTCAACAGTTCTACGGGAGATAACTAAGAAACGTAGCTATTATACCAGAGTCAGTGATGTTTCCAAGGGAGCCACTGGATGCTGACTGGATGACGTGACTCGCAGGAACGCGGCGGGGAGGGGCTGCGTGCACTGGCGTCCGTTCGGCTGACGCGCCTCTTTGCCGACCTTCCCGAGCTTCAGCTGATGACAAGGGGTGAGGTCTGCCCTGCTGGTGAAGTTCCTTTCAATTGTTTGTTCAATTCAATTGATCTTAAGTGCCATTACAAAGTTTCGAAAAGACTTGGGTCAGTAAATTTGTCCTGAATTCAGAGGAAGCAATTTTTGGCGTAAGCTTTTATGCTACGCTTCGGAATGATCCGACAATGTTCTCGTGGTTTGCAGCCCTGCGTTACCTTCGCGGGTCATATTGCTAGCTAATTGTGGATGACACGTACTGGAGAGCCTCGCAGAAGTATGGATTCATATTTTATGTGAATTGTTCTGACTGGAAGATTGCTTCTGTTTCAAAAAACGTTTGCGACAACTCTCGAAACATTGTCCGATAATTGTAATATAATTTATTTTATGTAGCATCTTCTAATGGGCCTCACATTAGAATGTTTGTCTTTCGAAAAACACATGTGGAATTATTTAACGTAATTAATGACATTAATTCTTGGGCTACCTGCGATCGGTCTGAGAATTACAAACAGTTACTGTTTTAGTCTCTCGATATGGCAAGTGCCTGGTAATCATTCTACGTATTGATTAAATACGTGTCCATGAAGTGACCCGTGTGCGGCATAGTCCGTTAAGGCACGTCGGTATGGAGGAGAATGACAGTTTCTGGACACATTGAAAGAATGGTATCAAAAGAAATTGTCAGGAAGATCTTTTTGTTTCACAAAAAAAGGAAAGCAAAAATTATGGTAGATGAAGAAGCGCTTGACGACATGACTGATGTCGAATAATGAAAAAATGGTGAAGACAAAATTGCGGGAACGGAGAATTCGTCTGAGAAACCTAAAAGAACCATTATGTTATTCACAGAGATTGAACGTTGTGGAGAGAACCAATATACGAAAGAAGGAAATGACAATTGCAGTTCGTAGCTACGAAAATACATTCACTGAAGCCAACGAATAGATTTCAGTGCGCTTTTTGGATTGGCAAAATGAAAAAAACAACATATAAATAACAATACAATAATTAAAACTTCAGTTCAGAAGTGGTTTAAATGTTTTGTGGAGGTCAAGGAAAATAATATTTGAAATAGAAATTCTGAGATTTTTTAGCATTATAGGGTTATTTTTTGTAAATAATTAAGTGCTGGTTATGGCGTACCATTTTTTGAAAATTGAAAATATATAGTTCGTTCATTGAAATCCTTGCGTGTGTTTGCGGGCGTCGGCAGTGGAGGCAGCCTCGCTGAGGCATTCGCCCGCGCAACCCGCGTCATTCTCCCTCGATTGCGCGCCCACAATTCGACGCGGAGATGGGTCCTTGAGCGACTGCAACGGCGCGGTTTAATCCCGAAGAGCGCCTCTCCGGGCTCATTACTCGACTCTCTTTTCAGAGCGTTCGGGACGGAAACATTTTATTTTGCGAAGGCCGCCCCTTCCCGCCCTCTCCCGTCCCGTCCCGTCAAGCCCGGCCCCGCTACGTCCCACCCCGCCTGGTCCTGCCCCGCCCCGTACCTTTCCCGCCTCACCATGCTCGTCCCGCCCCGCCCTTCTCCGCCCCGCCCCGCCCTGCCCCGCCCCGTTCGATTCCTCTTCAGCCCACTCTATCCCTCTTCGTCCGCTTCGCCCCTCCCGATTCTCCTCACCCGTAACTACACGCGACTGGCGGCGGGGCGCTGGCTCCGGCACACAAGATATTAGTGTGATATTTTAATAATTCGTTGCTTTCCCTGCATATACTTTCTTGTTTGTCTCGTGATTAATAGTTGTTCAGTTTACAGTGTTTCGCTTTTTAAAACGGGCCTGCTTTTTATATTTTACTAGCGGTGCTGTTTTCTTCTTTACTGTCGTGTTCATGTCAATATTCTTCTTTTGAAGCCAGCGAGATAGCCCGAATGAAACTGTTGAATCTAATAACTGAGAAGGCAGTGCCTTCTCATATAAAGGCAGTAAAGCAGCATTTTTTTGGAAGATTGGAAATACATGATTTCATACTTCCCATCTTTCACCGAAGTGGTTGTCCTAGCTGCTTATGCTACAACCATTCTCATGTCCGCTTAATATCAGCTCTGAAAAGTATTTCAATTACTCCGAGTACTTCTGTGCAGATCTCATTAGATCGATGTGGGTATATTTTCCTATCGTTTAAATTGGTACTTTTTTCTCTAACAGTTTTGGAGAATGCTGGATATATTGATTTTTATAAGTTTCTCCTTAATTAAACTATTTTATTGCAGTCTAATTATGATGCTTATCATTTCTTTTTGAAGTATTATTGGCGTTCTAATTCTTAATGTTGATTGTACAGGCAGACTTGAGTTGTTGCTATTTATGCATTAACACATTTATGAGTCAACCATGTTCCCATGCAAGCGAGTTAAAAAAGAAACAAAATAAAGAAACAACATTAATTGGGCAATGAAGTTTAATGCTCATTTTTCGTTTAGCGTTGCTTTTTAAGATGGTGAGTTATTTCGATGTGCGATTTCTAGTGAACCGCAATAAATACACTAACTTCCTAAGGCATACAATTCTGAAATGCACTGGGAATAATGAAAATTATCTCAACGTGTATTTATGATAATTGTTATTTCGATATTTATGCATTCATCTATTATACATTCCTTATGTGCTCGTCACGTGAGTAGTACTACACGAGCGTGCACGTTTCGATGTGTCCATGGAGATAATCGTTTGGTTATGAGGCGAACTTGATCAGAGGGATTGAGGGCACGAAAAGTGGATTGCGGGGTAGAGCGATATAAAATATGTGGGTCACGCACTGCCGCCTAGGCCAAAATGAAACTATTATATTCTCCTCTATAACGCCGGTGTTTGAACACTATATTTCTTATAAAATGTTGAGTCATTTTGAAAACGTGACCATTGTTATAATCCATATTGTGTTGCCTAGTTTGATTTCCTTTTGCAAATAATTTTATTATTATTTGGTTTCAATTTTTAGAGTATCAATGTCCTGTGCTAAAATGGCAAAATGTTGTCAGTCGCTTTTAAAATTTGTCCGTGATTGCAATTTGAAGCATCAAAATGTCGTGAAAAATTACTCTCTTACTTTTGTCTTATTGCAATTTGCCACCATTGTTTTTTCATAATCTACATGAGAAAGCACCTCTTGCCTACTTCCAAACATTAACCAACAAGAGTGACGTACGCCTTTTTGAGTCTCATGTCATGAAAAAGTGACTTATATCATTTTGCCATCTTAGCACATACGAAGTTGTTAAAGTTAAAAAAATAGTGTTCGTCGAATGCCTAGTTATGTTGTTGACGACTTATTTCTAGTGGGTGCTTCGTGTACATGCATCATTTCGTTTATTATTCTACAAGCACGTTATCATTGTATTATCTTCCTCCTCTTATTTGTATAGATGAAGCGAGTGAGCGCGAGGCGGTGGCGGGGCGAGCGTGGGGCGAGCGATGGGTGGGGCGGGGGAAAGGCGGGGGCGGGGCGAGCGATGGGTGGGGCGGGGGAAAGGCGGGGGCGGGGCGAGCGAGGGGTGGAGCGGGGAAGAGGCGGGGGCAGGGCGGAGGCTGGGTGAGCGCGGGACGAGTGTGTGTGTGTGGGGGGGGCGAGCGCGGGGTTGGGGCGGAGCGAGCGCGGGGCGAGCGCGGGGCGAGCGCGGGGCGAGTTCGGGGCGAGTGCGGGGCGAGTTCGGGCGAGCGCGGGGCGAGCGCGGAGCGAGCGCGGAGAGAGAGCGGGGCGAGCGCGGAGAGAGAGCGGGGCGAGCGCGGGGCGAGCGCGGGGCGAGTTCGGGGCGAGCGCGGGGCGAGCGCGGGGCGAGCGCGGGGCGAGCGCGGGGCGAGCGCGGGGCGAGCGCGGAGCGAGCGCGGAGAGAGAGCGGGGCGAGCGCGGGGTGAGTTCGGGACGAGTTCGGGGCGAGCGCGGGGCGAGCGCGGGGCGAGCGCGGGGCGAGTTCGGGGCGAGTGCGGGGCGAGTTCGGGGCGAGCGCGGGGTGAGCGCGGGGCGAGCGCGGAGCGAGCGCTGGGCGAGTATGTGTGGGAGGGGCGAGCGCGGGGGTAGCGCTGGGCGAGTGTGTGTGGGAGAGGCGAGCGCTGGGCGAGTGTGTGTGGGAGGGAGGAGCGCGGAGCGAGCGCGGGGCGAGCGCTGGGCGAGTGTGTGTGGGAGGGGCGAGCGCGGGGCTAGCGCAGGGCTAGCGCGGGGCGAGCGCGAGAGCGGGGGCGAGTCGCGGGCACTGTACCGTGCGCGGCCTGGCCCCGTGGCCGTTGCGTGAGGTGCGATGGAGCTCCAGACTGTAAACGCCAACTAACTGCCTGCCAGACACGGCCTCGAAAACTTCACTCGCATATTTAGGCCGCGATACTTGCTCCAAGTTGGCCTTGTCTAAAAAAAAACGTGTCTCCTTTCCCTTGCATTTCCCTATACTCGGTATGTAAAAATTACCATACTTTAAGAAAGTAATATTATGATGAGGTGGTGTTCTTTGTATTGTGAAAGTTAGGCACATTTCCAACGTTTTGCTGTACAATAAAAATGGAAAGTGAAGAAAAAGAACAGTCTTGTATGGAAACAGTGAAGAATGCTTTCAAAAGTTGTCTAATTGGCTGTGCTTACGTCACGAAGAGTTGAATTTTATACTTTGACTTGTTCAGTGTACAGTCGTGTTCTGAGGCAAGGGCTTTAATGTTTTTTCTTTTGTTCACTACATTGCGACTTTCCTTTGGAAAGTTGCTGAATTCTCTCCATGAGGTTTTTTTTTTTTTATTTTATTTTCTGCATAATTTACAATCTGTTCCTATCGGAACAATAAGCAAATGGTGTCAACGGATACATTTCAGACGTGAACATTTTATGACATTGAAAAATTTCATTTACAAAATCGGTATGGCAAATCTAAAATACTCTCTCTCCTCAGTCTATACACATGCTCACTGTTATCTAGAAGGCTTGTTGAGAGGTGATTTGGGTGGTTGTACAATCTTCTCTGGTATGCTAAGCTCTTCGTGGCGATTACTTCCTCCAGTGGGATGATGTCGAGGTCTCTGTATATCGTCTTGTTTGTCACGTACCATGGTGCGTTGCATAGTTTTCTTAGTGTTTTAGATTCGAATCTTTTTAGAATTTCTAGATTCGATTTACTGGAAGAGCCCCACAATTCAATACCATAGGTCCATGTTGGTTTGATTATAGTTTTATAAATCTGTACTTTGTTATGCAAGGACAGCTTTGATTGTCTGTTTATTAGCCATGACAGTTTGAGGACTTTAAGTTGCGCTTCTTTTCTCTTAGTTTTGATGTGGGTTTTCCAAGTCAGGCGTCTATCCAAATGCAGTCCAAGATATTTGATTGTATCAGCTTCGTGGAGTTCTGTGTTGTTTAGTTTTACTTTTGGGCAGTTTTCTTTTCTTAGTGAAAATGTTATATGTTTTGATTTTGTTTCATTGACGGTGACTCGCCAACGATGACTCCAATCTTCGATTTTGTTTAGATGTTCTTGAAGATGTTGTGATGCGCAGGAGGGGTCTTCATTTGCAGAAAGAATAGCTGTGTCGTCTGCAAAGGTGGGTATTGTAGTTCTTTCTGTAGTTGGTAAGTCTGAAGTTGATATGAGATATAAAAAAGGTCCAAGAATACTTCCTTGTGGCACTCCTGCAGAAATAGGTTGGAATTCCGATAGAGCGTCCTGATATTTCACTTGAAATAGGCGATCGCAAAGATATGATTTGAGAAGTAAATAGTAGGAGTGCGGGAGAAGTTTTTTTATTTTAAATAGAATTCCTTCATACCATACCTTGTCGAATGCTTGCTGTATATCTAGGAATGCTGCAGAACAATATAGCTTTTTTTCCAGGCTTTGAGAAATTGTGTTTACAATACGATGGGTCTGTTCTATTGTTGAGTGTCCCTCTCGAAAGCCGAATTGAAAGTCAGGGATCACTTCTTTAATTATAGGCTTGAGGCGCTGTAAGAGAAGTTTTTCAAATACTTTTGATAGGACTGGTAGCAGGCTAATAGGTCGGTACGATTTAACGTCCGTGGCAGTCTTTCCTGGTTTCACGATCGCAATTATTTGAGCGTATTTCCATTGACAAGGATAATGGCTATTTCGAAGTATCGCGTTGAATATGCTTGTTACGAGTTCATATCCTTTACTTGGCATTTCCTGCAACATCTTGCCAGTAATAAGGTCAAATCCTGGACTCTTTGCAGGATGCGTGTGTTTTTTGATTGTTTGTTCGACCTCTCGTGAGTTGAAATGCTCTATGGGCAGAGATAACTGTAAAGGCACGTCCAAATATTCTAGCACTTTATTTTCAATAGTACTTACATTTTCTGCTGGTTTGAAAACTGAAGCAAAGTGTTTTGCTAAGCACTCGACCTTTTCTTCTGCGCTTCTTGCCCACGTGCCATCTTCTTTTCGAATTGGTGAGATGTGCTGTTGGGGTCGCTTTAGTTTTCTAGTTGCTTTCCAAAGCGAATAATTAGTTTCAGCAGTGGGTGATAGTGCTTGAATGTAATTAGAGAAAGATTTGTTTTCATATTCCTTAATTTGTCGTGTTAGTTGTCTGGCTGCTGTGTTATATTTTCTTTTGTCATCTGGTTGTCGTGTCGTCATGAATATTCGTCGGAGTCGACGTTTTTCTACCACTTTTTGTCTTATTTCTGCGGGATACGTTGACGATTTATTTATTGTTTCTCTTGGTGTTGCGGCCCAGGCAGCGTCTTGTAATGTATCAGATAGGTGCTGTATTGCGTCTTCGATGTTTTCTTCAGTTGTTAGCAGTGCGTTTGCAGATAGTTTATTGTTCACGTAATCGCGGTACTTGTTCCAGTTTGTCTTGTTACTTGTTAGTTTTAGAGGATAGTTTCTTTCAGATATATTTGAACTGATGGTCATTTCTACTGGGGTGTGGTCTGAAGAAAGGTCGTAGCAAGATTTTACTTCTACTGTACCAAGATGCACACCTTTTGCTAAGTAGAAGTCCAGGAGGTCAGGAAGCTTATTGACGTCAGTGGGCCAGTACGTAGGTTCACCAGTCGATATAGTAGAAACATTAAGCCTGTTTGTTACTTTAAGAAGATTTTTTCCTCGTAGTGTGTTGAGTCGTGAGCCCCAATGCTGATTTTTTGCATTGAAGTCGCCTCCAGCTATGAATCTTGTTCCTAGTGTGTTTATAAAGTCTTCAAATTTTTGTTCTGTTATTCTATGTTTGGGCGGGCAGTATACAGATGTTATCGTCAGTAAAGCTTGACCTTCTGTCACCATTACAGATGTTGCTTGTATTTCTTCAGTTTTATACTTGTTCATTTCGTAATGTTTGATTGTGTTTCGAATTATTATAGCGGTTCCTCCATGCGCTGTACCGTCCGGGTGCTTGGTATTATATATATCATATCCCGGTATCTTTAAGTAGGATTTTTCAGTGAAGTGAGTTTCGGATATTAGCATGATATCTATATATTTTTCTTTGAGAATAGTTACGAGCTCTCTTCGATGTTGGATTAAACCGTTTGCGTTCCAAAGAATAATTTTAATTCTTGGTGCCATTTAATGCATCTTGGATATTAATGACGTCAGTAGGTTGAGCAAAGCCCCAATTTGTTCAGATTGTTGTTTAAGGATGCTTTCGAACTTTTGGAATGAGGTTTCTATTATTTTGCAGAGATCTGTTTGGTTTTGATTGTAGGGTACAGCGTATGTTGAGTTTTGGGAAGATGCTGTACGAGAGAAGGGATTGGGTTGAAAGTGGCGAACTGGGAGGGGAGGGAAATCTGAGGCGTTTGGCACTTTTTGTTTCTGCTTGTCGATGGTGACTGTTTCTTTTCTGTGTTTGTTACGTTTATTAACGTAATCTTGATACACCTGGCAGCCTTTATAGTTAGCTGGATGGCTTCGCGAACATAGCGCGCATGTTGCCGGCTGCCTTGCATCTTTTTTGCATTCATCTGTGAAGTGTTCTTCACCGCATTTCACGCACCTTGGAGTTGCTTTACAGTATTTCTTTGTGTGACCATACTCTTGACAGCGATGGCATTGCACTGGAATTTTCTTTTTGTACGGTGCTTCAAATTCTATTTCTGCATTTACAAGTGTGTTGATATTGTAGATTTCTGCATTGTTTGCACTTGGTTCTAAGTCTATAAAAAAGAGCGATAGCGGCTTTTTGCTTACTCGATGAAGTACATTGTGCATGTTACGAACGGTGTGACCCTTGGATTTGAGTTCAGCTTTTACTTCTTCTATGTTTGCTGACGGATGCAGGTATCGAAGCACTACACGAAATGCTCTATCTTTCCTTGGTTGATAAGTGTGGTATTTGGCCTCGGATTCGTCAAGTTGCTTAATTATTGCTCTGTAAGCTTCAATGGTTTTCGGTAGCACTTTTACATCCTCGCTGTACATTTTGTACGTAAAATCCTCGTCTTTTACTTGTAGTTTAAGAAATTCTATTAATTTCGATACATTGGTAACACTTTGCACGAATATTGGCGGTATGTTATGATCTATGGGGGGCTTTTTAGAAGTTTCAACTTCTGATTTGTCTTCTAATTCTGCATATTGATTTTTATGCGTAAACACTGGCGCAGTAACATTCGAGGGAGTTGGTATGGGCTGGTCACTGTAGGCGTGCTTTTTTCTTTTTCGAGGTTGTTGCCACTCTAGGGTACTCACGGTTTTATTTGAGGTTGTTTCAGACGACCCCGGACCTTGTAGTTGTTGAGTCCATTGCTGTGGTTGCGTTCCATGAAGTTCCCAGGGCTGGCCCTGGTGATGTGCTGTATAGAAGCCTGTTTGATCTCTCATAAGTAGTTGTTGTTGATTTATCTGTGTCAATTGTAAATCCTGATTCATTAAATATTGATGTTGCTCTAAGTTTTGCTGCGCATTTTGTTGTATTTGTAAGTTAATTATATCACTGTTTTGCCCCACGGGGCCACTTGCACCTTGACCATTCATTGGTGTTGAATTAATATCACTGAATTCACTGTGATGATTTAATGCTTCCACTGCTCTAGCGATGTGCTGCCCCGTATCAGGGGAGCCACTTGAAAACATTGTCACTACACACTGTACACTGAACTCGTAGAGTTGTACTCTGCTAAACTTATCTCACTGAAGTCGCCCGTGAAGGAGAGCGCTCGGCGCACGTCCGCTCGCTACCGTGTTCGGGCGAGAACTTCTCCATGAGGTAGTGTTGTTTTTAATATCGTGGTGTGAATGTTTGAAAGAAGAAATAAATAATATTAATAATAATTAAAGGAATACTGATCCGGGTAGTCGAGATCGCTAAAGCAGTACTGTCGTGACGGTCTTGGACCGAACGATCGCGGGTTCGAGTCCCGCTGCAAGCTTGGTTGTGTTTGTGTGTGTCTCTGTAAGTTTGTGATTGCCCTCTTCATCCTCCATCTTATTGTCATTTCACCTCATACCCCCAGGCTAACAATCCTAGATATAAAAATGGATTCCGCGTGAAAATGCTGATTCCCCGCTTAGAGGTCACGTGCACCTACCCTCGGTAAACATGGCTGAGCCCCGATTGTTGCACGTTTGCATGGTCCTGGGCTGGCCAATTCGTGACCAAAAATATGATTTAGACGATTGGGAAAGTGTTGTAATGTGATAGTGCCCCGTAAAAATCGTGACGTGTCCTGCAGCGTTGAAAATTTTGACAACCAAATTCATAAGCTTAGTTGCAAACAGGGATGTTTCTCCTTTCAATGAGTACGGCAGTCCGTGGCCCGTTTGTTAGGGTACTGCTTCGCTTTCGCTTCTCGGTGTTGATCGGAGAAACCACGGAAAACTATTGACCCGTTCAGCCGACCTCTAGAATTCTCCTCCAGACAGCGACTGAAATTTGACTTAGGACCTCCCGGTCAGAGGCCCTGCAGTGACATCAGTGCAATGAGATACCTCTCCCAATCTCCTTGTTAGAAACTTTGTTAGTTAAAACCTTCAGTCAAGGTTTTCGAGAGAATAAATTTGAAATCGTTAGTGAGCGATAACAAGGATGTAGAATACGTATTGGTAGGTGAGACACGAGTAGTAGTATTGCCTAAATCAGAAGCACCAGTAGTATTATTATTAAACGTTTGAAATTTGTTTGAGATTCTTTTAGTGTAATTTCCCAATGCCAAAATTATTTCAGTAACATCACTTCTCTTGATAATATCTGTAAAGTATAGCTTCTTCTGCGCGACAGATGTATGCTGCTCGTGAAGAGTGACGCAAAGGGAAACAATGGGAAAAATATCTCTCATCACTTTCAGAGCTGTCACGCCAAGAAAAGGTGTCGACATCAAGAAAAATGATGCGGAAGAGAGGAAAAAATGATTAAGAATGAGAAAAAATAATACAAATAGATGAAGAATAAATTGGAAGATTTGTAGGATAGTAAAAAAGGAAGAGCAAAAAGAAGCGGAGAATTAGAAGAACTACAACAACAAATTGTTGATATCAATACCCAACGGGAAGTTGACAAAATATCTCTTTTTTCGTGAACTGTCTTCCTAGTTCGTATGAGTGATGTCCCATCGTCATGCTCCGTCCCGTTTCACACTGCCCGTCCCGCACCGTCCCGCCTAGATCCGCCCTGTCCCGTCCTGTCCCACTCCGTCACACTCCGTCACACCCCGTCTCACCACGTTTCACTCCATCCCACCCGTCCCATCCTGTCCCTCGCCATTCCGCTCCGTTCCGCTTCATCCGGCCTCGTCCCGCCCCGCCCCGCTTCGCTCCGCTTCGCAGCGCCAGCGGGAGCGGAAGCCCCACCGGGCGCCAGCGCAGTCCCCACCCTCCCAACTCAAACGAGATAACGGCAGTTATTTTACTTCGCACACGCCCACGCCCGCGCTCGCAACCCGCACCCGCGCTACCGGCCACCCGCCCGCTGGCCGCCCGCTGACCGCCCGCCGGGCGATCGCCCGTCCGCCCACTCCCGATGGGATCGCGCCTTGTTTTATTTCCTTATCGCGCGCGCTGCCGTCGGAAGCGCCCGCTCGTTCTCCTTCACCCACACCCCTACCCCCAACCCTGCTCTCCCCTCCCTGCAATGCGGTCACCACGCCCCTTTTTTCACGTTTCTGTCGAAATTTGATGCAAATCCGCCGGCAGAGGGGAGGCAGTCGCCGGGGGTTCCTCTCGGATCCAAAACTCCCGATCGCGCTCATTGTGCGCGCGTTCGCCTGATTGGCGCTGGCGCTTTGTCGCTCGGCCGTCCCCTCCCGGCCACGCCCCTCTCCGCCGCTCCTCGCTGCCGTCACGTCCGCTACCGCCGTGCCGTCCCTGATGATTGCATTGTCCGCATCGGCGGCGTCGCGGCCCATACATCTCGGCCTCTCGGGTCTCCGAGTACATCTATAGCGACTAGTAATTGCCTGCAGTGGAGTTAGCTGGTCGTAGTAACCTCCATTACCATAACGAAATATTGACATTAAGCCGGCCGGGTGCTCGCACGGAATCTGATACTCTGTATAACTTCAGGGCTCCCCACCGCGGCCCGCCCCCTTCCCGAGCTCCCCTCTCCTCCTCTCCCCAGTCTGCCTGTCTGCGCTCCCGGCACGGCACGGCCCTCGGCCGCCTCTCGCCCTCCCGCACGCCCTTTCAATTAGCATACAAATACCGCCAAATGCGGCTTCATATTTAGTCATCAATCTCAAGCTATGTGTATGCAGGGTAATGCGGGACGTGCGGTCGGCGCCGACGCCCTGACTTAGTGCCTGGGGCGAGACGTGCCTGCGGGAGGCGGCGGTGGCGGCGTGCCACTGCTCTCCTCGGTCGGTGGCGAGCGAAAGGGATGGGCAGAGGGAGGCGGCCACGCGCTGACCGTTCCCTGCCGGCCGTGGCCCGCTGGACACAGGGCGGAAGGGGCAGAAAGAAACGGGATGCAATGGAGATGAGTTGGCAGTAGTTGGCATAGTGCTGATCGAAGAGGAGCACATGTTAGGAGAAAAGTATACATTGGGACGTCAAACGTGGCGGCAGGGAAATCGTTTTCGTTCATAGACACTACATATTTTGTGCGTGTTATTGGCAGAGAGTAAAACTGACGTCTAGATGATTGCATCTGAATAAAAGCACGTATTTATTGAATGGATATCCTTTGTGACTGAGGGAACTAGACGAGTCATAGGCTGTTTCTGTGCAATTGTCAAATGACAATCATCAAAAGGTTTGAGGTCGTTGGCCACCAATTGAATTGATATGAAGAAATTATTAAGAAGTGGAAAATTGAAGTTAAATAACGAAGTCTTTGAATTACGTTTATGTGCAAACAATGGTGATGTATAATGACTTATGACTACGATGTGTCTTGAGGAAATGTGTGTCAAAGGACCGGAAAAACACTAAAAAAATGGAACTTGAAATTTAAAAAAATGATAATATGACGCCATGTGTTTATTAGATGTTTATTGACACGACCGGAAGGATGGGTCCCCATAGGCATCACTCCGCTAACAGGTTACGCACGGGCCCAGAATCTCCCGAAGTAAAGTTGTCACGCGACCGGATTCACACATGTTATTTTCGCTTTGTAGTTTCATCTGGGGCTACGCGAGTTTCAGCAGCGGCTGCGGCTCGACCATAACCTCGTATGGCGGCGGCCACCGCTCGGTTCATCGGCCACTCCCCCCGCGCTCGCCCTGCCCGCCGCCCGGGCCCGCGGCCCCGTCGCGGTGCGCCGCCCTATTTGCATTCCTCGTTAACTTGTTTTCCTGGCGGGTGTTCGTGTAAATATACAGAGCGTAATTGATTGTTGATTGAACGGTAACGCCATTCGACACCAAAACATGTGGTTCAATCAACAATCAACTAGGAACGGAATTTCGCGTGGTGTGCCGCGGGGCGGGGCCGGACGGGGCCGGGTGAGGCGGAGGGTGGGTGGGGCGAGCCGGTCGTCAGTGCGCATGAGAGGCTCACGTAACGAAGTGGGCCCACTCGTTGCCATGCGGGGCCGCGTCATCTTTCAGCGGTCGCGTCCAATTTTGGATTTTTTTTTTCGAGGTACACTCCACATGCGGCGGGGTAACGACCGAGGGCGCCGCGGTAAAAGTGTGTGTACGCCAGCGCTGGGATCCTCTTCAGCTACTGAATTGTAAGGTGATGGGATTGATCCGAAATCTATTTTATTATTGCCGGGCATTCAGCTTGTTTCATGCGTCATCTCATCTTGGTCTAGAGGAAAAAATTAACATTAAGTGAGAAATAAATGCAAGTGCCACTTTCATAGTTAACGCTGAGTTGTGTACATCGAAACAAATCGCGACTTTATTTTAATTGTTTTTCTATTGCAATTCAGAAAAGTTCTAATTTTAACAAATTGTATGACATGAGTTAATCATGACAATGTAAGAAAAATAATATTAATTAACCGTGGAATTCTGACAGAGAATTTATTTTCTTGTATTTCTTGAAAACTGAATGTTCTATTTGTGAAATACACATGTATTGCCATTCATCACTAGGTGGGGGAGGGGGAAATAACTGAATTGCAGCCGTTGGGGTAATGAGCCATTGCGAAGGATATCGCGACAGATAAGTCGTATTGCGCTAATAAAGTTCTACTTTCTAACAAGTGAATAAATTCTCGGAAGGAAAAGTCGTCACGACGAAACGTGCTTTTTACTGCACAACTCGATGCAGTTGGCGAGAGCATAATGCAGTCGTAAACTTAGCGCAATAAAAGTTATCGCGTTATCGCAGCGCGCGTTCGCCGCTATGAAGTAGAATGCATGGAGCGCATCCGCGGCTTCAGGGCGCTGCGAATAGCTCAGCGGTGATTTGTTCATTAGGGCCCGATCGTCCGCCGCACGGAGCGGCTGGCTCGTCGGCTCGTTGAAAAGGGAGGAGCCGCGCCTCCCCCCCCCCCGCGCTCAATGGCCCCGCAATCTCCCGACGCTGGCCGCAGGCCGGCCGGCCGGCCGACCGACCGACCGACCGACCGACCGACCGACCGACCGACCGGTGCGTCGTAAACAGTCGATCGTAATGACCCGCGCGGGCATCCTATCTACCTGGCGCGCCCGCGCGGGACCTTGCGGCACACCGCGAGCGACGCGCCGCCGCCACCGCCGCCGCTGCTGCTCGTGGCGTGGGCGGCGCGCCAGGCGCTGCAACCACGCGTCGATGCCGCCGCGCAATCGCCCCGCTGTCACCGCCGCCGCCTCCGTCGCCCCCTTTCCGCCACTGGCGGAATGTACTGCTGTCGCTTCAGTTGCTCCTGTCTGGTCGCCCCTTTCCGGGTGACGCTCACTCTGCTGTCGCCGCAGCTGTCGGTTATCTGACTGTCTTCGTTGGCATTGCTGCCATTGCTGTCGTCGCCAATTGGGTGCTATCATGGTGTCAGTTTCCGTAGCTTCATTCCAAGTCGACTGGTGCTTCCTTGTCAATGTGGTCGCTCGTGTCGCCGGTGTCTCCACCCATTTCTCTGACTGTCGTTTGTGTCTCTACACCGTTACGATCCGTATGATCTGCATAACTCTAGCACTGACTGCTTTCAAGAACGTGTCTGCTTTCATTCTCACCGCACTAACACCTTCCTCACACATCGCTGCAAGCTCATGCAGTTTGTCTTTGTTGCAGAGTCGTTGCCTCTTCAACGCCTTCTTGGCTGCTGGTTTCGTTTTCACCACAAGTTAATCTTCTTTAATGGCTGCTATGCGGGCCGCTCATTAGAAAACACATTTTTGAACTGATCAAAGTTCGAAATTTCAAACTTAAAGTACAGTCGGACAGAGCGTGAGACTGATATAATTCGTCTCCTTAATAGCAGTTTGTGCACTCAAATACAAATGTATTTGGAGAAACATTGAATGGAAAGTAAGGTAATACCGAATAATTCATAGTAGAAGCCACATATTTCTGAAGGCGTTAAGTAAACAAGACAAGATAAACTATTAAAATTAATAGGCACGAAGAAATTGAGTTATTGAAAACAACTTAGGCCACCGCGCGTTGCGGGATCTACAAAAGCGTCTATAGCTTTGACCTCTGCATTCGTTATAACTCGGAAGTAGTTGCCTCCGAACTTTGTGGTAGCGTTCATTCCTCCCTACGATACCCTACTGAGAACCAAGACTCGCGATCCACAGAGTGAATGTGTGACGGGCCTGCTCCAGCGCTGTGGCTGCACCGCCAACCGCCGTAGCCTGGCCTGAACCGCTGCGGATGGGCAGGCGACTCACTTCTTCTCCCATTAAAATTCCTCTATATTTGGTGAGTTAGACGAATCAGAAGCATCAATTTCAAAAATCGAAGCTCCCGATTGGATAACAATGCCCTTCCTCCTAACTCACGAGGTGTAGAGAAAGTTTTATTAGAGAATTGTGTTTTCTCGCCCCACTGCGTTTCGCAATGCCAATGCTGTTTTCCTGCGCAGTCTTGGCACATTGTGTCCAAAAAACTTCCTTCTAGCGCTGGTATACCATGATTTTCCCTCTATTTTGGTTTTGACACTGCTCCACTTCCTTCTAAACAAAGAAACTCATTTATCGTCCCAGAGCTGCATATACGTGCGACATATAGTATGCTTCCATCGACAAATATTTCACCTTCACATCCTTTGCAAGTTGTGTAATGCCTTCGTTCTTATTTTCCCGTGTTCCGTTTATCACTAATGAAGTCACAATTGGCAAGTCACAGTTAGCTGGTGAGGTATGGTTCATTGTCCGTCATTGCCCATCATCTCCCTGGTTCTTACATCTACACTATCTTATTAGACAAATAAACTCTGTCGTTCCTATCTCTTGCCAGTACAGTATGCATCTTTATATATATGAAATTTATTCACTGTTCACTGAATGCTTCAAATTAACATCCCAGTCTGTGAATGTACATCATTGCATCATTTCATCATGTGCAAATACCAACTAATAATTTCTGTTTGCGTAGTTGTATGGCATGATACACATTTGTCTTGTCTGCATAATCAACTTACTATGCCTTTCATGAGGAATGTGAATTTTAGAGACATTCTGTTCAAAATTCTTATATGTGATTCAACTCCAGTGACACTGTCATGTTATTCTCACTCTGATTTCCGTCAATACTGTAATTTCTCGAAGGTAGTGTACTAAATCCCATTATCGGAACGTTGTCCATTCTATATCTTCAGACACTAGTGCTACAAATCCTGCAGCCTCATTCTTGTCCACCCAGCTGGAGCCGCTGCTCTACTGTATTACGGCCATTCCCATGGTACACGCATCATTGGCATTTCTGATTCCGTAAGGATCATTGCCTCCGTCGCCGCGAGGGTCATCCTTTGCTATTACCGGCACCGTTGCTACTATTCCTGCCATCGCCCGCCCCTACCACCACCGTCGGTCACTCACCGTCGTTGCGCTCGCCCGCGCCAGCACAGTGCCCCCCCCCCCCCCCCTCACTGCGTTGCTCGCGCTTCGCCGCTCATGGCTCCACTTCGCTCCACGTCGCCCCACACCTCGCGCCAACGCACGCCGCTTCACCCCACCCCGCAACACACCTCACCACTCTTGACCCCCCCCCCCCACCACACTCCATCCCACACCAAAGCGCCCCCGCTTCGCCTCTCTCCACCCCGTTCCGCCTCGATCTGCTCCGCTCCAGCCCGCGACGCCCCGCTCCGTCCTGCAACACCCGCACCCACTCGCACTTCCCCGACACGTTCCGCCCCGCACCACCCTGCACCGCTCGACTCCGACCCTCCCCGCCCCGCACTGCACCACTCTTCACAGCACCGTCCAGCTCCATCACGGACCACCCTTATTTCCCCCCACTACTCTTCTATCTCCTTCACCTCACCGCACCACCTCATACCGCTCCGCCTCTCTCCGCGAAGCTCCGCCCCGCCCCGCCACAGGCTACTTCCGCCTCGTCCATCCCCGCAACCCTTCCCCCGCGCCATCCGCCGCAACTGTCCCCGCGTGCGCGACGGGCGCCGTCTCGCTGCGGTTGGGCGCGGAGGGGCGCGGCCGGCGGCGCCGCTAGATTCGCATTTGGCGTGTCTACCGCAGGAGCGCCATTAGCCGCGCCGCGCCGGGACGAGCGCCGCGGAGGGAGCGGGGGAGGGCGCTGGGGCGGAGCGGAAGCGGTGGAGGAGGAGGACGAGGAGCGGAGGCCACTCGTCTCGTTAGGTGGGGACGCGGATCGCCTTCGCGGTCTCCGCCTCCGCTGCCGGCGCGGAGGATGGCTCCGTTTTCCAATACCGATGCCGGCGCGGCGTCTCCGCCGTGCGGGATATTGTCTCTCGCTCGGTTGCTTCCGACGTGATCACGGGCGGCGCGGGCGTCAAGCCACGCTCGCGACACCCGCGCTCGCGCTTGCGTTCGTGCACAGTCGTGGCCCTCCGCCACGCCCACTTGAGCAAAGGCTTTGCCGCTGCCTCCCTATATGCTCTTGCCGCCGCCGCAACAGCGCTGATATTCTTCGCAACTCTACGCTCCACCACAACCAACATAAAAGATTCTACTTAATTGCTCTTATTCCCAAATCCAGTTCATATCACTTTGTAACTTCAAACTTAATAGTTGGCAATGTTCAGTGTTATCTGTACGCGCGCGTCTCGCATAATTGTTGGCGCAATATACTGCCCTAAGTCCTGGTTTCAAATGTCAGCACTTGAGCATTATCATCTATGTTGCTAAAGCAGAAACACATTACATGAATACGCTGTTGCAAACTCTGTCGTTGTACCTGTGTTGTTTACTTATGCCAACCTACAGTTTTGACATAGACTTACTGTGAGCTCAGCGGTCGCTACTAGTGCGTCCCTTCTTTGATACCTAGCTTATTAATTTTCAATGCCACATTTGTTCTCCAATCTGCCTTCCCTGCCATCTTGGTGACCAAATTCTCACCTATTACGATGTTCGTGCCCCTACGCCCTACAGATTCTCCGGTACTATTCTATTTCGGTCAATTTCGTGCTCGTTCCTTCCATCCGCTTTCACAGAATCACGCAGTTTTGCAACCTCCATTCCCGACACCAGCCTTATTTTTTCTCCGACACCTTATTCGCCGCGGCAAGCATCGCATTGTCAACACTGTTTCCTCGACTGCTACTACTCACTACGTCGTCCTTCGCCGCTGCCGCCGTCGAGCAGCGCTGCCACGCCCCCCGAGTCCCTCCGCCGGCGACGCGTCGCTCGCGTCCCCGCCTGCCCCGACGCGCCGCTTCTGGCGCCGATATTGCCTTCGGGCTCTTCAGCTCTCCCCGTCCCATCCCGTCCCGCCCCTCGTCCCGTCCTGCCCCGCCTCCGCCCGCCCGCCCGCCATTCGCTCGCTCCTTCGTTCAGCTGCCAAGCGAAGACGCCGCCGCCGCCGTTAGCCGCCGCGCCGATATTAGAGACAGCTCCTCCTCCTCCCGCGCCGGCGGTGGCGGCGTCGCGCTCGATTGCAGCGCCGCTTAACACTCGAATACGTTTGTTAGTTCGCTTCTTCTGGCCTTGCCTTCGCCTCCCCTGCCCTCCCTCGCAGGAGGAATCCATTTAGCGGCGCCTCGCAGGAGAAAGGGATTGTTTTCGCTGGCGCTGTTGCTGCAGAAGGCCCTCCCGCTCCTGAGAGGGTTTGTTTACTTAGCCACGCCCACCTCCGCGAGGGAGGAGGTGAGTACGAGGACGCGTGGGGGGAAAGTAGGGGTGGGCGGCGGAGCGGCCGAAGCGAGGCATGGGAGATGATGAGTGGGTTGGAAAAGGATGGTCATTGCACCACCCTTGGTTGGAGTTGAGGGCAGAGATAAGGCGCGGTTAAACGAGAGGCGGAATGGGACGTGGAGGAAGGGGATGGGGCGATGGTGTGGAGAGACGAATTTGAGATTTGATGCCGAGACGGTGAAAGTGGTAGAGTGGGGAAGAGGATGGGCAAGGCACAAGTGGGACGGTGAGAGACCCCAGCGTGGGCCGGAACGGTGAAACTGGGGCGGGGCTGTGAATAAGAGGCGAGGTGGGATGGATTCATGTGGGGAATGGGCGGGGAAAGAGGCGGGCGCAAGCATGCGACTTCCAGAGTGGGCAAAGGGGTAGAGACAGCAGGATGAGAATGAGGCGGGTTGGAGGCGAATCGGAGAGAGGCGGGGCGGTGAGAAGGTGGAGCCGGTGCAGTGTAGATGTTTACCGGAGCGAGGCGAGCGTGGCGGGCGCCGAGGGAGGGAGGCGAAAGGCGTTCTTAGGCGGTCGCAGGTGCTTCTCCGATGTTACACTCACTTAAAATGCGGTTACAGCTCCCTCTCCACCGGAGGCGCCGGGGCGAGGCGAAGCGAGGCAAGGCGGGGTAGGGCGGAGCGGGGCGGGGCGCATTGCGTGCCTGCTAGTGTTTGGTTTCAGGCTGCTATGGTGTACTTTGCTCTCGGCGACGTCGAGTGGAATTTATATTTGTGTTCTGGAGGGAGCTGCGAACTTTTGGGTTTATTTTCTGAAAATCCTCGCGTTTATGGTGTGACTTTACTTCGGTGCTTGATCGCTGCAATTTCGATTGTATCGTTGGAAGACACGGCCGAAGCAGTTTTGCGAATATAGTTCGTGCGAGATTATCTTCTTGTTCTAGTTTGTATACGTATAGGTTTGGTGTACGATGGATACTGTTTGTTGAGTTTTAAAGAGGCTAAGTGCCGCTTTTAAAATTTAATTTTCTGGGTAGGTGGATGAACATAGACTGTGTACTTTTGTATGTATGTAGAGCCCTACACCTAGAGAGTTTTTTAACAATTACAATCATATCACACTTCATCATACTGAATAAATATTAATAGTTGTTATTTTTATCAAGTTTAGAACGTATTCTTAGGAAACATAATGTTTCCTCTATCGATAATAAGACTTGACTTTTTCGTAGTGAGAATCATACAAAGTTACATCAGAAAAAGCTACCGTATCGTTAGTTTGGCAGAAAGTGAAAATGTTCTCTTCCAGTTTAAAAGAAGATGTTGAAGTTTTGTTTTCCGTATTTTACCGTAAATTTAAACGTACTTGAGTTTTGCGGTCGACTATGTGTGTGGACGGAGCGGCGCTTTGTGCGAGTGGCAGGTCCTTGAGGACGGGCGCTCTCAGAGAGCGAGCAGCTGCAAGCGGGAGTGATCGTCCCCTGTTTTGCCTGCTCCCAGGGCGCGCGCAAACTTTCCTCGTGCGTCGTGGACAGTGCCCTTCGGATCCTTGAAGAGGGTGATACTGCAAATCTGGGAACCATAATATTTTTCGCAATAAGACGGAGAACTTATTTGTTATTCATTATTCGAGCGGGCTTACGCGACGTTATGCTAATACCACAGGTGGTGAGTGTTACGATAAATTAATGATAGTAGTGTTGCTGTTGTAGAGGATGGTGTTGTGGTGTTCAAATTACGCAGTTGAAGTGCGAAGATCCGTATATGTCTCAAATTTGTTTGTTTACGACAAAACGCGAATAAGAAAATTTCAATCCAAAGCAGGAGCAGTCTCTCCCACTGCATCTCGCACATATCGAGATGTTGAGTGGTGCAGTTCTCGGAACTCATTGGAAATTACGACGTGCTCGAGAAGCGAGTCATAATGCTTTGCCCACGTCTGAACAACGTAAGTCAGGATGGGGACACCGGAAACGGTGAGGGTGACTCGGGTCACCGGAAATGCCAGCAACATACCTTACACGAACAAAAAGACATCCTTTTGTAAAGACGATTTCTTTTTTTAAGAATCGACTATCGACGATACTTTGGCCCTCCTTTTCGAGTTGGCCTTGCTTACAAGAAGAAGGTTACATATGGAATGAAAGTATTTATTGTATATTTGAATTGACTGTCCCGGGAAGTGCGTGAATCCTTCTACATCTAATGCTTTTCAGCGGTTTTGATTGATATTTGAAGAATATCCGCATTCATCCAACTAAAATAGGACGGAGCGAATGTCATGCGGGTCAGGAATTTAACCGTAGAAATCTCTTATTAGAAACAAAATGCCGTGAGCGGATTGTAGTTGTGTGACCCTACCGAAAAGCTGTTACCGTGCAACCACCTGCTCTCTCCAGGTCCTATGATAAAACGAATCCCACGACGTCGATGCGGTGGGGGGGGGGGGGGGGTGAGCGTGGGCGCATCTGAGGGGCATCGCCCGCTGCCATGGGCGTCTAGCGCCCGTCAGCGGGAGTCGTCGCCCTTCGCAAGGCCGTTCCGCCCCCGCCCACACGGGCCGACGCTGCGCCGCGCCGCGCCATGCCGCGCCGCGGGGCTGCGCGGGAATTACCTGGCAGCGCGCGCGCCACCCGCCCCGAGCCCTCTTAACATAAAAGGTAATGAGCTGGTGGCGTGATAGCCCTCCCCGCCCCCGCCCCCGCCCCCGCCGCCGCCGCTCCGCACCGCGGCGACGCCAGACGGGTCCCGTCAGGCAATTTGGGAGAGGGAGGGTAATTCATTCCGGCATCTAGACCGTGCCTTACGGCAGGGATCATTAAACACGGTTGTTCTTTAGGTGCTTTGACATTAAATAATTAGTTTACGCCGAGTTTTACTTCCCGAAAACGAGCGTTCTTTTCAGGTTGTGTAACTTGCGCGCCCGCGCGGCGGAGCATGGGCGGGCGAGCGGGCTCGCCAAACGGACGAGCTTTCGCCGCCCTTTTGTCCCGATGCTCGGCGGAAGGCGGCGGAGGAAAGAGCTGGATGTTGGCCTTAACGCGGAAGGCGTGAGTGTCGATTTCGGGTTTTGATGGTAGTTGTTGATATGGTCACAGCTTGTAACATGTTGCGCTCGCGCATGGAGAGTTTAGTCTTAGGACGACGAATGGGGTTGTGAGTCACTTGATGCATGAGCTGTGAAATCTCATTCACTATCGGAGGCTCAGGAATGTTAGGTGTTGGAGTATTTCAAAATCTGTCGCTGGGGCCCGAAAATAATTTATGTTTTGAATGCGGCAAGTGAATCCAAGTGGTTCCGAATCTTCTACCTTGCGATTTTTGTTCCTATCTTCTGCGTTTTTTTGCGATGATAGGAGTGCTGTTTATGAAAGAAATACTTTTTTCTTACATGAAATTGATATAAATGCGATTTTAGTGATCGTGGAATATCATGTTTCGAAGAGCCTGCTATTTTTCAGCAAACGGATACACGAATTGTTAGTTCAACCGTCATACTTTTTGGGTTTATCTGGACACAAACGATATTTATTAATGTTATGTTTGCCAAGAAGTGTGTACTTTATTGGGCTACATATGTCATATGCGTAGTGTATTTTTGCGATATAATATTACACGAGAGGGTAAGAAGGCTACTGTGGAGTTGCAATAGCATCTTTATATAGGGAACATGGCATCCTACATGCTTGAGATCCGTGTATCCTTTAAAAGATCCGTGATCATTTAAAGAATGTAGGGGAAAGAAAAAAGTGACACTTCTGTCCTGTTTCGTCCCGTCTCTTCTCTTCTTGTTCCTTTTTCTTCTGTCCTGTCTCGTCCCACCCCGTCGTGTTCTGATCCGACCCGACCCGACCCGACCTGACCGGTTCCGTTCCGCCCCGGCCCGACCGGTTACGTCCCGACCCGATCCGACCGGTCATGTCCCGACCCGACCGGTTCCGTCCCGACCCGATCCGACCGGTCACGTCCCGACCCGACCGGATTCGACCCGACCGATCTCGTCCCGTTCCGTTACGTCCCCTCCCGAGCTGATCCGACTCGTCCCGTTCCGTCCCGTCCTGACTCGACCCGTTCCATTTCGTCCCGTCCCGTGTCGGCGCGCGTGCGGCAAATTATGCCGTGCTGTTTTTTTTTTTTTTTTTTTTGGGCGTCTTGGTCGCGAAGTACCGCTCTGACGCTCCTTGATGGGCTCCCGCGCGGCCGCCTGTCACGAGCCGTTCCAACTTGGACGCGCGGCGGCGTTCGTGCTCAGCGGCGGCGGAGTCTGTTTTGTAATGAAAAACAACCCGCAACGGTTTCGTTGTCCAAACTTTTTCGGAAACTCCCTTCCCTTCTACCCCCGCGCACAAGTGCAGACAAAGTGAAAACGCTTGCGTGCGATTATGATAATCTTTATCTTGAAAGGAGTAATTTACCTTCTCGCGCGGCGCGGCTTGACTCGCAAGCGCGCGCGGTTGCTCGGGAACGCGATTTTTATTTGGTGATTTTTTGTTGTTGTTTTGTCTCTCTCCAATTGAGATTTTCTTCCGCGTGACAGCGGAAAAAGGACGGGGCGTGACATCTTGACGTCGCGAAACGCCAGGCATGTAAGTTGACGTATGAAGAGGGGCGACAGCGTTGTCTCGCTTCATCCGTTTACCGAGAGCCTTGTGTTATGAGGTTAAACAAGTGTGTTTCAGGCGGAAAGAGAACATTTTTGTAGGACCAATGCAGTAATATTGTCATGCAAGAAAACGCATTGAGAAGAAAAAGGGTTCACATTCATTGACGTTCTAAGAGATTTTGTCCTCGGTAGGCATATAATCGTCGAATGTGCTTGTGGAAGGTTCGTGTTTACAAAGGTTCGTGTACACAACTATGTTTGAACTAAAAGAATGTACATCAGTTTGTGAAACTAGCGTTACATTAACGAACTGTATAAAGTAACTTGCATCATATATTCACATTGATGGCTTCTAAATCCAGTGCGTTCTTTACTCCTTTTCTTTGAGTTTTTCAGTTCTTTCCTTTACCGATCAATTTTACTGGTTTGTTGATAGTTTCCTCACGGTTGCCATGATCTTCCTTTATTGGTGCTCGTGTACGGCACTACGAATCGTCAGTCGGGCCTTCCATTAATATTTTTTCACTATTTAATGGAATGGATTTTTAATACTATTTGAACTGTTTCATGAAGAACGTCTTTACATAATACAATAACATATATTTCTTGTATTGTAGTTTACTTCACAAAGAGAATTCATTCCAGAGTTATCATTTCAGCGAAGTGAATGATTTTCTTAGTGTTTAAAGAGCATGTTATACAATCAGAGATCCGAGTTTTCTCGTGACGGAAATATTGAAAACGTCATTAAAACATCTGTAAAACTAGTGGTTACATCGGTACATACTTTCTCTCATTATTTGTAACTTTTGCTAGTTTTTGATGATTCAGAGAGTTCAACGAAAATTGCAACTGCACCAGTTTTATAAGAGAATTTCGCACTATTACATTACTTCGCACTGAAAAATTAAAGAAGAAATGTAAAGTACTACCTCGCAAAATCAAAATATCCGTTTCGAATTCAATATTCACATCAATTTCAACCATGACATCAGCTTCTTCAATAGGGCAATATCAGATCTGACTACGGTTTAACTACTAACATTGTTCTAAGACGAACGGATGGATACCGAACGGACACGTTTTGACGTAAATGCATTTTTGATATCATGGCTCTACCAAATGTGGCCTCTAACTACCCAACGTATTACAGGAAGTAGTAATTTATCAAATATAGAAGCATGAAAAAAAAAAAATACTGTTTCAGGGTACTGTTTCAATGCAATGTTGTCATGGTAAAACGATTTTTTCTGTCGAAAATTCGCCGTTTTGTTTGCGCATTATATTACAATAGTTACTATGTACCTCGTAAATATTATGCGAGAAATTAAAGAGGCCAGTGGCCAGATTGAACCGTAGTGTCTTATGAAACTGGATAGGCATTTTTAGCATGTGTCATTCGCAACTAATCACCAACAAATCTCAGACCAGAACTCATAACATTGTCGGAGTGCGTGAGTTTCGTGTTGTATTAGGTGCTTCGTATTCGGAATGGAGAGTCACTAAGAGTAACAATACTGTCGGGCGATCCGGCGAGGCGCCGGCTTTACGCTGTTGCGCGCGTCGGCGGGCGTGCTGGCGGGCGGGCGAGCGGCAGCGGGAGGGGCGGCGGCGGCGGCGGCCGCGTTGTTGTTGCGTCAACGTCAACGCTGATCGCCGCCAATGCGATTTCCGGCCCGCCTAATTTCGTAGATTGTCGCTAATCATAATGTATACGAATTCGGCTGGCGCCGCGCCAGGCGTCAGGTGTTTTGCAGGCGCGCATGAGATATGCATGTGACGATGAGTTATTGTCCGGCCCGGCGGGAGCGCGCGACGCGACGCGGCGCTGCGCGGCGTGGCGGGGAGGAGTGGTGGTAAGAGGGGCGGGGCGGGGAGGAAGGGGTGGGTGGGCGAGGAGGGGAGTAATGTGGCGGGCCCGGATTGCAGCCTGTGGCATTAGGGCGCGCGTAATCTGCTAAGTGCCCGCCCGAGCCTAATGTGACTTACTGGCCGCTCGCGGGCCTAATGTGATTCGGCGCGGGGGCGGGGCGGGGCGGGCGCGGGGAGGCGGCGAGAGGCGCGTGCGCGTGCGAGCGTCGAACCCAAGATCCGCGCCGTGCTCGTAAATTGTCGCGGGCGACGAGTGACGCCCGCGCCGCCGCGCCGCGCCGGCCGACCCACCCGGACTTTGCTCCCCGCTTGCGCCCCGTGGACGGCGAGGGTGCGCAGGCTTCCGAAGACAATTTGCCGCGCGCTGGCGAACGCTCTTGTTTGGACTATGGGGTTCCCCCTTCTGTAAAACTGCCTCCCGAAGCCGACACTTAGAGTAGGCGCGGCTTGAATGCCCTCGTGGTATGCGGTTTTCATTCTTGCTAAATAGAATAACGGACTAGGTGTCCGTTGTGTTGATGACGTTGAAGGTAGGTTTTTTTTTTTCAGTTACTACTTAGACGTTTTGCTTTGCTGCTTTTTCTTATTCCTATTGCTGATTGCTTTCATGTCATCACAATCGTGTCATCAGAAAAAAATGTGTGGTATATTCGTGCTGAAGTAATAATTCCTATAAGCCACTTGATAATCTTCTATATTATTTCAGTAGTATACATACCTTTCGTGGCTCTCACATGCAACCAATCGTGATAAAAGTGGTCTCTAGAGAAAAAGAATTTCACGGAGACGTGATGAATTGAACTTTGATTTTCTAAATATGAAGGTTTTGTTAAAAAAAGTATCAAAATATGACAAATGCAACCCGCAGCACTCCGTCAGCTAAACCATTGAATAACTCCTAAACAAAGAGTTCTGGCACCTTAAAAACTAACATTTTGACGCTAAATGTCTCAAAGAAACGTTCCTCATGCCGTAACTTACATGAGCTATTCATGGACATTTTATTGAGTTTTTGCTGGTACGGTACTTATCGATATTATCAATGCCAGCTATATTCCAATCCTTGGTGATAGTAGCTATCTCTGTGACATCACGTTTAGAAGGCTTCCTCTATCTTGTATTATTTACGCTTTGTGTGTACACCGTGGTTGGCACTGACTGACGAGGTTTATTTGCATAATTATTAATTCAAGATTCGTTCTCGTAGAAACAACTAAATGTACTGATAGTTGCGTGATACCGATGAAGATTGTTTCTTATGCGTGTAGTGAAAACATTTATTTAACCTTTTTCTGAGATCTACAAGTGCTGTGTACCTAATTATGGAGGGATGTGGGTGTGCATTGAAGAGTGAAGACGCGTCTTGTTAGGTTTGTTTTGTGTTTTTACTTGTAGCAGTATTTTTGTTATCAGCAGTGATTCGGTGAGACTTTCAAATCAGCGTGTTGAATCACGTCAGTAAAAATCTTTTAAAATAATGTTGTTGTCATCACGAAAAGAATTATTTGACTCTTGGAACCGTGTCAGAATTAATTTACCGTAATGTTTTCCATTATAGTAAAATGTTGTCTATAATTGGTCTAGAAGACATTGAATGCATGTGTATTTCTAAAAGCGAACCTATTAATGAAAATTCATGCTTCAGAATACAATAAATGACAAATACTATTACCTCATCTTTAGAGGAAGTGAGCGATATACAAACCTGTAGCCAAACACTGCTGCGAAAATAGAGAAATGAAATTCTGTTCATTGAAACTAAATTACTAATTAATGTAATTTATTGCAGCATATTTAATGTTTATTTTGATGAATGTTTTCAAATATGTAATAATTTTTAATTAATATTTTAAATATTAAGGCCTGTTATTTTAACACTGTATTTCCGAATTGGCGGCTGAATAATAAATTAATTAAATTGCAATTTCATGTCATACTTATCGTGTACATTTTTGTCGGGAATATAATCTGTTTGGCCGGACTATTTCAAATAATGTGTTCACTTGTTGCTATCAAACGCATTGATTCAAATAAGAATGGATATATGCGTTTATAATTTAGAGACATATTTGTATTGTTTACCTTTTATATATTTGTTGAAAAGTGGTAAAATATATTAAATTAAAATGCGGAATGTGCTTGTTAATCCAATAGTTTTTATATTAGGAAGTTATTTTTAATCACAGCGCTGTTTTTTTTATTTTCATTGAACGTATTTGATAAAAAATTAACGTCCGTATTAATAAGACGATTATCATTAGCATGATTAACGAAAAAATGCTCGTTTTTATTAACTACCTTGTATAATCTCCAATATAGTTTTAAAAATTGTGTTACTAAATAAATAAATAAATATGGCGATGTAAATAAATATTCAGGATATCACGATTATCTGAGGTTATTGAGACTGAAACTACCTACGAAACGAATAAACTCAATTCGGAGTTCACTATGATTAAAAGAAGGTAAACTAAAACGTATTATTTATTATGAAATATATATTGATGTGTGTGAACGTATGTGATACATATTTAAGAATAACGTGAATAAAATCAATATATTCATTTATCCATATCCATTTCATTTAGCAAACACAATGGTTTTGAATTCGGGGAAGACCTAATATTCCTGGGATCAGTGGTGGTTTTGCGCATCGCACTAACCGAATCGCTATTTTTGCAGTAAATAATTTATACAATTCTGTATTCGTTTTGCAAAGGATTATTTGGTTCTTTTTCCTAATGCCTGCCTTGATTTATATGGAGCCTGAGGCAACCGGAACTCGGATAATCGCTAATCTTCTGTACTTTCAAACTACGCGCATTTCCTTGGGTTTGCATTGAGATGTCACATTCGCCTTTATACTTGAACATAAATTCTTTAATTATTTTTTTAAATTTTTTTTCTACCTGTTCAATTCTTACCAATTTTTAGAGCTTTGAATAAAAACATATTACATAAATGTATGGAAAGATGCCAGCCATGTACATGATACGTATGCAATTTCACCTAATAATAATGATTTTCAGTGTATTTTAATTTTTTAAATTCAATAATTATAATATAATTCAATTATTTTGATATACCTAAAAGGAAAGAACAAATGCCTATAGCAGCTCATTGTTTCAGCTCTTCACTAATCTAGATAATGTTTCATATTTTTGAGATAATATTGGATAGAAAAATCAATTTCCGAAGAAGATATTATTTTCATGTTTAAGCAGTGAATGTTGAATGAAATGAAGATTACGACAAAAGAAGAAATATAGAGGTATACATTAGATGTCCAGCAACTTTTAATATTAATGAAGCTTTAAAATTACAATAATTTCAACGTATACGTACCTTCCGCATAAAAAGGTAAAGACTATTCCCATTTATATCTAATTTCAAACATTGTCGCATCGAAATCTGAAAGCTTTTGTTTGTATAATTTCATAATGACAGGAGGCCTTGGCGAAGCGCAGGGTGTGTCGTCCCATGCGGTAGCGCGTATCTTTAAGCTTGAAGCGCACGCTTCCGCTTGCTGCCCGCGTCGATTTGGGGCTGGTCACGAATCATCTCGCAGGACTCGTAAAAAGCCCTCCCGCGCCAGAGGGAGCCAGAGGGGGCGGGAGGGAGGCAAGCTTTTTATGAAACCGCCCTCGTGTTTCCCTCCGCCGGGTATGGACAAAGCATGTTTTAGAATTAAGCTCACTCATTCCGATTACAGAATTTACCGACTCTCGCACAGCGTGTCGTGAAGCGGCGGTGGCGGCACCGACGGCCGGGGAACTATATTTCACCGCGCTTCCGCTCCCGCCCCGCCCCCGCTCCGCCATCTCCCCGTTCCCAGCCCACCCCGTCCCACCCTTGCGCCCCCGATCCCGACATTGGTGACGCTCCCGTCGCCGACCCTGCCGCTTCACCTCACCCACTCCAACCGACTTCTCGTCTCCTCTGCCCCACCTCCGCGGTCACGCCCTCGCTGCCCCGCTCCCGCCGTGTACCCCCCCTCCCCCCTTCGCCCCATCCACGCCGCCGCCGGAGCCACTGCTGGCCGTCTGGGTTTTGTTGCCAGTGTCTCGCCGGCGCCCCCGTCCTGTCCCTGCCTTGCACCGCTCCCACTCCCACTGTACCCTTCACTCCGTCTCCCGTACACCTCCTCTCCCGGCCGCCCACGACTTTTGTTTTTGCTAAACCGCCTTTCTCTCTCTGGCCTTGCCCGGCACCTTTCCCTCCCTGTCTCATTCTTTTTCCACCCTGTCCCTGTGCAACCCTTCGCTCGTGTTGCCCTGCGGGTCATTGTCGTCGAGTTGTATTGTCCGACGCAGTTCGCCCTTTCCTTTGCTCAAGATCTCGTAATCTTCTTGTAATTTTTTTTTCTTGCACCTTGGTAAGTTTCCTGTTGCTTGAATATCACCGTGTTACCTTTTCGTGCGTCTTTCACAGCTGCTCTTGTTGCTGTAGTAGTTCTTGGGGACATTTTTTTCGGCCACCGCCAGATAATCAGCGAGTGGGTGTAACGTCTCGCTCATGGAGAGTGTTATCGTGGAAAGAAAGGAACACCGAAAAAGTCGAGGAGAACGTATGAGAATCGTCGTGAGTGATTACTGGCCAGTGGGTTAGGTGGAGAACAAGGAGATTTTGTGCCCAGATTCGAGTTATTGAACTGAGAGAGAATCTTGATAACGGTAAAGACAGAGAAGAAACTTTGATATTAACGGATTTTAAGTTTGAAGTGTAAATGAGAATTTGGAAGTTCTGTGAAAATTTCATTCTGATTTAGGAGAGAGTTGGATTGTCAATAGAGACCTGCGAGGAGAGCTGGTGGGTATAAGGGCTTTGAAATGTGGCGTAAAAATATATTTAAAAACGTACATTGACTGAAAATATTGCGAAATTGATTTCAAAAGTCAGCCGATAAAATACGATGTGGAATAAATTAGGGGCTAGTGTCTCCAGTCCACCAAATGGCTTCTACGTCAGTAATAGGCACTTCCTATTTGCTTCAAACTTGCAGAATGTTGAAATGTCATCTATTAGTGATGAACATATCGAGGTTAATTTTTTTTATTTCCCCTTTTTTATGTATAAAAGATTGTTGGAAACATTTTATTAATATTTTCATTGTAATTGGTTATTTTTGGACTTTCTGTCTCAAACAGTTTTAGGTCATTACCGAATCAAGCATCTGAGCATTAACAAAATTTTGCAGTTTTCAAGTGGACACTACTGGATCAAAATAGGGCTTTGAAAATAAATTAATAAAAATAGAACAAAATTTACCCTTTTTAGACAAGGGATGTATTCAGAAAGAGATACTCTAATTGCCCAAAAACAGAACGAGTTTAATCTCAAGCCCAAAAAACATACACGTGCGCACAATGGGGAAGGCTGAGGTATCTTGTCACCTGGAAAGTTGTGAAGAAGCCATGCAGACTTACGTAATGTAACATTTTACTTCTTTTAATATGTACAACCCCTGATATTCTGATTTTTAATGTGAAAATTTGGCAAATGAATACGCGGCATTGGGAAAGACGCTCTCAAAAACACTTGGCAACCGAGTAAAAGTACAACATAAAATCAGTTATATAAAGTTATAATTTCATTCTCATTATTCATTTATTAGTGCAAGATATCATATGTAAATTTTAAAAAGAAAGTTCAATGAAAATATAGTTGACCTCAACTCGTGTTTTGGCTGCGCAAACCTACGCCAAGAATTTCCAGTAAAGTTCAAAAATGTTCTTAACTGTGGCCGCCACTAGGGCGTCTACCGAGGCGGTGCGAGAGCTAGGCAAACGCAGAAGGGGCGCATGCGGGGGCGGTGGGTCGGTAGGGCAGCGGCGGCGGCGGCGGCGGCGGCGGCGGCGGCGGCGACGGCGACGGCCTTTCTTTTGCCGCGGCGCGCGGGCGCCGAGAAATTAATGGTCCTTCTTGACCCAGCGCGTAAACCGGACCGCGGCCTGTGTGTAACCTAATGGCTTGTGGGCGGGGTGTCGCCGACTTTGTGTTGCCAGCCCTCGCTCCCGGAATGGCGACCGAAAAGATACATATCTACGGCACCCATCCAAGAGTTATTAATGTGTATTTTACTCTTTATTTTTGTGGAAGTCGTAGTGGGTGGCGGAATCGATTCTTTAGATGGTTCTGTAGTGATTTCTATGGAAGTGAATGTTGTAGGGTGAAATTATTGCATCGTGATATTGAGCTTTTTAGATCCTTAATGTATCTTCTGGGTCAAGGATGTTGATAGACAAATGTTAAGCTTCAATGTTGATTTTAAAGAACTTAGGAAAATCCAACATTCGTAAACGTTGATGAGTGGAAATTTAGTCAATATTACCATGAGTGGGTTCAGATTTTTAATACATCATGGCCCTTAGGGTCCATTTCTTTAGATGGGGATATGTGGAAAAAACTCGCCGAAGAAAATTTTTAAAAAAGCGAAGTTTAAAACTTATGAGACATTATTTATCGTATGTATAATTATTTACACTTTTTTATTTTAAATGAATTTTATTGCGTGGTATTTGAGATAATGTACTTTTTAACTTTCTGAAAATTAAGGTAATTTTTTATTACTGATTGTGCTGTGGTGGTTTTGAAAATTTTTCATTTCTTCTTTTCCATGTGCGCCTTGCACGTATCATTGTAATACCAACGATTTTTTTTTGTTAATAGTCCATCCAGTATTTGGTCACTAACCGTCCCCCCCTCCCACTTACAGAGCCTCTGCCGCTGTTACCCTCCTTGTCCGTCGTCGCCACGTCGACCTGTGGTGCGGCGAGCGATAGGACATGGACGTTCGCTCTCGCCCACGCCTCGCCCTCGTCCTTTGCACTTGTCCTCCTTTGCACTACCCTCGCCCTCATCCTTACCTTTTCCCTCGCTATTCTTGTCGTCGTTCTCGTCCCGTTCTTGCTTTCATCTTCGCTGTCGTCTTCGCCTCGTCATTTCCCTTAGACATACCCATGTCCTTGCCCTCGCCCTTGCATTTGCCCACGCCTTCGCTCTTGCTCTTGCACTCGCCCTCAGCCTAAGGCGCTCTAATGCTCTCCTCCCTGCCCCTCGCTCTTGCACTTCCCCTCTCCACGTTGGCCCTTGGACAACCTCGCCATTGCCCTCACCCTCACCTTCGCTCTCACCCTCATTGTCATCCTTAACCATTCCCTTACCCTTTCGCTTCTCCCTTCCCTTGTTTTCGCATTCTCCCCTTCCCCTACCCTCGACACCCACTGCCTCATCCTCTTGGTCGCTTCGTTCCCTCTGATACTCCTGCGCTACTTTCTAAATTTCTTACTCTGGTAACATTTAATTTTCTGTAATGTGAAATTGTTTATAAATGGTTATTGTAATCTCTATTACCTTTAAGAACTTTTCATATAGCGTTTAAATTGTATCTCAACTTCCGAGAGGATACTTTTGGATCAACGTAGAAATAATTCAGCAATATTTAACTGCAATTTGCCAAAATTTGATCGAACTAAAAAAAATCTTTATCGGCGGGTTGAAAGTGAACTCAAAAATATACCTTCGTAAAATGTTATTGAATGAACAAGTCTACATAGAATGAACTTTAATTGCATCTTTCTAAAATGATGTGATTATGATGTGTTATCATGAACAAAAAAATGTTTAAGAACATATCTTATCAGATGGATTGAAACTGTTTCGCTATATAAAGCAATAGTAAATTTATAGTAGTAGACATTTAAACAAAAAATTTCCTTGCACTATGCTGCAAGCGGGGGGGGGGCAGGGGGGCGCTTTTTCTGAGACATTTGCGTGGAGGAGGCGCCTCCCGCCCTCCCCCGTGTCTCTCGTCGCCAGGCTCGTAGCGCTGATGCCTCCTCACTCCCTCTTTTGCCTTTTCGATCTTGAGCGATTGAGCCCAATCGAATGCTGTCAAGATTTTCTCTGCTGAGAAATGTTCAAATATTTGAAGGCAGTTGCTAGATGTAAAATAGGATGTAGATTTGCACACAGTAGATGGTCAGTGATGTTCAGAGATGTGGTCACGCACATTGAAACCAACCAAATGGGGACCGTGCTCGGTGAGTAATATGTAGAAATGAGTCGCATTTATTTCACAAATGTTGCTCATATTTTTCTGGTGCTAATGTATTCCTAACTATTTCCGCCAACTGAACAAGGTGTCATCAAATTAATATTTTGGTTGTCAGAATGCAAAGCAAGAACTCTTTAATACTTTTTATAAAGATATATTATTTATATACGTAATGCATCATTAAAATTTGGTCTATTGCGCGTGTTCAATTATAAGGGCTATCAAAGAAAACAATGTGGACCTTGAAATCCTATGTTTGTTTACATCCTTTTGATGACTCAATTCAAACGCATGCATATTATCATTTCCTTTTTGCCATGATTTGTGTGAATTCTTACAATTATCTATTTAGGGACGAAATCCAAACAAAATTTAAAGTACTCGAGGAAATTATTTCTAATCTCTAACTGCACGCACTAAACTGACACTTCAAGGCGTTAACTGCTGGCCACTGGCTCATCTTGCAGGCAGAAAAATGCATTTCGCAGAGCGAAATCTTCGGCGGTGCTTTCCTGTTGTAGAACCTAAAAAAAGTCTTCTGACCTCATTAAAGCATACTGCACAATTATCACCTAAAGGTGAAATGTAAATAGCTGTAAAGACAAAACATCAGTAGAAAACAAGCAATAACAATGAAAATAAGTAATCGCTATTCAAATCCTTGCTACAGAAAGGTTTCTGTTAATTGCAGGATTATTTCTCAATGCGTCTCCAATAATGAACTATCAGTTATTTAAAAAAAAGTATTCGACATTGCTATTGAATCTGTTAATTAAGACCGTGTGAACGTCTATGGTTCCTACTCTGAATATTTCCGTATACATAAGTACCAACTACGTTTGTGCGTCAGTTATCTAGTATTCTCATATTGCATCCTTCAATTTGCTCAAAGCTCTGGGATTTGTATTTAAAGTTTATTGTATCCTGTTCGTATTAGAATCCGCGACACGGCTTATCTGGCCGATAGTTTTTGAATGCTGTTGATGAACAATAAGAAACGAAGATTGCGTTTCTTAATATTTGGAATCATACTTTTTTTCTGAACTGTTATTAAATTGCTGTAGCATTGTATGTTTTTCATTCATTCCTATTATGTTATAATGTATTAATGTTATTATTATTATTATTATTATTATTATTATTATTATTATTATTATTAAACGAATCATTTTCTGTTCGTGTCATTTCTGTTTGCATGACATTTGTTTGCAAGCAGTTTCATCTTTCTTCGTCGATAACATATTTTAGTAATGTGTAGTTCAGACCCAGTTTCGCTGCCTCATTTCTACTGTCTCCTTCGCTGTCTTTTTGTCTTCGCGTTTCCCATTTTAAAAGTCCTTTCGCTTTGCTGTTTACTTCACTTGTTTTTTAGTTTTTTTTATTTCTCATTTCTCAACCAGATCATCCTGCGCGGTACCGCCATCACAGCCCCCCAGCGCCTCAGAATTGGTTGTTGCTAGTCCCATCTCCGACCACGCGACGTTCCCATTTTGCTCTCCGCTACCTTTCCCTTTTTGATTTTTGCGTTATCTCCATTGCGGCGGTGGTGGTGACAACCATTGTCAGTCTAGTAATCGGCTTATCCTCCAACAATCCTTGCGCTTCCGTGTCCCCATTTCGACTTTGTGTCTGTGAGCGCCCAGACACTGGTAAGTCGCCCTCGTCCCTTCCTCGCGCTCGCAGAAGCGCTGCCGCCACCGCCGGCGTCCCCGCCCGCCGTCGCCGGAGGGCGTGACGCGGTGGGCGGGGAAGGTGTGGGGAGGGGCGGCCGAGGCCACGTCGCCCGCCGGGTATTGATAGGCCGTCGGAATGGCCATCCATGCAGGAGACAGCCGGTCCAGTATTGACGGAAGGAGAGGGCGCGGCGTGTGTCAGACCCAGTGATTTATTGTCACTTGCGTCGGGGATTGAATCTCCCCTTCCCTCCCCCGGGCGTTCCCGCCCTCCGACTCCCCTTCCCCTCTCCCTTCCCCTCCTCCCACTTCATCCTCCGCGCCCGCGCCAGCGCCGAGAGGATCCTCTGAACGCTGCAAACATGAAATTGTCGAAATTGTATTTACTTTCAACGAAGTTCCCGCCGGCTGCGCCAGTGCGCTGGTGATTGCTGTTTGCTGTTATTCGGCGGAATTAGGCGTGTATTGTTCGGGGATCAATATTTGCTTTGAAATTCTGTGTCGGGAGTGGATCTCTGCGCTTGATATGAGGAGCGCGCCGGCGCGCCGCTGTCATTCGTTTACTAGGAGCATTTAATGGACGTAATCGCGTTTTTGCTGCGTCCTCCATCAAGGGACTGCGACGAGCGGATTCAATTCGGAGAAAGCCAACGGGCAGACGTGACTGGTCGCAGGCCGCAACCGCCGACGCAGATGTTGAACCTCCAGGTGGAACGGAGGTTAAGCCGAAGGTTTTCTTTGCAGGTTTTTTGCACGTGAATGATCGTGGAAGAGCGAGTGCGGATATTAGCAGTTGGATCGGACTATCACTTTAGGGTGTTAAGAATTAATGTTATGAATATATCTCTTCTTTCCAGGTAATTAAAATTAAAATATCAAAATGATCAATTTTAGAGAAAATGAAAATAATTGTATTAATACGTATTATTTATTGTAACAGTAACATTAGGAAATGGACCAAATGTTCTTTGCAAAACAATAAAAACAATTGGCTAAAAATAGGTGGATACATAAAACCCGTCCGCCATTGGCTGTGGTGAGGGAACCTCGCCCTAATTGGCATGCTTCGTTTGTGACACATCGACCCACATATTGTATTAAAAGTACCTATTATTAAACTATATTTTGTAACGCTGTTTATTTTATGTTGTGCTATATCACAATGGTAAGTATGCTATCGGTTATCCTGTTATCTTTCTAGTAAAGAAGAAAATTTCGTGCAAATGTTTTCGTGCCGAAGTCATAGTTATATACTGTTGTAAATCACAGTATACAATCAAGTATTTACATATTTCTAAATAATAGTATCTTCTGCGCTATTCGTGTAGTTCTTATAATTTACAGACTGTTATTAATAGACAGTTGGGAAGTTTTAGTAGCAATATCGTAGGTCATTTGCAAGTAATTTTAGTAATTCCTTTCCGGTAGTATTTTCTAAATAGAGATCTCTTCCCACAATACACTGATTTATTATCTTCAACTTTTTTCGCATTTTCATTGGAATTCAAGTTTAGAAGCTGGGGACTCGCTTGAATATTTTGAGTATTTTTGTTGCTGCTGCTACTGCTATGCAAATCTTTGTCTATAAAATGGCTCTATAAAATTAGAAATGTCACTTTTCTTGAATATCGACGGCCATTTTCTGAAATATTTTAGGGGTAATAATGCTAAGTAAATACTCGTTGGTGATATTTTAAATGCACTCGTAAAAGTTGCTTTCAAACTTTCGAAACCTATACGCATTCGCAGAGAAAAGTGTATAATGGTTTTGAGAAGAATATTAAAGATTTGTGTTTTGTATTAGGAGAAGCTGATTTCTTTATCATACAGAATCATTCGTCAATTGCTACGTCGTCGTTTCCTCCTTCCTACAAATTTGAGAAAATGGTTTGCATTCCATGGAAATTCTCTTGTTCGAATCGTATTAAGATGCTTGTGATTTAAAGGTGTCTTTGATGTTATTTTATCTTTTAGCCTGCCTGGCGACTGCCTTCTACGTCACGTTATTGCGTTTTCTGATAGCAAAACCTAACACTTTCTCTCCTACACCCCTCAACAGATCGAGCGGGGACATGCCTTTGACAGTGACAGCGACAGCGAGGGAACAGAAACCCAATTTACTGGTGACGCGAAAGACTGTTTTTGAAGCTACATTTGCGCTAAAGGGAAATATTACATATTAGGGCTTTTTTAGGCGAGGAGCCATGGCAGCCATATTTCTTCTTTCATAGGTTTAGGGATAGTTTTATATTTTAAATAATATATTCAGGACTGTTATATTGTTTAATTGTAATAGTTCTGTAACCCTTTTAAAAACAAGCGAAAAATATATTTTATCAAATCAATTTCTTTCTTTAACGTTTCAACCCTAGTTTGGAAGTCCTTTCCGAGGACGGTTGTTGACCTTATAAAATTAAAAATGCGCTATATGAATAAGTATAAAACAAAATCACATTAAAGGAATGTATTTTGTTGTTTTTGAGTTACTTTAAAGTTTTAGGTTAAATGTTCATTTAATTGAGAGATGTCTTGTCAGTTGTTGCGGTATTTCCTTTTAATTCCTATGTTCAATATTTTTCTTGTACATTGCTGACAGTTTGTTATTAAATATCTTTCCAAGGAGTTTTTCCCAATTTTTAAAATATACAGTTGTTCTATTATTTCTTTGTTGTTGCACTTGCATTATATTTCAACGGAATTTATACTCTCAAAATAATTACTTCTCTCCTCTTTGCAATTAAAATATTAAACATTTTCAGACAAAAGTAATACATTTTTATGAAACCATCTTTAAATCAGTTGAAAAGTAATAGAAATGTTGGTATAATTTTTCTAGTTCGCTTAATCGTTGAAAATGATGGATAAGAATCCCTTTAACGATGTTGTTTCTTTAAGTAGGATTTGAGTGCTAAAATACAAGCACAGATCGTCCACACACACACTTAGAAATGGCACACAGTTACACAACATACCCCCATATATATATATATATATATATATATATATATATATATATATATATATATATATATATATATATATACTTTGTAAAGGGGTGGTGAAATCCTTTTTTGAAAGCCATCATTTAGACACTTCTCCCTTGGCCACCTCGCCTCCAAAATCAGCCTTTATTCGCATTTCTGCTTGGAACGCCGTTCGCGGTTTTCGAGTGCCGCGCTGCGTGCGTGCGTGCATGGGTGCGTGTGCGGCCGGCGGGCTGGCTGGCTGGGTGCCGGCGGCGCGGCCGCAATCGGGCGTGCGTGCCCGCGCCCCATGCAGGAAGTGGCTCGCGAGCCCTTTTATCCTAATTGGGCCTCGGGCGGCGCGTGCGAGGAGCGGCGGGGCGGGGCGGCGCTCTCGACGGCGGCAGCGACGAGCGCGCGGCGCAGGTCGCCGCCGCCACTGCCGCCGTCGCCGCTGTGGTGTCGAAATCCTGGCCTGTGTGCGCCGGTCACCGCGGCGCGACGGCTAGGCCAGACCCTGGCCTTCCGGTGTCAACTCTTCGTGTCAGCCATCGGATTGTCAGCTCGTGTAATATAGCTTTTAAATCTAGTAGAATACTTTAATTGAGTATTTCCAACGACAAAGTATGTACTGTTGTAGCACTACTAGTTTTTTCTAGTTCTTTGTAACGACAGTTTTTCGAACATTAACAATCTAAGTGAAATCTATTTTATAATGATACATGTCGCTGAAGACTCACAATATGCTTTTTCTTGAAGCACTCGAGGTCGAGCTTCTGTTAAGAATGAGAAATAATTATGAGGTATATTTGACCAAAACCTAATATTTTTTAAATACTTTTGTGACTAGCTTTATAAACTTGTGTAAAATGAACTTTCCGGAGAACTTATTGAAAGTACATTTTATTCCAGTACGCTTTGAGGCGTTAAAGTGCATCTTTCACAAGCATGTTGTTGAGCTCAGCGGTGCAGTTGGCCTCACCCCTTCGAGCGCCGAGGCACATCGCAAGCGGCAGCGCATTTGTCGCCGTAATTGATTTTTAATTGTGTCAGCGATTGCATTTACATCGCGTGTGCCGTTCGTGTGTCGCGCAAAAAAGTCTTGATAACACGACAGGTCTGCTTCTGTCAGACGCTAGGTAATCTGATTGCTTTCGACCGCGCGGTAATGCGACGTCCAACGGGCCGACTTTTCGGAGAGCTGTCTGCGGGCGGAGAAGGGAGCTGCAACGCGAGGGGAGGCTTTCCGACGGCTCACTGCCAGCGCCGGGGCGATGACTTCTACGCTCCCCCCCCCCGGTACCCCGCGCAACCCTGCCCCATCGCGCTCCATCCTCCGGCGCCGTGCTCCGTCACTCCCGGGCTTCAATCACGTGCCCTGCAACCCGAGCCCCACTCCTGCGCCCAACCCACGCGACTCGCGCATTGCACCCTGTGTGCCATGAAAATTCTAGCGTCCGGCTGCTCTGATCCGTAGATTTTTGTAGTTTTGCCGATTAAGCCCAGGCGAATGCCGGAGCAATTCTCTAACAAACGGGCCACGGCCACGGCCTTCCTCTTCCATGGCCTATCCCTTACTCAGACACACTTACACTAACACGCACTACACTACCACACTTGTCGGGTGTCTGATCGGAAGCTTAGAGCTTGTCCGGGCGGGAGCGGTGCCCCGCCGGTAGGAAGTACCTGGTTGGGGAAACTCCTGCTAGCCGACGGTAGGTCTGCGCCGGGACTCGCCATCCAGCGGGGGAAGGCCTACGCCTCCTCCCGAGGAAAGAACATGCATTGCTCTCCCGGGACTAATGACCTTTGCAGTTGTCGCGCTCGGAATAACAATGAATCAAACAAACATCCACTCACCATGCCGCGTCCACTTCTCAGTGCTGTGAGCGTCTACCACACGCTCTCGGTGGCTTCCGGCGCGCGTAACCTCGCTCAATATGCGTAACGCTGCCCAACGCCGTTCTTCCCGCTTCTTGTCCCGTTCCGCGCCTTGGCACCATCCCCCGGCTCGTTCCCCGCCACACCATCCGTTTCCCCCCTCGCCCCTCTCACCGCTGCGCGCTCTGCGCCTTTGTCCCGGTCACCTTCGTATTTGGTTGGCGCCGTCAGTCGGCGCACGTGGGCAAGGCACCGCGTGCTGAGGAAGGGGTATGGAGGTGGCCGTTCAAGGAGAGTTTGTGGGATGATAGGAGCGGGGCGGGAATAGCGGTCAGGTGACGGTGGGGCGTCACAGCCACGCAAAGTCTGGTGGAGTGTGACCACGTGCAACCTCACCTTCGCTCATTGCTTCTTAGAATCATCACAGTAATGACGAGTAACATTGATTGACAGCATCGGAGACGCAGTAATGAAAGTTCTGGAGATTTAAGGGAAGAAAAGAACGACAAAGAGAGATTAGAGGGCAATATTTCGAAGTTTTGCCGAAGGAAAGACCTTGGACGTGCAGTAGGGATTGGAAGATGAAAACGGAAAGTTACCATTAAGAGTGCCTTATTTATGGAGGATTGGAACAAAATGATTGGCTGGTATTTTGATTAGACCTCGAAATGAAAGTCGCAGACGATTTATTCGTTTGAAAGGAACTTATGAAGAGGTAATGAGAGGAAATGGAAAAACTGCAGATTGGGTTTGTAAAGACTAAAATGAAGTAATGGATAAGCAGCTAAAGTCAGAACCCAGACCAAGGTTTGAAGAGACAAGTGGAGCTGAAGATGAGATGGATACGTATTCGCAAATTATCGAGAGTCAGTTTCATCGTAAACGCGAGATATATTCACAAGGTACTGTGTTGATAAATGCTTTGGTATGGTAATGAAACGCGCTTCGTCAACCGTATCTGACGCAGGGCACATTACGAGTGCAATCTCTTAGTACATAAGCACCTCTGCAAATGAATGGAAATTGTGTTAGTAATCAGCATCAAGAAGATATCAGCGCGGCACTGGCGCTGGCCGTTTTGCTTTAAGCTGCAATAATAAGCTGAGTTGTCATTGCCGTTGTCGTTACCGTTGTGATTATCGTTTGGGGAATATCCGGATAGAAGGTCGTCACTATATTGGTTTTAGTAATTGAGATGTACAGTGCGATTGAAATGGACCTTACGATGACCGAACTGAATAGCAATCTGCAGCCTCATCTTGAATTTCTTTGCGTAGTCGATCGAGCAATGATATGGAGCACCTTTACAACATCATTAGTTTCATTGAAAATATATTGAATTATAATTTTGATCTTTCTTATATACACAATACTTTCAGCATGATGGTACGTCTCATACACACGGTATCATGCAGAGATTCGTATGTGACATTTAATAGTCAGGTAAAAATTCTGTTTTTAACTATTATTCTATTTTTTATTAATAAAATGTAGCGAAATAATATGGAATTCAATGTATCACAGCTTTGGCCAGAAAATTAGACTGTCGTCTTGCAGAATATTTAAAAACCTGTATTTTTGAGCAGAGCTGATAGTGTATTGCTAGATGAAATTGTTTAGAGAAAATTTATTTGACACCTGCCATCAAAAAGCGAGTTCACTTTTAATCGGAAACTAGACTATTACAAATAATTTTCGTTATTTTTTAAACAACAGACCTATTGTTGGGGGGATATGTATACATGAAATCGATTCTTCTTGTCAGTCAATATTCGTACATTCGTTAGACTGTAAGGTTTTTACTACCTAAAAGTACCTTCGAGTTCTACAATCCACAGTGCTATTGACAGTTCCCTTTAAAGATTTCACGGAATCTATAAAAAAAAGAACTTTTTATACGGTTTCTCTACGCAGCTGTAGACGGAAAGAGATTGCTGCATGGAGAAAATACGAAGGAAATTGAGAATGCTCCCTGCTATAAATTGAAAAATTTATTTTCGAACCCGAAGAAAGTAATTATTAGGCATGGAGGAAGCCTTGAAGAAGGAAAGTTTCCTCCTTCCTGCACAAATTCTCCGACCTCTTTTTCCTTCCCCGGGATTTCTAATTCGGGAGAAACCGGGCGCCCGGATATGGGAACCTACAAATCCCACCCTAGTCCGGGCGAAATTTACGAGCCCGCGCCTTCGCTCTGCATTCTGCTGAGCCGCCGCCCGCCCGCCCGAGAGCCTGCGTTTCTGCAGGTGCCCCTGCGACCGGCTTGGCTAGCCTTCGCGCATGGCTGCGCGCGCTGGGAAGGTTTCTTTCATGCACCCTTTCCTGCTGCGAAAGCCCTTGAATCGGCTGGGCTGAGCTTTAGATTTCTGTTTGAGAGACATTTTTCGGCGCATGACGTCGGCCTCTGAGTGAATATTTTTTAGTCTGTGTTGTGTCTTTTTTGGTGGTAGGTAATTAAAGTATTATTTAAAAAATCATTTCAGGGAGATACTGAAGCTAGTTGAGCTCGTGGCACACAAGTTTATCACTTTACGAAGCTCTCCTTCGGAAAATGAAGTAAAATCGAATGTGAACGATTGTTGCCCGGTTCCAGTCAAGTTCCATGATTGCCGTCAAATACGAGTTTGCTACCGCTAGAGAATATTTCCTGTGAATATCAACTTTCCGTATGGAAGATAATAGGAATCAGCTTCGCCTTTTGGTCACACGAGAAACGTGTGTGTAACTCAGATATTCACAAAAAGTATTGCGTGTGTAGAAAATTGAAAGTGTGAATATCTGACATTTAAATAACGTATATTTTTACACAAATGTATTTTGAATTCAAGAAAATGAAGAAAAGTAGACTTTTCTCTGCAGTACTTTTCTAAGAATTACGCAAAGAAACCAAGAGACCTGAAGGGTTCACTATTATGCGTTAATGCACGGTTAATTGTTCTTAGATGTTGCCACGTAACTCCCCATCCTTTATCCTCGTGCATATCTGTAGCACATTTGCATGCACCAGATTCATTAGCACGAACGATTGTAATTCCCATTTTATGTGGGTCCTCTTTAAGTAATTCCATCACGGTTTTTCTGGTAAAAGCGCTGACTGTATCAAACGAATTTTTGCTTAATTGACATCTTATTTTGAATTTGTCACCCTTGCGTGAATATATGAGTACATCTACATTAATCATCTTTGGTAATATTGTAACACTACCGGTCGTCTCGTTAGAGAACGCCCAGTCAGCGGCCCGGTGTATTAGCTCAGTCGGTGATGGAAGGCATTGTTAAACAGACACTGGTAACATGAAAGAAACACTTGGATCACTGGTAAAAATCACTTTTATTCCTGGGCAAAATAATTTAAAATGCCCCAGGGAAGTTACACTTGTAAATAGAATAAGAAATCTGAAAATTAGGTGGATAGAAAAAGAAGATGAAAAAGTTAGTATTCAGAATAAAGCTTAAAATTAGGAAGAAATATGACTAACATTACAATGACAAAATACGAAAGCTACAAATCGATGCGCCATAGCGCGGCGCCGCATTACAAAAAACTTTACACGGGACGAATGCCCATTGAAAAATACTGCCTGGAAAGAAGGGTCTCTGCGCGCCCGGGGACGGGCGCGGCGCGAGGAGGCGGCGGGCGTCCTTCAAAAAAAATTCAGCGGAGGTCAATGGCCCCCCGGGCCGTCAGCTGGCGGTCGGGTCGTCTGATGGCGTCACCCAAAGGGCGGTGGCGCGTGGCTGCGTTGAAACGACGTCTGGGAGAACTGGCAGTAACTGGTAGAGAACTGGTAGTGACTGGTAGACTGGTAGTAACTGGTAGACTGGTAGACTTGGTAGACTTGGAGCGGACGGGCGGTCTCAATCTCAGGAACGTAGTAATTAACTATGCGTACCTCTGGTGCTCGTTATAATGATTGTCGATTACAACTTCGGACAGTTTAGCAATCCTTCGGAGAAACATTTGCCTCACGACGAATTCCCACCCCAGAGAATTTTCTCTGTCTACTGCAGCCGGCACAACGCTCAAAACTCGCAGCAAAATAATAAAATCCCACATAGGCACATTCGCCCGAATAATTCCCACCCCAGATAAGTTTTTCTCCTAACTATCCTCAGCCTAGAACTCAGGCTCCTTCCGACGAATAATTATAAGTTTTTCAGAGGCACACTGGTCTCTCTCCGACGAATAGTTACGCCCTCAGAGAAGATTCTCTCCCGACTGCTCCCCGTCTAAATGATCTGGCCCCGTCTAATGCTCTGGCCCTTCTGAAATTTGTAAGTCCGACAGAGGCGCACTTGCCTCTGACCGAAGAATATCCCCCCCAGAGAAGTTTCTCCCCCGACTGCCCTGCGTCTTCTGATTTTCTGTCGGTCGAAATTGTATTAGGTTAACTTTGGCCCCCCACCCAATTTTTTCGCATGTTCAAGCTCTTATGATAGTTGCGTCGCTATTGGCCAAAGGTACTGGCGCAGCGCATTAATTTCAACCAATTGCGACGAGAGAAGCATGGAGTTTCGACTCTTTGCATCACTGTGAGCGTCCAGAATTTTCCTATTCCTTCTAGAACATGCTTGCACAAGACAGGCGTTGTCCGTGAAAGAATTTATCGCTCTGGGATTCCCGGGATGTCGATTTCAAGAGCGATCTAGAAATTTCTGCAGCTGGTCATGCGAACACGTGCGTCTCGCAGTGAATCTGTCGACGACTGACCCTTGTAACGACTTTCTTAATGTGCCGGGGGCGGAAACGGCTGTCCGATAAGCGGGGTTGCACGTGCAACGCTTGTCTGTTCATTTCCCAACTGAACTCAGGGTGGCCGAGTCTGTTTGTTTAATTTTTTTTAGTCCGCTGAATTTCGTTTCAAAACGTATGACGAAATCTGTATCGCTACAATATTGACACGTGCATTTACAGAAAAGAGAGTGTCATTGGCATGGTCCTGCTCTCTGAACAGGAAACAATGGTTGTAATGATGATGTGTATTTTTAGATATATTCAAACCGCGCGATGATTGTAATTGCTTGTACTGACAATTCAGTTATTCACAATGGACACTAATCAATTGTAAGCATATTTACTATTCTCTTGGTAAAAAGCAACTGCAATGTAACATTTCAGCACACTTTCCAGCTTCAATTGGTAGATGATAGGTGACATTGTCGACGAATCTGCTTAGTGTACCAGGACGCAACTATGTTGAAGTGTTTTCTAAAACTTATCTCCAATTTTATCCCGTTTGTTCTGTCCTAGCAACCACACTTATTCCTTGCGTATAACGTTATTTGCAAGAGGCGAATATTGATTTAAAAGATAAAAATAAGGTGGAGTTTAGTTTGGGTTTACGTTACAAGAATTTATTTATTTGTTTGTTTTTTTGAAGTTTCATACGATACATTTTAGTATTCACATTGGACTATCATTAGCTGGTGTGAATTCTCATAGTATGTTTTCTTGAATGCAAACAAATATTTTAATAATACTTCATTCCCAAATGATAGAAATAATGCTTTTATTTCAATTAGAATGTGAAGTAATTCTGAACAAAATGTTACATGCTAACTGAATAGTTCCAAGTTAATTTTCTTATTTGACATTTTAAAACTTTCATGGAGTACTTAGTAAAGAGGACATATGAGAGCGTAGGCTTCCGCTGCCGGAGTCAGTATTTAAGTAGGGTGACGCCGTGTTACGCCCTGAGGAAGGTCGCAGAATGGCGACCGAAACGTCGGCACCTTTGCCATGGACACGGCGTCACCTGAACAGCCAATTAAATAAGAGGTCATATTCTTCTGCATTATTCTGCTCTTTCGCTTGGAGATCATGGATTTTGGTCAAGATTTACTAGTGGTTTTCATATTCCAAAATTACCGGCGCGGGCGAAGAGCTGTCTGTGTCGCAGGTTGCCGTGAAAGAGTCCAATCTCACCTTGGCTCCTCACCGCCAACGGCCTTCTCGCGGCCGAGTGCAAGCGAGTGCCCGTCACGCCACCTCGGCCGCCATCGCCCGGCGCCATCTGCGTCGCGGTCACGCCGCCCACGCGCGCCGACTCTAATCGCACGCATCTGCATAACAGAGCAAGAGGCGCTCTCCGCCGCCGCCCGCGCCACCATCTGCTAGGCTCAGCACCCTCTGCTCGTCGCCCAAAGCTCGGTCTCAGCTTCTTTTCTATTGGCCGTTCGCTTGCCCGTCGTTCGTCCAGTCGCTCGCCCATCGCTCGCCTACAGCTCGCTCGTCACTCGCCCCACTGCTCGCCTGTCGCTCCGGCGCTCGCCCGGCGCTCGTCCGCCGCCCATCACTCGCCCACTGATCGCCCGATGTTAGCCCGTCGCTCGCCCCTCGCTCGCCCCTCGCTCGCCCCTCGATCGCCCCTCCCTCGCCCCACGCTCGCCTCTCGTTCGCCCCCTGGCATTCTCTTCGCTCACCAGCTGCTCTCTCTCCGCTCAACAGCAATTCAAGAATTCTGCGCGCTCCCTGCTCCGTCCACGTGCTTTTTGAATATTTTACCTCTTCTCATTTACTTATTCCGCATTCAAACTATGTCTGTCTGACGTTTACCGTTCTCTCGTATTCAGACTGCCCGTAGGAAGCCAATTATATGTTCTATCACACGATGCAATGTTTTCGTACTTGATGCCACGTCGTGCACTTACTGTAACTTGCCCCTTGCCATATTCGTCAACGTTGTTCAACTGTGCTTCCTTTCACATACGCCACTTCACTTTCTCTGATTGCACTGCTGCGCCTTGCACTGACTCTGGTACCCTTCTTTGCCGTCTGACTGTCGCCCACTGCCGCCCGCCCGTGCTCCGTGAGCCGTTTCCACATAGCAGGTAGAGGCGCTCCTCCTAAATTCTTCTCTGGCCATCTGATAGGCTTGTCTTCCCCGGCGGGGTCGGCGATTGTACTTAAACTGTCGGTGGTGGCCTGGGGAAGAGGAAGGGAGCTCGGATAAGGCAGCCGAGGTGAGAAGCGAATGTAGGGCACGGGAGGAAGGCAGAAAGAAGAGGTTAAGGCCGCATGGCTAAGGGTGGGGTGGGGTGGAGGAATTAGTGGGAGTGGATTGAGAGGCATGAGGTCTTGGGAAAAGGGTGTAGGGACGAGAGAAGGAACGGGGTATAGTCGGTAAAGTGTGCAGGGGATGGCGAATAAGGATGCGGTTCCTTGGGAGGGGCGGGCGCTTCGAAGGGGGCGGGGCGGATAAGGAAGGGTGAACAGATGGGGAGTGTTTGGTGGCGGGTGCAGGTAGTGGGTGGGGACGGAAAAAGACGTGTGGTCTCAGAGGGCAAGGTGACGCGTGACGAGGACCTTGCGGGGTGGGGTTAAGGAGGGGTGGGGAGCGGTGAGGCGTGGCGGGCGGCGGGTGAGCGTCCGAAGAGACGGCGGTGGTGCGTGGGTGGCAGCTGGCGCCTGAGGTGTGAGGGAACGGAAGCGGGGCGTGGGCGTCCGAGGCGGCGGTGGGGCGGTAGCGTGCAGGTGGCCCATCGGCGGTGTCCGCCGGGAGCCCTCCTCGTGCGCCCTATCTCCGGCGGCGGCGGCCCCTCCACCTGCGCCGGGCACCGGACAGATTCCTCGCCTCCTCGCCCGGATTTGCAAGCGCGCGGTGCGAGGGTCGCTGCAGATACGCGAGTGAGCGGAAACGTACGGCGACTCACGGCTCCGGGGGAAAGGCTATCTGAACGCAGTCAAGAACTTTTCGCCCGATTTACAAATTCGCTCTTCCGACTGGAAAATCATTGTCACTGGAAAAAATAAGCTTTTCGTCGCATTCTGGTATGATGAAAA